>CAUZXS010005825.1:0-306658 GCA_963585895.1 Sepioteuthis lessoniana | reverse complement strand
CTCTTTGCTTATTTTTTCTTTCATCTCGGTTTGTTTGATTATTTAATTGAGTAGAAAAAATAAGGAATTATCGATTATGTGTTTAGTGTTACGAAGTCCAACGAATTAGTGTAGCCGGTAAATGACAAACGGGGAGGGAGATTTAGGTAAATTAGCATGAGTTAATCTGTAATAAATGATTTCGTGAGTAAAATAAATGGGCGATAAAATTAATTTTTCTTTATTTTTTTATTTTTTTTATTATTTTTATTTAAAAAAAAAATTTTTATTCTCCTCGAATAAGGGTATAAGGTAAGAGTTACAGATTGACCGAATAGTTATAGTAGAGACTTATTTCATTTATTTTATTTTATTTTATTTTTTCAAAAATTCAAAAAAAATTTTTTTTTAGAAGTACTAGTATAAGATAGATTTGTGGTTAGATACGCGTAGGTTTTGTTAAAGTTTAGTATCGTCAGGGGATTAGCATTTAATATGTAAAACATATGTAAAACTTAGACAAAACATTTAAAATACCATCCTACCTCGTAATCGAACCCGGAAGTAGTTGATCGAAACCGGATGAAGTAACGACAAGATTATATAGCAGTGGAACAGGAAATGCCCTGTTTCCATTGGCTGATGCTGAATGACATATGTCAATAATGAACGGTCGAAGTCCAGCCTTACGGATTTTTTTTTATTGTTTTAGCAATGTTACGGTGCGTGGCACGTCGCTATCAAGGAGGCGATTTGACTCTTCTAGAGTCATGCCGGAGTTGCTGTTGGAGTCGATATGATGCGAAACCCGAAATCGGCGATAGCTAATTCATTTTGTGCCTTTTTAAGTTTCAGGGCATTGGTATTGGTTGGGTTCTTCCTATTGCATTTGGGAGCAGATTTCATGTCTGCCCATTTTTTCTAATGGCTAATGTCTCCCGTGGGACTTTAGGTTTAGCTCTTTGTTTAGTTGGAATTTATTCTACTGCCGCTTCATAGTGGGCATTGATAAAATTCTTATATTTGTCATTCGGAGTATGTGTTTCTGTCTTTTCCGTTAGTGCATTGAATTTGTTTCTACCTCAATCATTTGGTAATCTTTCAATGATTGAGGTAGAAGTAATTAAGTGATTACATGGGCAAACCTCTTTCCCATGATTATCCTAGTTGTACAAACAATAAAAAAAGCTATCATGCATAATCAGTCCTGACAGTGTCCTATCACAAATACACTGATAGACACATACATACACACATATATATATATATGGCCGGATTCACATAAACACATATATACATATATATATATATATATATATATATATATATATATAAACAGACGCATGCACATATATATATATATATATATATATATATACAAGTTTATATATAATAAGTTTCCAGACTTTTTTCATATGGGCACTTTTATTGATAGTACACACATGAAACTCTAGTTCTCTTCGAAGTAATCTCCTCCTGCTACAATGCACCTGTTGTACCGTTCCAACAACTTCTGGAAGGCCCCATCAAAGTCCTCTTGTGTGAGTGTGTCAATGACCTTCATCACAGCCTCTTTCATCTCCTCAATTGTCTTATAACAACAGCCTCAGAGCTTAGGGAATAACCAAAAGTCACAAGGAGCAACGTCTGGACTATAGAGAGGCTGAGGAACTATCTTGATGCCCATCTTGGTCAAATAGTCTGTGACAAGGATGGAGTTGTGGACTGGTGCATTGTCCTGGTGGAAATGCCACTGACCCGATTTGAAGAGTGCTAGCCTCTTCCGACGGAATCTCTTCCTGAACTCCCTTAAAACCTCAACATAGTAACCCTAACCCTAACCCTTTGGCCAATCAACTCTGGTGTATTGACTTCCTTACTCCTCCCACACCTCTTATCATCCCTTACAGACTCCCTGCCTTCCTTGAATCTCTTATGCCACTCAAAAACTGATGCTCAATTCATGCAAGATCGTCAAAAAGCAGTCTGAAGCATTCCATACGTTTCTGTGGCATTTTTTCCAAGTTTAAAACAGAATTTTATTGCATATCATTCTTCGAAAGTGTCCTCACGTCCAGATTGCATTTTTGAAATTCACCAGCTGTGATAACCAGTCTTTAGTAGGGTGTATTCCAATTGCTGCTGTAGCCATTGATTTGAACCTGAAATCATAAAAATTGGCCATTCATCGCATAAGATGTATAGCAAAAACATACTGAATTTTCAAGAGTCTACAACAATTTTAAATGCCTGTACAAAAAAATCTGGAAACTTATTGAATGCACCACACACACACACACACATACATATATATATATAGTAAAAATGAATTTAACTCATTTACTGAAGTTTCCCATTTGCACATAAAAATGTTTTTCCCTATATTGTAACTATTATGTTCTCCCATTTCTGATCAGTATCAATAGTCCCTTACATCATACCTTCTTCCCTGCCAAAAAAAGTATATATATATATATATGTAGAGAGAGAGTGAAAGAGAGAGAAAGAGAGAGAGAGTGAGAGAAAGAGAAACAATTTAATTCAACAAATTGATATACTATGTTACTATTTATTCTTCATCAATTTTTATGATGCACCAACTCTTAAAAACTATTCAAAAAACTTTTCTTCTGAGGATGACTGAAGTTTGAAACTAATTGAGAACAATTAAAAGATAAATAACTGCCAAAAAATAATATATTCAGCCCCCAGTTCAACACACTTCATTTCTCAAGTTACTTAAAACCTCAAAAATTCAATAAAAATTAAAAGTAAAGGTAATCACCTTCTTTGTAGGATCAAGAACTTTTCACCAAAATATATATATATATATATGTAAGTTAGTTGGCCGACTGTTGTTGAGGGTAACCTGAAGGCTCCCTTTTCAATAGCTACAACACCAAACTGTAAGGGAGGGTACTACTCTTTTCCCTGGATTGCTCTACTTCCTCTTGATCTGTACCTTATATTGCTGAGTGTTAAGCATGGAGGTATCAAGTACCATTTTTTGAGTCTTTGGTATAAACCCTGGTCTCCTGGATTATTGGTGAACACTAACTATTATTCCAGTGGGTTGGTATAAATATATATGTAGGTGGCTTATAATGTACTGGTAAATAAGCTTATTTTAAAAATTAGTGAGTTTGATCTTTACTAGATACCCCAAACTTATGTAAAAAACTAAGCTATATCTATCTATCTATCTATCTATCTATCTATCTATCTATCTATCTAAGTGTATGTGTGTGAGTAAGTATACATTTATATAAAAAGCTTTTTTTAGAATTTAGTTCTTGTATACAAAATCATTCATCTCACATCATATCAAAAATCAATGATAAGAATGTGTATCCCCCTCCCACAAAAAAAAATGACAAATGATAAATGAAGATTCAAATGCCAAATTGCATGTAGAGAATTCTGGTTGATGCAAAAAATTCACTAAGAAAAGAAAACTTAAAACAAACTAAAATGCAGAAAAATACAGCAGTTGTTTTTATTAATCCTTTTTATCATTTGACAATGATTGCAGAAAATTACTGCTGAATCAATTCAAATCAATGTGAGAAAAGAACTGCTAACATAATTTTCCAAGAATAAGTTTCTAAGTATGAACACTCGATATATATGTTGGGGCTGCTGCTGGCAGTAGGGTTATGTTATCAGGCTGATGTAAAGTTGGGTGGGTTTTGATCCCAGCTTGAAGCATCTCGTTTGTCTAGCCACACAGATAAGTTATGATACAAAATCATTCTTTCTGTGGATAACAGTATATATATGTACATATATATTTATATATTAATGCACTAATAATTTATATAAAATCATTAGCAACCATAATAAAAATTTAATTGAAAAATCATGTACTGAAAGACAAGATTTGAGTAAATCACTATGCAACTACAGGGTTAGAGAAGAATGTCCTGTTGGCACTAAATGTAATTCCGAGAATGTTGTGTACAAGGCAACTATTTTCTTAATGGAAAACAGAATGGACATAAAGATATACTTTGGGATTTCTGCAGTAAATTGGAAGCAGAGGTTATATAGCAATAGGCATTCTTTTTCTAACCCTTCTTTAAGAAACCAAACATCCCTTTCTAAATGGTTCAGGAGATTGAAGGATAGTGGCCTTACACCATTAGTTAGATGGATTTTAAAAAAAAAAAATCAGCCACCCCAAGTAATTTCAGAAGTAATCTTTATCTCGAAGAAAAATTAGCATTATAAAATATAGAAATATCAGTAAATCACTAAATTAAAGAAATGAATTGATATTTAAATATCACTGTGAAAATATATTTAAGCTTATGTAAAATGACTTTAGGCACATTCATAAAACAATTCATTTTATTTTTTTTAATATTAATTTTCTAAAATTTATTATATATATCATATTAATTTGATTGAATTGGTAAATTTTTTTTATTAAATTAAATCTAATGTACTTTGGGTTTGAGTATACATTTTTTAAGATATGATCTGAATTGATTTTTATTTCTTTATACATTTTAACCAACTAGGTTTGTAAATTTACCTTAGAATATAATTTATTAGAATTATGTAATAAGCAATATAGGATATAGTTTTTGTATTGATTACAGTCTTTTTTGATTATTGTTGTGCATGATATTTTTGTGACAATGTTGTAGTACATAGTAATTGTAGCAGAAAGAACTAATTTTCAATTGTGTGTCAGACCAGCATTAAATCATGTGGTGAGTTATATTTTCAAATTCATTTTCTGGCACGGGAATTATTTGGCCGTTGAAGTTCGAGTGGTATATTTCGTCCAATGAGAATGAATAATGCCATTCTGCCCAGGTGACTTTCCCGGGCAATATAAAAGGCGATGTAATGTTTCCTTGATCTCTCTTACCTGGTCTGGTTCCAGCATCAGACAGATGGACATTTCAACACGAGAGAGCACTTTCAACACTTGACCACTGTTTCTTTAGGAGACCATTCTTTCACCTTTTACTCCTTTCTCCTAAATCATCTGGACCACGAACTTCTGGCTAAATGCTAAATTCCTGCTCAACTATTTACAACTGTCCTTCTTCTATTATTACTCACAGCAGAAAGGAAAACTTCATCTCAAAGTGCCATTAAAACTTTCCTTTTGAAACTTATCAATATTCTCGCCTTCATCATTTATTTTCTTCTTTTTAATATAACAAGAGGCAACAAAACTCAACAACCTCAACTACCATTTTTGTATAAATGGTAACCTCATCTGCCTTCCTGTTAAATAATAATTATTGATATTAATTAAGATTATTTGATATTGTATTAATTATTAATTGTTAATAATTATTAATATTTAGTAACAGTACATTGTAGTAGTTGTTGATGTCAGTTGTTGTTTTTGTTGGCATTAATGTTATCAATATTGATAATAATAATATGTCGATGATTAATAGGTTTGATAATTAGTAGTAATAATTGAAATAGTAATTAAAAAAAAATCAATTGTGATGATAATTCTTAATATGGTATCATCTATAATACTTGGTATGATTTTATTTATAAGAATAATAAAAATTGTATTTAATAGTTATATTATGAATAGTAATTTGTAGTACTTTATAGCAATTGATTATAAATAATTATTATTTATAATATTAAGGATAATAAAGTTTAGTAATAATAGGAATAATATAATGATAATTTGTAAGATATAATTGTAATAATTGTAATATTATGTTGTATTTGTATTTTAGATAATAGTCATAACAGTAGCTAGTATAATTTTCATCTTTACATTATTAATGTGACCAATAATATTAAATAGTATAAGAATTTTGGTATGATAATTTTCTTGGGTTTTTGATTAAATAGTATTAAAATACAAAATAATATTTTATTATATAATCTAATTTTCTTAAAAGATTATTAATACCCAGGTAAGTTGTTTATGGTAGATTATTTTCTCAATAACACTTAATTGGTTTTGATTATTTTAATATAACAATATTATATATTATATAGTAAATGGTATTTCGTAATTGTCTTGGTTATATCCTTGTAACTCTTCCTAAAATTCATTTATTCAATCATCTATTTATTTATTTATTTCATTTGGGATTAAAAGTTTATTTGTCATTATATAAATTACTTAAAATGAGGCGAAAAGGAAAAAAAGAGTCAACAATTGATACATCTTGCTATATAAAATGTATGACATTTATCAACCAGACAGGAAAAAGAAATGGTCTGGTTTTTAAATATAAAAAAAATTGGGGTTGAGGGGATAGGGTGTCTGATTTTTGTAGAATTTTTTAAAAGTTTTCATTAAAAATTTCTCATTATTTCTTTGTCAGGTGATGCAGATCTAATATTAAAAAAAGGGTCTGCTGAAATAAATACATAAACAAATATGAGTTATTTTTAAAGATTTTTCATTTATCTGGAATTATTTGCTCTGTATTTTAATCTACTATTATTTCACAATGAACTTTCAATTAGATTTTCACTTACCTTTGATGTAAAATATATATATATTTTTACATGGTTGTTGGAAAAAAGAAAATCTTGAAATAGAATCTTTCCCACCATCAACTGATATGGTTTTGGATATATATATATACATATATATATATATATGGGAGGGGTTGTATGGGGGGTGTTCTGGAAGTAGCATCCCACAAAAGAGTAGCTGTATAGCCACCTGCCTCACATCATACAAGCCATCAATGAAGGATGAATGAGATATGCTGGGCACTGCCAGAGAAGTAAAAACAAACCTTTTCTTTCTATTTTACTTGTAATTGGATGGTTGGTGCCTGGGAGGATATCTAATTGCATCTCCACCCACCAAGGTCCAATATTAGCATAAGTATATCCATTGATATACTAATTCTGAAGAGATGGAAAGAAAGACAAGAAAACTGTATTTAGGCATATAATGAAATTTAATATATGCATTATATACATATAAGTATTAACAAGAATTTACAAACATGCTCTACCAAAGAAAATGTGCACATATTGTTCTATGAACAAGCCGTAAATGAAAAGGACACAAAAACTGTAAAAGTTTTACTTGTCTTGGAGGCTTAACCATGTGGGCTTTACATTTCAATCATGATGCAAGACAAAGTCCATCACCAGGGTTGGAGACAAAGTTTCTCTTCTGTTCAATGATCAAGGATAAAAAATCATATCTTCTTGGTTCAAAGAAAGGGATGGAAGAGGGAAGAAAGGATTCTGGTATTCTCACATGACCATGAGGCATGCAAAAGACACTAGTACAAAATCCAAGAGAGATAATAATTTATTATCTCCCTACACTTGCCATGTAGTTGAAATATTGGTATATTTCCCACTGAACCTCATGGCTGTTTGACTCAAGATAAAATGTCAGAATTTCAAAAGTTGATTTTGAGGGCTAGCCAGCTTTTTAGATTAGTGTAACACTGTCCTCTCTTTCTCTCATTTTGATTGGCCTAAACTATTCTAACTTTAGTAAATATCTACATATATAATTATTCTTGCTTTGGTGTCAAAGTTTCCAGTATTTTTTTACAATACATCATTCACATAAATTCATAGCATCATAGTCATTAAAATATTTAGCCTGACTTTCAATAACTTGATGTCACTTTTTCATAAAAGAATGATTCCAATTTTCAATTTAATGAATTCTTTGAGGTATTTTTGAATATCTTAACATTTTTGGAACTGCTAACCAAACTAGAAGTGTTGCATGAAGACAAGTGATAATCTGAAGGTGACAGGTTTAGAGATCTACTGACCAGAAAGGAATAATGCATGGAGTGGAACTGGTTATTGTCAGAAGGTAACAGGTCTAGAGATTTACTGACCAGACAAGGAATAGTGCATAAAGTGAAACAAGTGATAGTCTGAAAGTGACAATATCCTGCATGTTGAAGAATTTTCCATCCAAACTTTATGATGATTTACTGCATTGCATTTTCAATATGGGAATGTGCGTTATGCGGCAAAATCACCTATTCACTTCTTTGCCAATAAAAAACGTCTTTTCTCCTTCAATACATCTTATAATTGATCACTAATTGATCACTGTATCAAGATTCCAACAATTCATGATAAAGACTTCCTTTTGAATCCCATCAAGCATAGAGAAGAACCTTCTTCATAATGTTGTAATAAAATTAAACTGTAGGTACACAATGTCTTCCCTTGAATTTGTTAATGTCTTTGGATATCATGTGTCCATTGGTCATAAGAGAATTCAGAATTCTTTTTTATTCTCTTTTTCTTATGATTCTTTGACTGTATAAGACCTCTTTTTGCATCTCTATTCATTGAACAGATTTAGTTTTATCATCTAGCAAATGGTATTGTCATTGGCCTCGCTATTGAAATAAAAAATATCAAAGACAAGACTGTTTATTATTTTTGCATACCTTTTTACAGACTGCTCATACATGGAACATTGTACACATTTCATCTGTTTAGGACATGTTTATATAATGTTTTAATATTTCTTATATGTTTTATATATATATGTATTAAATATCCTATATATGTATGTAAACTTTTAACTGTTAACTGTTTAACATAAAATGTTAATAGTCCTTCCTTCTTATTCAGCCATTTATTTTCTCATGCTCGCGTCTCTCCCCGCGACACATTCTCACTCTCATCCATCAGCGAGTTTGACAATACTGTCTAAGGGATGTAACTTCCACCACCTCGCTGGTATTCTCTACACTCCCTCCTGATCCCTGATCACAGCATAGCCACGTTGGTAACCGCTCACGTGTGCTTCGTCGCAAGGGTAGTTCTGAGGTCTCTCCATTTTGTGCTGCCTGTCGGCCAGGTGTTGTAATATACCCAGTGTCATCTGAAGTTTCATCATCTGTTCCGCCAGACAGGATGGCATTTGTCCGAGGTCGCAAGTCCTTCACATGGCGTGGAACGCCGTCGACAATAACGGTTTGCGGGCTGATCACCTCTGTTACCGTTCCTTCTTGAAACTTGGATGTGCATCGATAACGAGGTGGTTTGACCCATACAGGGTTGCCCAGACAGTACCGGTTTTGTGCAGAGGCCGGAGACAAGAGCATTGGGTCAATATTCTTTAGCCTAACCTCATATCTGTAAATCCCATTGGCAGGTGCAGTCAACGATGATGTATTATCTTTGGGCACGACGTTGTACCAGTACACTGCCTCCTGAACAGAGCCCTTCATCCTAGCTGCAATCTGCTTAATACTGTGGTGGCATCGTTCTGTGATGCCATTGCCTGCTGGCACATAGGCACACCGAAACTGCAAGCGCACTCCCCAGCTGGCGGAGAACTCCCTGAACTCCCCACTAGAGAACGCAGTGTCATTGTCAACAAGCAGTTCCTGTAGTGGGCCGCGCTCAAAGAATATTGCTTTGAGCTGCTGAATGATGTTTCCAGAGTCCTGCCGAGGCAACGGCCGCCAAATGATAAAACATGCTGGACCACAGTCGGTAACTGTCAGGAAGTGTTTGCCATTATAGTGGGTTATATCGATCCCCAGCCTTTGCCAATTAGCTTTTACTGCTAATCCCCCTTTTTTCCAATGAACTGGGGCTGGATCAATCGTCTGACATTGTTCACATGCTCTAATAGCTAACCTTACATCTGCTTTGGTAATCGTTGGGCAAACTCGAGTATACTTTCTGTCTGGATACTGTCAATATCGGCAGATGCACGCAACAACTCCTGGGTATGAGCAGGCAGTCCAGCCATAAACGCATACTTCAGGGTCTGGTCCAAGACTCTGGAGAGCTTCTTTAATGCCGCATAGAACTCATCTACCAACTCATCCAAGTGTAAAGTGCATCTTGAAAACTGCTTGTACGCCTCACATGGGTCAAGCGCAAAGGCCCTGTGCAGTGTAGCTTTTACCCGGGTCACATTGGTCTTATCTGCATCCGATAGCTGCTGATAGACGTTGAATACCCCTCCAGCCAGTCGCAAAGGGATTACTTGCTCGACCTTGTCAACACCCGAAAGTTTGCAAATCAGGTCTATTCCTTCCAACCAGTCCACAACTGACGTTGTTCCGTTATATTCCGGTATGAGCTTTTGGTCGAATTTACCCTCAGCCATAATGCCGAAATAGCTTGTAAGCTTTTAACTGTTCTTTGAATAAAATGTTAATAGTCCTTCCTTCTTATTCAGCCATTTATTTTCTCACGCTCGCGTCTCTCCCCGCAACGTGTTCTCACTCTCGTCCGTCAGCAAGTTTGACAATACTGTCTAAGGGACGTAACTCCCACCACCTCGCTGGTATTCTCTACAATGTATAAGTGCTATTTTCATCTTTTCTTCCTTTTATTCATTGTTAATGTATCAACGAATATACTAATGTTAATATTGAAACTTGGTGAGTGGGGATGCAACTAAATATCCTCCTTAGCACCAACCATTACAAATAAATATTAACGCCTTCAATAAAACAATATATCTATGAGGATAAATGTGTGGAATAGGCTTGTTAAAAAGTTATAACCATGATGAGATAGTTGTGGAAAATTATGAATTGGGTTTTGTAAAGTTTATGTATTGAAAAACCTGTGTTTTAATTTTAAAAACCAAAGTATCATTGAAAATAAAAAAAAGCACCAAAATTCTTTTATGTTCTTTTAGAATATGAAAAGTGTTTATTTCCAGCTTGGCTGTGTCCATTTTAACAAAAGAGTTTGAAGTTGTAAAGCATTTAATAACTGTCAGTTTTTGTCTAAATGGCAAAATAGGTTTTGTTTTAAATAGCTTCTTAAGTGTTACTTTGGAATTGGATTCTTATGTTTTATACAAGTGGCAACTTGAACCTCTAAGTAAGTGGTCATTAAATCAACTGTCATCTGACTCTGGGATTGTCCAGACTTAATTATTGTTTCTAATTAGTCAATGTTCAGAAATATCAGCTTGCTGAGGACCATACAACATTAAATGAGACTGACACAAAAGATTCACTTAATGATTTTTATTTTACTAAGCCCAAAATATCAGTTATTCAACCCTCTCTTGTTTACAACAAGAATGCTGTAAACAAAAGAGAAAAGTAAAAGTAAATGTTAACCTTATAACTTTTTGATATGGTTTGAAATCCAGTGTTTCCTTTAACACACTAATACCCTCAAGAAAGACAGGTACATTAATACTTTTGGGAAAGTCATATCTCTCTCTCTCTCTCTCTCTCTCTCTCTCTTCTCTCTCTCTCTCTCTCTCTCTTATATATATATATATATATATATATATATATATATAGTATTTCAAAAAATTTGATATCATTTGAAATGTACAGGGTGTTTCAGAAAAATTTGCATCATTTTATCATCTAATAACTTGACCAATTCTCATTCAAATGAACAGCATGTGCAGGAGCAACTCAAAATTCTATGTTTAATGTTTCAACCTCTTTTCTTTTAGAGTGAATGGCATTTCTATACCTGAAAAGAATAAAGCATTGAAGATTGAATTTTAAGTTATTTCTACCCCCACTGTTAAAATTTCAGATTATTTATTTATATCAATTTTTCTAAAACACACTTTGTGTATGGATGTATGTATTATATATATATATATATATATATATATATATATATATATATATATATGTGTGTGTGTGTGTGTGTGTGTGTGTTATTAAGATTATCATTAATTATGTATGTATCTATGCAACACCTCGACCATATTGAATTCAGAATTTTCCTTCTTCTAGACTAGTTTTTATACCAATGCTAAAGAGCCCAGTCAGTCCTATATTTAGCCATATCTGTTGGGAGAATTTTGCACTATATGAAATGTAAAGAGTTTCATCTAGAATTTGACTAAGTATGTAACTTAAACAAAGCATGAAGTGTTTACCTGTTTAAAATGATAGTGAAATTTATAAATATACTGGCTCATAAAAACATAAATATCGCAATTAATTATGAAATATTTACTTGAAAACCATAATTGTTCAACTGACTTTTGTATAAAATATATCAATGAGATTTCGCATGCCATAAAACTAATCAAACAAACATCTACAGACTCCTACCCCTCTAGAAACTTTCCAGACCATTGAAAAATGATTTCCACAGATCACAGCATGTATTTTTCTCAATATGGTCATCATCTATTGAAATGGAAGGTTATACAGTTTCAGGATTATCATTGATAGACGTTCTCAATTTGATTTGCTGGTACCATTCATGATATTGCATACAACTTGAATAAAAAAATTTACAAAAATATACGTGTGTCTGTGTGCATAAAAAAACAAACTGTTTTTAAAAACAGTTTTCTTGACTCAAAAAAGTGTTCAAATACAGGGCATGAAAATAGGATAAAACCTAGAATAGATTTTGAAAAAAATACTGTTGTCAGATGGAACACATTGTTTCAAAACATGAAACTTTTAGGTTTGTTTGGTTTGTTTGGTTGGTTTTATGGCATATCAAACTTTGTAGGTTATTCAACGCCAAATCCATTTTTATGCAAATAATCTGTTCTCTTTAAAACAATTCAGTTTAGCATAAGTACACAGTTTAATTGTCAAAAACATTTCCATTTCAAACTATTCAAGCAGTTATATGTAACAATTCAGTTAAGTGTAAATACAGTTTTAATGTCGAAAAACAGTTCTATTTGAAATAATTCAGTTAAGCATAAGCACGCAGTTTAAATATAAGTACGGTTTAATAGTCAAAAACGTTTCTATTTCAAGCAATTTAGTTTACTCAATTAATTTTAGCATAAGTATGCTGTTAGTTCTATTTAACCCATAGATAGGGCCCTATCAGGTGCTACCACTCCGGGCCAGAGTGGACCTGGGAGCGATGGCAATGAAGGGGTACTCCGCATTCCCCAAAGCTCCAGCATTGCTGGAACCTCACCATCAGATTGTTTAGTGTCATATCCAGGACACTCGTTGGGGGGGTCTTACCCCTCTGCAGAGAAGCAGTCAGTGTATTCTACAGCCCCAGCCGACTGGGCAAATGAAACTTTTAGTTCAGAATCTAATATGAGGAGGTATGATAGAATTTACTTTCAGTTTTATCCTACTCAACTGTCCAGTTCAAGCAAGTCTTCTAATTCAAATATTTAAGGCAATTATGAAACAAAATGTCAAAGATATTTGCAAGAAAGAGATAGATTTTAGTTAGCCAAGAATTAATTTGGATAAATTCTCACTGCAACTGGACTTTTCACTCAGCAGATAATGAATATAACACCAATCTCATTTTACAGAAAGCTGTGGTTACATTTTTTTAAAATAAAATGACCAACTTATATATTATGAATCACAAAAAGTTTTAGTCAGAGCAATGTTATCAACTGAGTATCACATACACAAATACATACATGCATTAATGCATGAGAGAAAAGATGTCATGGGTGAATGTGAATGTGGAGATTCTGTAAAAACATATGTATATGTGAGGGGCAGTGTATGTGATCACATTGTGACAAGTGATTCTTTCTGATGACAGGACAACAGTTCAGGTAAACTTCACTGTACAATAAAATTTTTCTATTCACTCATTTGAACATTATATATATATATATATATTATATATATATATATATATATATATATATATAAGATAGTTGTTGTAGGTCCAAAAAAAGATATACATATTAAACAAATATTTTCATATTTTTTATGTTACATTTTAGTATAATATATATATTACATGTATGTATATTAATTTATAAATATATTAAATCATATATTATATATATATATATATATATATATATATATATATATATATATATATAGATAGATACAGACAGACAGACAGACAGAGAAACAGAGACAGACAGACAGATAGATAAACATAGGTGTAAATGAAATATATATACATAAATACGACTACATGAATATATACATACATTAATGCATATATAAATGTATACCTAAATATATACTTACATAAGATACATGAGTATATATATATATATATATATATATATATATATATATATATATATATATATATATTATATATATATGTATGTATGTATGTATGTAGACATTTAACATTTTGTTTGTAAAAGGAAGTATCAAGTGCTACATCTATTTCCCTGACTGTGATCTTAATAAAATCCAACTGTTTGGTAATACAAGATCATCTCTACTACAGAGAGTCACAATGAAAATTAAAACAAATTGCAGAATGAAGTACACAGAATTTTTTGTTGTAAATACATTACTATTATATAACAATGGTATTATTTATATCAATTTATATATTTGTACATATATATATGCACATACATGTGTATGCATATACATATTGATGCATATATATATATATATAGTATATATATATATATATATATATATATATATGAATGTGTATAAATGTAAAGCTTATCTTGTTAGCTGATATCCGTATATGAATATGTGCCTTAAACTCCTTCACTTATGCTGAAATGACAATATTTTAGGAGTAAGACATCTGACTGGCAAAAAATCAGTATATATATATATATACTAACATACAGGTACATATATATATGGGTATATATAAAACTATTAAACATATATATATTGGCCTTGTGGGTAAAGTGTTCATAAATGGCCCTGGAGATCGAAGTTCAATCCCAGGTCGAGTCATACCAAAGACTCAAAAAATGGTACTTAATACTTCCTTGCTTATTACTCAGCATTATAAGATATGTATCAAAGGTAAAGTTAATCAATCCATGTGAAAGAGTAGTGCACTCTGCTGTAGTAGCAATTGAAAAAGATGCTTTCAGGTTGCCCTCAACTATAGTCACCAACTTCACTTACTTAATGACAAATATATGTACATGAATATTGACCTGTATATAAATATATATATGCACATGTGTATATAAATACATATGAATATATATATATATATATATATATATTTGAAAAAATAAATGTATTTATATATCTATGTATACATCAATATGTATATCTATCTATCTATCTATCTATATATATATATATATATATATATATATATATATATATATATATATATATTTATGTGTATATACAGAAATATATATGTGTGTATATATATATATATATATATACACATATAGACATATGTATATATAAATATATATGCATATATATCACAAGAGACTTTTATAAATAAATAGATATATATGTATATATATAAACATATAAGTTGGCTGACCGTGGTCGAGGATGACCAGAAGGTTCTTTTTTCAATATCTACTACACTGAGGTGTAGGGGAGGGCACTACCCTTTTTCCTCAATTGCTCCACTTAGCCTTGTTCTATACCTTAAAATGGTGTGTTAAATAAGGAGGAATCTAATAACATTTTTTGAGTCTTTGGAATGAACTACAATCACCCAGATCATCGGCAAACACTAACCATTTTACAAATGGGCCAGTTCTCTATGAATATATATATATATATATATATATATATATATATATATATATATATTACAAATATACACATATATATGTATATTTATATGGGCATATATCATATATATACATATATATTTATCATAAAATGTATACATATATATGTATATCTATACATCTCTACATATACATATATATATATATATATATATACACACACATACTTTTGCGTGTATATGTATATATATATATATATATATATATATATATACATATACATACTTTTGCGTATATATATATATATATATATATACATACACATACTTTTGCGTATATATATATATATATATATATATATATATATATATTACATATCCATAAAGATATACATATATGTGTACATACACACATATATATAAATATATATATTTAAATAGTCATATATACACTTTCCAAGTCAGCTAGGGCTGCAGAATGCACCAATTGCTTCTCTGCAGAGAGATAAGACTCCCTCAACAAGTGTCCTGATATGAGACTAAACAATCTGATGATGAGGTTCCAGTAATGTTTGATGAATGCGGGATACCTTTTCATTGCCATCGCTCCCAGGTCCACTCTAGTTAGGAGTCCTATCTATGGGTCAAATAAAACTAAACTGTGTACTTATGCTAAACTGAATTACTTGATATTAGGGCTGTTTAAACATTTAAAGTTTGTACTCATGCTAAACTAAATTGTTTGAAATAGAACTGCTTTGACATTTAACTGTGTGTAAATAGAAAACTATAATTATACTAAACTGAATTGTTTGAAATGAAACTATTTATACATTTAAAAATGGATTTAGCATGAATAATCTATAATACTTGATGTACCATAAAAACCAAACCAACCAAACCACACACACACACACACACACACACACACACACACATATGTACATATTTGGATATAAGTAAATATACATATACATATCTATATATATATATGTGTATATATATATGTGTGTGTGGAGAAAATTGAAAAATAAAATAATCGAAAGTGATGAATTCACTGTAAAAAAAGTCAATGCTATGTTTTGGTTTTAATAAACCATCATCAGGACTTTAAGATTATGATATTATTTACCAACCCCTCCGCTCGGGTAGGATATAACACAAGGTCAATTTTTAAGCGGAGTTTAACAGGTTTGAATTCAGAGTTTTCCTTCTCCTAGACTAGTTGCCTAACCAAGGCTGAAGAACCTAGTCTGTCCTACTATTTACCCATAGCTGGAGGGAGAATAATTGGATTCATACCTTCCCCAAGGGTATTAGTGCTATGTGAAATGCAATCATTCTCGTCCAGGATTTGAACTCGTGTCGCTGTGTCCATTTCCTACGACGCTAACGACTACACCACGGGCACCACCTTTAAGATTATGATACTGGCTGTTCTTATATCAATATGCATATATATGTGTATATTTGCATTGTATATATATACATATATGTCTCTATAGAAGTGGTCCATTTGCATAATGGTTAGAGCGTTTGCCAATGGTTTAGGAGATCTGGGGTTCAATCTTAGGTTGAGTCAAACCAAAGGCTCAAATTCCTCACTTTGGATAACTTTGTTTTTCAATTTTTTTCTCCATTTCTCAGATTTTTCAATTTTTTTCTCCATTTCTCAGATTCTTTTCCATTATTTATATATATATATATATATATATATATATATACACTACATATATACATATAAATATATATACATGTATGGGCACAAAAATACATAAAAACATATATATGAATACATAGATATATATGAATATTTTGAGATATATATATATATATATATATATATATATATATATATACACACCTCTGGACAAAAATATAAGACCACCCTCAAAAATGAAGAAAAAGGTATTGTTTACTATTTTTAAAATATGAAAATCACATATATGAAAGATAAGACATAAAGACAACTAGATTTAAAATATGAAGAAATTTCAACTCATTTTTTATGTGCATATTAGCATTCATGCTTAATTTTAAAATTTTCTTTTGACATAAATATAAGACCAATGACCAGAACTATAGAATATAAAGGCAAATTTTTTATTTGATATTTTGTAGATCCACCATTAACTTTGATAACCTTAAAAATTCGGCAAGGCATACTATCAACTAGTTTCTAAAGTTGAACCGAAGGTATTTTTTCCCATACGTCTAAGATTGCATTTTTGAGTTCAGAAACTGTTGAGTACTGTCGACCTCTGTCATAAACTTTTGTAACAATCAATTGCTACAAATTTTCTATAGGATTGAAGTCTGGAGAGTATGCTGGGTGATCATGAAGTCTTATTTTTTGTTCAAACAAGTACTTCTTTGTTATTGATGCATTGTGGATAGCAGCACTATCTTGCTGAACAATCCATTCTTCTCCACATAGACGATGCCCTTCTTGTGTGAGAGATAAATCATTTAGCATCTTCACATAATCTGCTGCTTTTTGTTGACCACTGATAAATTTATGTTTTCTGGAAGATGAGAAGCCCTCCCCCCGATCATAAGAGATCCTCCTCCACTATGCTTTGTTGAGTAATTCTCTACTGGAAAATTTTTTGCATGCCAGTACTTCAGAAAGCCATTTAGACTGTTTAAATTGAATTTCTTTTCATCCGAGAAAACAACTTTTCACCATTCTTTAGCATTCATGGTTTGATATTGTCAAGCATATTTCAGTTGTTTTTCTTTGTAATTTATAGTTAACCTTGGACGATGAATTCTTTTCTTATGCTAAATTTTTTCGTTGTTTAAATGCCTTCAAATTGTTCTAGTACTGCAAGGAGCATCCACTTGAGATTTCAATATTTTTGATGTTGATGAAGTTTTCTTTTTTAGTTCACAAACAATTCTTCTCTTGAATTGTGGTGATAATTTTTCTGGCCTGCTAGTTGGTTTTCTTGTTCCATACTTATTTGGACTTTTCAAGTAATTACAGAGAATGGTTTTGCTGCATCCAAAGGCCTTCGAAATTTCTCTCTGAGATTTTCCAACTCTTTTCAGAGCTGTAATCTTGCTTTTCTCAAATTCATTATTTTAGTTCCTTTAGTCATTTATGTTTTTAATATTTTAAGTATTACAGTTCTAATAGCTTTTATTCTAAGTATACTAAATATAATACATTTTTCAATTAAATTAAATCCTTTTTATTGGAAGTCTTATATCTATGTCAAAAATAAATTTCTAATTTAAGCAAAAATGCTAATATACATATAAAAAATGAGTTAAAATTTCTTCATATTTTAGATTTAAATGTCTCTTAACCTTATCTTTTATATATCTGACTTTCATAATTTAAAAATTAACAATATCTTTTTCTTCTTTTTTGAGGGTGGTCTTATACTTTAGTCCAGGAGTATACACACATATATATATATATATATATATATATATATATATATATGAAAGTAAATAAAGGATTGTAATCCTATAATTTATACACATATATATGAATATCTATGAATAAAAATACATATATATATATATATATATGTATGTATATATGTGTGTGTGTGTGTGTGTATTGTTATTTATAATTATATATGTATATTTTACTATAAAAATATATGAATATATACTTAAGTATATATATATATATATATATATATATATATATATATATATATGTAAAACAATTGTTCGTTAAAAGAGATACTATTAGACTATTGTGATATGAAAATAGCACAAATGCTGAAATTGAAGCTTCCTTTATTATCGTGAATTATAATTACTATGAAAATAGTATTATTGAACAACTGAAACATGTGAAACTTAATAGAATGTATTGAATTTCCCTTTTATAAATTTTCTATAAATCGAACATGTTTGGTTTGATTTATTTGTTTAACGGCATATGTGTTTTTCAGTGTCGACTATAATTATTTGCTTACACACATTTGTATAGTTTCCTACCTGTCACGCAGGGTTTCAGCTGGAACTTCAAATTATCAAAAAAAATCAAAAAAACAAATAAACAAAAAACCCCCAACTTTTTCTTCCCCCAGTAGCACTTGTAGTAAATAAAGGTAGCAATGCGTTCGTTGTTTAGAAAAAAATAACAAGGAAAATACGAAGTAAATTGGAAAACTTGAAAAAATTAAAATGACAACATAAATAAAAACAACTATTTGATGGAATAATTGATTTCAACATATAAAGAAAATATAGAAGCAAACAGTAACATATATCTCTGAGAGGAAAATCCTGTTTTGACAGACGACTCCGTTTTTTAAAACACGCAAATAAATAAACATTAACTATAAAGAATTTTCTTTTTCGTTCCAAAAAAAGAAAACTCAAACATACCTTTTTTATTCCCGCGAAATAACTCCTGCTTAACCATATCTTACTGTCTCGTCATTTTTTTTTTTTTTTTTTTTTTTTTTTTTTTTTTTTTTTGATCCGACCGTCTTCAAAAAAGTTTTCCCATCTCTTTTCCTCGTAAAATTTTTCAGTCTGCAAAAATTATCGTCTGCTTTTTATGAAATTTTCCCTCTTTGCATTGATTGGCTGAGTTTAGATTTCAAGGGACACAACTCCTACTTAAAAATTTTTTTTTTTAAACAAATATTGCTTTTTTTACTCTTCATTAGACTTGTTAATTCTTTAACTTTTTTTTACAAGTTTTGACACTATCTAATACTAATGATTTATGCTCAATTATATGTTTTTAATTAACTATTCCGATTTAATAATATGATTTTTTTACAAATAGTAATCTGGTTTCAAGTATTCCTATCTCATACCAGTAATTTGCAAGCAATGATATGGTCCCAAGTAACTAATAATAATAATCCTAAGTAAACAATCATCGCTTCGAATAACTTCATCCAAAAACAATTTGCATAGAGTAAAATGGTCTCACATATTGCAATCAAACATTTATAATTTTATTTAGTAATGATGATCATTTGTTTATACACAGTTATAATCTCACATATTCCTATACAGTACTAATGATTTTCAAAGAGATCTACTTGATCCATAAATGGGACCCTAACATGTATTAACATTTAATGTCAGAGTGGACCAGGAAATAATGGTAACAAAGAGATGCTCCACACTCCCCAGAGCTCCAGAACTGGATTGATTGATTGGTTGATTTTAATGGCAAGCCAACTCGTCTCAGATTATTTTCTCGCAACAAGGCAAATTGTGGTCTGCCCATTAAGAAGAAAGGAAAATACAGGTATGTGGACGAGAATATTGATGAGTTTCAACAGCTTTAATGACAGTCAGAAAGAGAACCCTGGTACTGAGAGTCGTACAAATAAAAAAAAACAGTCGTGAATTTAAAGCAGGAATTAAGCATCTAACCTGAAGTTTCGAGGTCCAGTTGGTATGAATAGATGACAAAGGACTATTCTCCAAAAAGAACAATGGCCCATAGTTGAATGTGCTCTCCTCATGTTGAATGTTGGGGCTCTGCTGCTAAATTGAGAGAGGAAGAGAGTTGGTCTGTCCTGCTCGAAAAATATGTGAGGAAGCAGCCTATTATACTACCCGGGAAAGTCATCCGTGCAGAATGGCTTAAATCATCCTCATTGGACAAAAACATAAAATCGAAACTTCAATGGTCAAAATAATTCCCGCACAAAATAATAATTTGAAATTCTTTCTTTCTGCTACAATTTTATGTCTAGAAGACAGGGAATCATGTTCATTGTCCATTCATATTTACATTTTCTGTGTACATGTTTCTTAAGAGGCTTTTTTTTTAACTATAGATAGGTGAACATGGAAGTAATGGTAAGGAAGAGATACTCCACAGTCCTCAGATCTCCCAAACTGGAGCCTCACCATCAGAAGTAGTTTTTTGTCATACCCAGGATACATATTTTCGGGGTCTTTTGCCTCTGCTGGGGATACAAACAGCATATTCTAAACTTTGTCAACTAGACATCTAGAACTAGAGCCTCAGCATCAGATGCAGATTAGCATCATGCCTCGGTCATGGCCCCTCATAAGTCATTTATCCAGTTTGTAAAAAAAAAAGAACAAAAAAAGTCAAGTAAATATAATTGTGGGAGTTTTATTTTTCCTTCTGCATCTATTAAGGTTTTAGCAGGCTATCATAATATTATATATAAATTTCTTAGTATTTTTTTTTCACATCAATTCTTCAAACATTTGCCATTTTTTCCCTAATGTTCTTTTAGGTTATACTTTCAATTTCACACTCTGCTGAGCAAGGATTTATTATTTGCACTTTTTGGTGCATTTATGGGTAATTACATTATGTGAAGTCATCAGGTTTCATCACATTGTAAAGGCTTTAGAAAAAATAATCAAAAGGAATGGCGAATAGTATTATATTAAAGGCTAATTTTTACAAATATTTATTTACCTAACCCCTATGCCATGGGTGGGATGTGACACAAGATCATTTTTAAGGAGACTACAGCTGGTTTGAATTCAGAGTTTTCCTTCTATTAGACTAACTGCCTAACCAAGTGTAAAGAACCCAGTCTGCTCAACTATTTACCCATAACTGGGGGAAGAAAATGATTCAAACTTTTTCCCAAGGGTATTAATGTGAAGTGAAATGCAAACAGCCTCATTCAGGGCTTGAACTTGGGTTGCCATTTCCAACTATGATAACCATTATGCTGAGCATGCTATGCCAAGTCATACATTCTCTGGCAAATTCACTAATAAAAAGGCTCCAGACTGATCAGAACATGTGTTACTCAATATCTTGCCATTATAGAACAGATTATTGTCTTCTATTATTATTTTAATAAGGCACTTATATGGTGTAGCAGTCATCATCATAGCAAGTGAACTTGGCTATCTTAGTTAAAATGCTGGATGAGGCTGCTTGTATTTCACATAGAGCTAATACTCTTGGAAAAGGTATGAATCTAACTATTCTCTCTCTAGCTATGGGTGAATAGTAGAGCAGACTGTGCTCTTTAATCTTGTTATGGCAACCTAAGAACAAGAAAACTCTGAATTCAAACTAGTTGTAAACATTGAGATGGATGAGGTCCACTAGGATATTCCTACTCAAGCCATGCTGCATGAATAACACCTCAACAACCAAACCAAGTTACAGGACCAGTGAAAATTATGTTTTGATTGATCCATTTTCCAGCCTTTCTTATTTATATATGGTGTCTAGTGAATAGTTTTATAAAACTATCCAGCATACATTTGAGGGAGGCTTGAGAATGAACCAACCAAAACATTATGTTCAAAACAAAAAAAGTCTGCAAAATCCAATTTGTGAAAGAATGATTAAAAAAAAGGAGTTTTAATATATGTTAGATTGTTTGGTTTGCTTTATGGCATTTCAATCCTTATTGGGTTATGTTATGCTGAAGTCAGTTTAACCATTATAGTTTTCATTTATATACAGTACAAAAATACATCTTCACAATCATTTTAACCAGGTAAACACAGATCTATTTAACCCACAGATGGGACCCTAACAGGTACTATTCCTTGAACCTGAGTGGAACTGGGAGTAATGACAATAAAGAAGTGATTCTCCATTTCCCAAAGCACCAGAACTGGATCCTCACTATCAGATGTACTTTAATGCTCTAACTAGAAAACTCTCGACCCAACCAACAGGTGATTGATTTATTGAATGTACATGCATAAAGTTATACAAAGGGACAACAATAATTTCTATCCCACTAATGAAAACAGGATTATACAACATTAATATTTATTTTTCCACAAAATCCCAATAATAAAAAGAACAAAAATGTATTATCAATTATTTGAAACAGGTAAACAGTTCAGACTGAGTTGCAATATTAATGTTTTTTTATGTGCCAATGTCTCAATATAGTTCAAAATCAGTTAAAATGCTTTCTAAAACAGAACTATTTAACCTATAGAAAGAACCCTAACAGCTACGAACACTTTGAGTCTGAGTGAACCTGGGAGTAATGGCAGCAGAGCCTCACTTCAGAATGCAGTTTACTATCATACCAAAGACACCCTTTTTAGTGTTGAAGTCTTGTCATTTTTCAGGATATACAATCTGTGTGTTCTCAACATTGCAAACATCAGTTTCCAACATATTACAACAATTCAAAACCTTTAATAAATAATTTTAAGACTATGAAGTTATATTTTTAAAGCATTTATTCAAAGCAGTATTTCTCAACCTTTTCTTTCTTGTGGCATGTTTTGGAGTCAAAAAAATTTCAAGCCCACATAAGCACATGTAACAGAAAATACATTTACTTTACAAAAGCAAAATGTAGAAAATGTAAATCTTGACTCATGACTTCTCTGCTCCTGGTATCTATCTATCACCTTGTCAAATTGAACTTCCAAACCTTGGTTCAGCCTCCTCTCTTTTTAATCTGCAATAAATTACATTTCTGTTTTTCATGGGCCAACTCCTGACTCATTTTAAAATTTCTCTGGCTCACTTATAGGCCTAAGAGCCAATTTTGAGAGTCACTGATTTAGAGCCCACTTAATAACCAATATATAGGAGTCAATATGCCGTGAAAACTGAATAATTCTGTTATGGTTTATAAGAGGTTATATTTGCTAACATGGAAAGTTCAAGAAGTTACATAAAGTTTGTGTGTGTGTCATAGAGAGAAGTCCTGAAAAAATGGCTGAAAAGGCAACGATACTGAACCATGAAATGTATTTGCCTTTCCTCATGTTTATTTCAAGTTCAACTCAGCTCATCATTTTTTAAATTTCTTTAACCGTTCAAAAGAAGAAAAAAATTTTGTAAAAGATTAAAATATTAACAAGTTCAAAACTTCCTTTATGCTAAAATATATCAAGAGAACCATAGCAGAGAAACAGGTTGATGTGACAAGAGGCCCAGAGTTGGGTGTTTTGGTGCAGTAGGCACTCTCATTAGTGGTACCATTTCTAAGTAGGAGTTATATCCTCTTCCCCAATTGAATATTTAGAGAGAAGATGCTAGGTAGAGCTAGCATAATCTGTGAGATGGTTGTTGTGTTGATTTGCCTGGGAGTGCTACTGGTTGGATGTTGGCCAATGGTTAGTACGAGGTTGAGGCAAAACATATATACAGGTTGAGATGGGTAGATTATCACCATTTTAAATCATTGATTTTGAATATGTATTTTGTTTGTTTCAGGCTTTGTCTACTGTGCAGCAAACTAGAGTTAGTTGGGCACTGTCTGTGAGGAAAGCATGATGCAATTCACTCCTCTAGAAATTTGTAAAAAGCTTGCTGTACTGATTAGCATTCATGCTGGGACCACCAACACAAAGATTTTATAGTGTTAGGGTGTCAATCTGTGGACAGTGCTGAGGATTCAAAAATAGGTGAATGAGTCAATGGTAATTACAAACATACAGCAGCTTGGAAGTCTCACTTTGGTTGTTCTGATAAGAAAAGAACTCCTTAATTTATTGCTGAGATCCAAGCCTCGAGACTGACAAGAATCCCTGCAAGTCAATCAGGCCAATAGCCAGGAACATGAGGTTATGTTAATTATCAGGCTGATAGGGTATAAAGACATTCGTTATTTCTTATACAAGATGAGAAAGGGCCAATTTCTATCACAGGCCATAAAGGACAAGTGCAGCAAAGCTTTTGAACAAAATCAGACATCCTCTCAAACTGAACATACATTGGGTTTTTTTCAGATGAAAAAAGAATCAGTCAGGATCTGACGGTGAACTCAGAGAACAACATTTGACTTACTCCGTACCTGCAAGATGTACTGATATTGATGAAAACCAAGCACCCAGAACATATCATGGTGTTTGGGGTGGTTACTAGCAATGGTAATGTTTAGCCTCCATTCATCTTTCCACATGGCCTTAAACTAATTACAAATGCCTCTATTGAGCCTGACAGTGGTAGTACTATGCTTGATTGAGAAGGTAGCTGCTGGAAGACCTTATGTCTGCACCATGCCACACAAGCAGAGGAATCCATTCTTGGCTGTAAGAAAATTTCTTTGATCACATCATTCCTAACGTATGGCCACCTAACTTTCTAGAATTATTTTCATTTTTGCCTAATTTAGATGACAATTTACCAATCACACCATGTATAACACAGAGATATATTCAGTTCAGCAACAGTGCTCATGACATGCAGACAGTGTGAGAGTTAGCTGGAATCAACAATATTGACATTTAATTTTGGCATCACGGCCTCCTTTTTACAAGAACATTATATTATTTATTATATTTCTATGCTTCCATCTACCCTTAATGAATAAAGAAAAATTGTAAAAGGATGAAGCATTTAACTTTCTTTCATTTCTGCTTTGAAAAAAATGTTAAAAACCAAATAAAAAGAAAAATTGATTTTTTTTTAGTTTTCCCACAAAAGAACCGGTAAATAGAGATGAGAGATTAAAAAAAGAATTGTTGGACTTAGGTGAAAAGCTGAGAAAAAGTTTTCATGGATCACCTCCAATCTATGGCACATCACAGGGTGTGACTAACAGAGAGAGTAAGACCAAGAGATTACAGAGGCCTAAAAACTCTTTGAAAAAAACTTTCTATCAATCTCTCCATACTCAAATCCCCACTTCTCTCTTGACATACATTTTATATACATGCATATACATACAAGGGCCATGCTAAGCATAATAGTTAATTTCAAAGGAAATGGAATCAGTGAATCAAACTTAATTCCTGGACAAGAGGTATCTTTCATTTCCCTTAATACTTATGCTCTTGGGAAAAGTATAGCTCCATTTGTTCTTTCCCCCTTGCTATGGGTAAATAGAAGAGCAGACTTATTTTGTTAGCCTTAGTAAGGCAACCAGTGTAGGAGAAAGAAAGTTCTGTATTCAAACCAGCTGTGACCTACTTGTGTGAACAAACTGCTTAAAACTGTAAAAAATGTTGGGGACACTATTTGTTGATGGTAAAACTGTTTTGATTGCATTTATTGATTGTTAAAATGTTAGGGGTACAGTTTGTTGGTAGTGTAGCAGTTGGGGTTAAAACTGTTGCTGACGATGTTAGTTGATGGTCAAAATGTTGGAGACATCATTTGTTAGTTATAAAACTGTTCTTAACTGCTATCATTGGTGGTGTTGGAGACACTATTTGTTGGTGGTGAAACTGTTGCTGACAGTATTAGTTTGTGGTCAAAATGTTGGAGACACTATATGTTGGAGGTAAAAATCTGACGATATTTGTTTGTGGTGACACAATGTTGTTTGGTGATCAAAATGTTGGTGACATTATTTGTTGGTGATGACACTCTTTCTTTGCAGTCAAAATGCTTGAGATACTATTTGTTGGTAATAAAAATGTTCTTGACTGCAATTGTCGGTGAACAAAATATTTAGAGAGCAAAATGTTGGTAACACTATTTGTTGCTGATGAAACTATTGCTGACAGTATTCATAGTCAAATATTAGGACACCATTTGTTGGTGGTCAAAATGTTGGTGACACCATTTGTTGGTTGTAAAACTGTTAGGGATACCATTTGTTAGTGGTCAAAATGATGGGGGCACTATTTATTGGTGGTGTAGCTATTTGAGGTTAAACTGTTGCTAACCATATTAGGTAGAAGTCAAAATATTGGAACACCAATCATTAATGGTTAAAATATTGAAAACATCATTTGTTGGTAGTGAAAATGTTGGAGACAATATGTGCATGTGATCAATATGTTAGAGATACTATCTATTGGTAGAAAAACTGTTCTTGACTGCATTTGTTGATAATGAAACTGTTGCTGACAAAATGTTAGAAACATCATGTTTTAATGGTCAAATGTTGGTGGTCAAAATGTTAGGGACACCATTTGTTGGTGGTTAAATTGTTTTTGAATGCATTTGCTGGTGGTCAAAATGTTGGAAGACACAATTTATTAATGATCAAACTGTTGCTAATAATATTATTTGGTGGTCAAAATGTTAGGGACATCATTTTGTTGGAGGTCAAAATGTTGGAGACTCTAGGTGTTGGTGATCAAAATGTTGGTGACACTATTTGTTGGTTGTTAAACTGTTGCCGACGGTATTAGTTGGTGGTCAAAATGTTAGAACACTATTTGTTGCTGGTCAAAATTTTGAAGAAATTAGGTGTTGGTGGTCAAAATTTGGGGGACACTATTTGTTGGATATGAAACTATAGTTGAAAATATTTGTTGTTGTGAAAATGCTGGTGACTATGTTGGTGGTAAAACTAAGACAATATTTGCTCATTGAAAAAATGTTAGGAACACTACAATTACCATTGTTGTTTTTATTATTTTACATGGCGCCGTAGACAGGATCTGATGAATACGTATATTGGTGAAACAATATTAACAAAATATGACATGGCATCAGTACCAAGTGGTACCCTCGAATTAATTGCTCAATTCATGCAACAGATGACAGAGCTACAGAGAGAAACTATCTTTCTTCGCAGAGACAGAACCTCTCACACTATGCAGATGTCTGCCACACACACACACACACACAAAACCCTGATTGTTTTGTTATTGAACCCCACTCGATTGCTAACGACTGGGCATTATTCCTCGATGCTTAGACCATGTAAATGGAGAAGCTTGGGCTAATAACCTTATAAAAATGAGTTATTGCCGCGTCTTTCACCTTATGTGTCAAATGAAAGGTCTGCTGGTGAAGTTCTTTATGCAACGAATCAGATGTATAACAAAAACCTTTCTTCGGAAGTCGAATTTAATGTTTCAACCCCTTTGAGGTCGAAAAGCACCCTGTTGGCTTCAGGCGAGTATTTCGTTCTAAATTCGTTGCATATTACAATTGGGTCGATAAGCGGAACACGAGGCAATAACTCATTTTTGCAAGGCTATGAGCCCAAGCAAAATTTTGTAAATTCACGGTTGATAGTCCCAATACAGAAGGCTGCAAGCAGCGAGTAAACTACTTGTGTGATATGATAGCTGGGCAGATAATTGTGGTACTCGCTAATAAGGAGCGTCAGAGTCAAGTTTTGGCCGAAGTTGCCAACCTCACTATACTTAAACGATTCGTCAGCTTGGAAAGTCAGCTGCAGAGTTAATAAATGATTTTGGCCCGTCAACATTGTCCGACCTACTGATATCTGACCATAAGCACCGTAAATTTCAACAACCACAAAGAACTAACAAAACTGCTTTTTTACGAAATAAGAATTCTTATGTAGGTTTCAGGAAGACCTGTGGATCAATTAGTTGAAGAGATTTCCCGGCGAGTAAATTGGTGTGCCATAATTGTGGGATTAGGGGTCACGTAAAAAAGGCATGTCGGAAATCTACTAAAGTTGAAATCAGAACCACGAACAAGATCCCAAACAGGGTGTGATTCATTCACTTTTTCAAACACTCATCTGAAAGTCCCCCCAATCGCTTTGCCCAGTCGACCGGGGCTGTAGAATACACGGACTGATTCTCTGTAGAGGGGTAAGACCCCCACCCACCCAATGAGTGTCCTGGATATGGCACTAAACAATCTGATGTTGAGGTTCCAGTAATGCTGCAGCTTTAGGGAATGTGGAGTACCCCTTTATTGCCATCGCTCCCAGGTCCACTCTGGCCCGGAGTGGTAGCAACTGATAAGGGTCCTATATATGGGTTAAATAGAACTAAACCGTGGTTTCTTGACTTTACTGCTTTTTGATTTAAACTCCGTACTTATGCTAAACTGAATTGCTCGAAATAGAACTGTTTTAACATCTAAACTGTGTACTTATGCTAAAATGAATCATCTGAAATAAAACCGTTTTGACATTAACTCTGTGTATTTCCCAGTCAACTGAGGCTGTAGAATACACCGATGGAGTGGTAGCACCTGATAGGGCCCTATCTATGGGTTAAATAGAACTAACTGCATACTTATGCTAAACTGAATTGTTTGAATTAGAACTGTTTGACTAAACTGAATAGCTTGAAATGAAAATGTTTTTGACAAATAAACTTTGTACTTATATTGAAATTGCGTGCTTATGCTAAACTGAATTGTTTGAAATTGAACTGCTTTTGACATTGAAAGTCTACTTACACTAAACTGAATTGTTTAATATAGAACTGTTTTGACATTTCACTCTGTGTAAACAAAATCTGTACTTATACTCTACTAAACTGAATAGCTCGAAATAGAAACGTTTTTGACATTTAAACTGTGTACTCATGCTAAACTGAATTGTTTCAAATAGAACTGCTTATTTTCATTAAAATTGATTTGGCGTTAAATAACCCACAAAGGTTGATGTGCCATAAAAACCCAACCAACCAACTCGCTGTGTTGGTAGATCAAAACGGACGCATAAAATTAGTTTAACACCACTCGGTACTGTGCCTTATTGCTTATATGATAGGAAGCAATTTAAAGGAGGTGTCCTAGATCCACCTCTGTAGAAGGGACCACAATGCATCAAACCCACGCTTTATTTGGACGCACCCAGACTGGTTCACTTAGCCACTGTAGTCATCACATCCTAACGTTTGCTGATGCATAGGCACAAACTTGCATTTAATACGTGCCCATACCAACCCTTACAGACTGATTGGAAATCCATTGGATATTACCTTTGTTCCTGATGCGACGGTATCAGCGGTTCACACACCAGTCCCTGTCCCTCACTACTGAAAGAAAAAAGTGAAACAAGATCTCGAGCAAGACAACATACTGAGTATAATTGAACCGGTGCCTGTGGACATTCCTATGATCAAGTATGGTAGCCGTGCCTAAAAAAGTCGGTCCTCTCTGGCACGTGGTAGACTTTCAAAAACTAAACGCTGCCATCATAAAGGAAACACATTACATCACGTCACTATTTAATTAGGTTTCCATCGTACCGGCTCATACCAGGAAAACAGTTCTTGGCGCAAGGAATGAGTACCACAATTTACCGCTTTACTCAGTGGCACAAGTGTGACACCATAGGTCAGAGGTCACTCGAGGAAATGTATTGACTATAAAAATTAGAATTAGTCTAGGCGAATTTTAAAAGAATGAACTCAGTACCGTGTAAAAAAGTCAAAATTAACGGGAATAGATTCAGGAGAAAATCTGAAAAATGTTGTTTTAACCAAAAAGAATATATATATATATATATTGAAACGATTGTTATTCATTATTCGCATGAATCAGAAGCCCAGACAGAGTTGTTTTGTCTACGAAGCCAAGGTATGCAGAAAATGGGCTGAGGGGATTGACCTTAAGGTCAGCCATCTGCTATCACCGCCTGAGAACGAAACATTCGGGAAACACCAATTTAAAAAAAAAATTAAGTATGGGAAATTTTAATTCAGTTCTCTTACCGTTATGAAATGACGGTTACTGACGTCATGTCATGTAGACATACGATTGTAATAATTTCTTTGGGGTAAAAGTAAGAGTAAAGCGAATATGAAGTGGAGTGACAAGCAGTGGGAGGCGAAATTGATTGTTGGAAACCAAATAAGAAGTTTGATGTTTGTTTACTTCGCCCCCCCCCCCGATGGAGATGTATATTAAATATAAGGTTTTTTTCTTCCCTAAAAATAGTCCGGTGGAGAGAACGCGACTTGAATTTTGCGTCGCTCTGAACCCTGACCTTTTACCAGACTACCCTGCAGGTAGAAAAAAGCGAAGGGAATTGAAAAAATACAATTTCAGAGAGACAGAGACAGCCTGAATTAACGCGTCAGTAGATTCCACATCTTGGCCTTTTACCAGACTACCTTAGCTATAGAAATTGAAGAAAGCCTGTTATATTGCTACATTGCGGAATAATCTCAAGGATCGAGAGAAAGCAAATATAATCGCCATTGAGATTGCCAGGCTGTAGATTGCGAAAATAGGAAAGCCTAAACTTATACAAGGAATCGACTGACTGATACTTTGTTAACCGGGTCTCTGACTTAATCCCCTCCACATACGCACACACCTCTGTGAAGGGTAAATGCTTGCACCTTTGTTAAAAGACATTTTTCTTTTCTTACTAAGTATTATTATAGTTACAAAGCTGTGTTTGTTCTCTGTTGTTGGCGTCGACTTTTTAAAAATTTCTCAATTGTGCTGTCTCATCTGTTACTTGCCGACCATCGACTCCTATTAGCGATTGGTCTGTTGTCCAGATCAAAAAACAGAACGTGGGCTGATAAGAATCGCTCGTGTCATCCGAAGGTATATCTGATTAGCGGATTGGAAACGGAATCATTCCCGTGTTTGGCGAGGCCGGGTGTACTATCACAAGAAGCCACCACATTTATCACTGAATGAGGCCAGTACAGATATCTTCGTCCCCCCCACTCAAAGATTTCACGCATCTAGAGACGAATATACTCATCGGTTCGACGATATTACGAGGGGCATGGTTCGAAAAAAATATTGCATAAACGATAGCCCCCTTTGGGATGATCTGGAGGAGTTATTGTTTTGGTATACAATTGTGTATATAACCCACTGTCGGAAGAATGGAATTGTTTTTAACACAGACGAATTATAGTTAGCAGAGAATGCGGTGGATTTTACCGGGTTCTTAATAAGCGCCGATGGTGTGAAATCCACGAAGAAAATGAGTAAGGCCACCCTTCATATTCCTATCCCCACAAATATCACAAGTATCAAGTCTTGGTTTGGACTTATGAATCACGTATCCGATGCATTTTCTCAAGTGGGGGTGATGGAGCTCTTCTAGGAATTACTGCGCTCAAGAAATAGAAAATTTTATTGGGATGAAATGCAAGACCAAGTTTTTGAGGAGTCGTAAGATTTTTCTAACATCGGGTCCTCGAGAATATAAAAACCCCACATCTTTTTATTTTCAAGAAACATACTCCAATGTACAAATTTAGTATTAAACATCTTTCTGAAAAATGCATCACCCGACAGCACTTCCCAGTACCCAGCGTGGATCCCAGTAGTGAAGTAAAAGTGAAGGACCCAAACGTACCCGATGCTTAGCGACCCCGATATTTGATTTATTCTATCACGGCTGCCATTTGCAATTTCGTCTCGACGCGGAACGAACCTTTTTAATACTATTGGTGATTTGCATGCGTGAGCAAGTAGCTCAATAAAAAGTAAACCACACGAATGGAGTATAGTGTGAATTTTGAACCGAGATATGTTTAGTCGACTATTTATGGTGCAACCAACAATCCCGTCAGAGGACTCGATAGAACGTCCTCAAATATCATCTGCACATATACAGCTGATTCTTCGACGGCCATTCCACAAAGCAACCACAACTGATGCGGTCGAATCAGTCGACAGTGTAATCAAGTCTGCATCCATGTCCACGTACTTGCATGACCTCAAATTGACCCCAAATTTAAAGTTATCTCATGGAATAGGATCGCTGTTGCAGCAGCCATTGATAAAGAATGCCGGACTCTGGCAGAATCACGCCATGATCTTCAATCGGTATTCTCGGTTTCGGTTCATGCGCGAGGAATTGTACAGCGTCGAATGAGTACGGATCAAGGAGGATAAAATCCTTATACCTCGACAACTTTGTGCGGAAGTACCCAAAACCCTAAATTTTGCGCACCAGGGTGTAAATAGCATGCTAGCAAGTACGCGCCAACGCTTATTTTGACCTGGTTTGGATGCCAGCATCCAGCAGACTAGAGCCCAATGCCAGATATGTAATTCTATCTAAGAACTTGGTTCAGCACTTATGGTGCACCTGAAGAACTTTCTTCCAACGGAGGGCCACCTTATGATTCCCAAGAATACGACTCGTTCCTTATGAATTTGGAAATACGAAAGTATACTTCATCAGTTTACACAAAATTATAGCCCAGCGGAACTGGCCGTCAAAAAGGCTAAGCGTATACTTGCAGACAACACGGAAAGCTGAGATCGTCTGTATTATGATCATGTAAGCCAGTGCTTCGCTGACCCTGAAAAGGCACGTGTGGAACGAGCTCTTTTACAATGAATATTGTCGCCCACTTTGGGACTGCATTTGTTAGCAGAGGATCTTTGTGGTGATAAAAATGTTCGAGACACAATTTGTTAATAGAGAAACTGTTGGTGACAGTCTATTTTGAGGAATGAAATGTTAGGTGAGACTGTTGTGGAGCCGATAAGCACGTCGACCCCGCAAATGAGTTATACGGTTAAACGTATGAATGAGAACAGCCAAAACACAATGAAGGGACAGAAGGCGAGATAACAATTATAACAAGAGACAATTTATTTGTCGTATTCACAAGCGTGTATGTAAATGTCCGTGGCGGTTGTATGTAGTCTTCAGCTGGGATGGGTTACGTTGTTAGCTGGTATAGTCGCGTTGTAGATGTTCGCAGCTGGACGTTCGACGAGGGTAGCTGGCATAGGTCGAGTCGTGGAGATACATCTGGATGTTTGAGATTCGGTCAGGTCGTTGGATACCGTTGGATAGTCGTCGCGGGCAGCTGAGGTCGGTCGAAGTTGGTAGATCGATATTCCCGGTTATGACGGTATGTTGGGTTAACCAAGGGTGTGTCGATCCGGTTGCTAGCTCGTACGGCGGGTCGTACGTGAGCCAGGTGTTGCAGTGGTAGAACACTCCGTAACAGCGAGTCGTTACGTGGACTGCGTTGTACCTTGCAAGAGCGTCGAGGTCGAGTTCGGTTATGGCAGCTTGGTCAAGTAGTGTCGGGCGAGCTAGTGACTAAGACTGAGCCGTGTCTTAGTGTTATGGACCAAGTCAAAGGTCTAAAACCGAAGTTAAGGTTTGCCGGGCCTTAGTACGGGCGAGATCAAGCGAACGGCTAGGGCTTTGTCGTGCCCCCTAGCCGTGCGGACGGGAGCGAAGGCTTTGCCGTGTCAAAGCCGTGCGGACGATGGCTATGGCTGGGTCGCGGCAAGGCCGTGTGGGCGATGGCTATGGCTGGGTCGTGCCAAAGCCGTGCGGACGTTGGCTATGGCTGGGTCGCACCAAAGCCGTGCGGACGTTGGCTATGGCTGGGTCGCGCCAAAGCCGTGCGGACAGGCCAGGAGGCCAAGGCTAAGATGGGCGTTATCTTAGCGCTGCGCAGATATCGAAGCGGTAGCTAAAGCCTGGACCGTGCCATTAGCGCTGCGCAGCTTATCGGACTATCGGAACCGAGCGAGGGTTAAGACCGGCTGGTCTTAGAATCCGTCTTCGTGTTTGCCTCCATGCCTTCTATTTTGACTGGTCATTACTGACCGCCAGAGATGCTTTGACCCGCAGACAGAGACCTCTTATGGTCCTAAAAAGGACCTTTGTGCATACCTATGTAGGTGGAAGAAAGGCAGATCTACCACGAGAAGTGGGACCAACGCCGGAAGGTAAGGTGAATGCAACTGCACAAAATGCAGGATTCCTCCTTAAATGAGCTTTGCCAAGAGTGAGCCGTTATTTATCCTACGCCCCACCAGCGTACGAATGTGGCACAAGGCCGTTTTTAAGGTGGGTCCTGTCGCAGGGCCGAAGCCCAACGCGACAGGCAGTTCCAAAAATGCCTCGGACCCCGTCGGCATTCCTCCTTTCGGGGTGCCTCAGGCGCCGGACGATAAACCCAACCCCTCCGAAGAGGGTTAAAGCCTGGGGGGACGGCCCCCTGAGGCCAGAGGTGATGTATCCAGTGGTGGAACACACCCGAACGAACTGTGCGGCACGCAATCACAGCCGGTCGGGAGCGCCCCACCACAGGACACAAAGAAACGCGAAGAGCGAGCCGTTTATTTGTCGCTGCCTCCCACCAGACATGACTTGACACAAGGTCAAAAGCCCGAAGGCCGATTAAAGTGGGGATAAAGGGGAGGGGAAGGTCGGGAACGAGCCGAGACTCGAACCCTGCTAGTCATTGACCCACTAAGTGCAATGTGGATCTAATGAGTCAAGCCGTTTCACGGACCTAAATCTAGGTCCGGGCACGTATGCCTGCATATAGCTTGAACTAGACCGTGAGGTCTAGTGCTATACAAGGCGTGCAACGGGATCTGAAAAGCAGCTCGCCCACCCGAAGGTTGCCCAGCCGAAGCTGGGGGCCTATTTGGCCCCGAGTCTGCTCTTGGTTTCGATACCCCATCCGGCACGAATACCAGACGGCCCGGCCAAAAGGCCGATATTTGTCGCTGCCTCCCACCAGACACGACTTGACACAAGGTCAAAAGCCCGAAGGCCGATTAAAGTGGGGATAAAGGGGGGGGAGGTCGGGAACGAATCGAGACTCGAACCCTGCTTGTCAGTGCTGCTCATCGGCTCACTTAGTGCAATGTGAGCCTGATGAGGCAAGCAGTTTCACGAACCCAAATGTGGGTCCGGGCACGAATGCCAGTTTACGGCTTAAACTCGACGCTTGGTCTAGTGCCGTACATGGGTGACAAAGGGGACAAAAGTGCAGCTCACCCACCCGAAGGTAGCCTAGTCGAAACTAGGTGCCTAATTAAAGGCCCCATGTTTGCCATTGTTCCTTTTCCAGAGCCACGCTCCGGACCGAAGTCCAGAACAGGCCCCGGGGCTTCGCAAAAAGCTAAAAGCCGTTATTTATCCTACGCCCCACCAGCGTACGAATATGGCACAAGGCCGTTTTTAAGGTGGGTCCTGTCGCAGGGCCGAAGCCCAAGGCGGCAGGCAGTTCCAAAAATGCCTCGGACCCCGTCGGCATTCCTCTTTTCGGGGCGCCTCAGGCGCCGGGCGATAAACCCAACCCCTCCGAAGAGGGTTAAAGCCTGGGGGGACGGCCCCCTGAGGCCAGAGGTGATGTATCCAGTGGTGGAACACACCCGAACGAACAGTGCGGCTAGCAACCACAGCCGGTCGAGGGCGCCCCACCACAGGACACAAAGCAAGCGAAGAGCTAGCCAAAAGCCGTATATTTGTCGCTGCCTCCCACCAGACACGACTTGACACAAGGTCAAAAGCCCGAAGGCCAATTAAAGTGGGGATAAAGGGGAGGGGAGGTCGGGAACGAGCCGAGACTCGAACCCTGCTTGTCAGTGCTGCTCATCGGCTCACTTAGTGCAATGTGAGCCTGATGAGGCAAGCAGTTTCACGAACCCAAATGTGGGTCCGGGAGCTAGCCAAAAGCCGAGGGAGTTGAAAAGGGCTTGTTGATATTATGAAGGTGCTGTGACACACAGCTCCAACCGCGTGAATATAAAATTCTTTGATAAAAAATGAGTGTAGCCATTAAGTATTTTCTTTACCTACTATAAGCTGGCGACGACTATTAGTTCCAGTTTTATCACGTTATTTTTGGCCGAAGTGCTTTGTAAATATTGTTAATTTTAATTCATCCTTTTCTTTTAGCTGTCACGAGGTGTCAAGGTCGTTAGAAAGAAAAAGGGCTTAGTCAGTTCCGGCCGTACCCGGATATAATTGTCCTACAGCGGGCGTGTAACTTGATCCGTTTATGTTTATCGGCAGGTCGCGGCAAGACAATAAAATTATTGCTGACACTGTTTATAGGCTAATGAAATATTGGTGAACACTATTTGTTGGTGACAATATTTTTAGGCAGTCAAAATGTTGGTTATCACTATTTGTCGATGGTGAAAATGTTGGTGACAGTATTTTTAGGCAAATGAAATGTTGGTGGACACTATTTGTCGCCGGTGAAACTGTTGGTGACAGCATTTGGGCGGGGGTCAAAACATTGTTGGTGATAAAACTGATAGTAACTGTATTTTTGGGCGAACGAAATGTTCAGGGACACTATTTGTTTGTGGGTAAACTGTTGGTGACTGCATTCCGTGGCAGTCAAAATGTTGGCTGACACTATTGGTTGTGAAATTATTATAGACCGTATTTTTGGCAAAGGAAACGTTAACGGACACTCTTTGTTTATTGAGAAAGTGTTGGTGAGAGTATTTTGGGAGGTAGGATCAAATATTGCTGGTGATAAAAGTGTTAATGACAGTATTTTTGATGAACAGAATCTGAAGAATACTATTTGTTGGTGGTCAAAATGTTGGTGACAGTATTTCTTAGCAGTCAAAATGTTGGTGGTGAAACTGTTGGTGGTGAAACTGTTGGTGACTGTATTTGGGAGTGTCAGTATATCGTTGGTGATACAACTGTTACTGATAGTATTTTTGGTGGAAAATGTTAAGGGACACTATTAGTTTGTGGGATAAATGTTGGTGAGCGTATTTTTCGGAGGTTAAAATATTTTTGCTGAGAAAACTTTTTTCTCACCAAAAATATTTTGACTGTAAACGAAATGTTCTGGCAAACGAAATGTTAAGATACACTATTTGTTGGTGAGGAAACTACTGGTGACAGTATTTTGGTAGTCAAAATCTTGGCTGACAATATTTGTTGGTGGCTAAATTATTGGTGACAGTATTTTTCAGGCGTCAAAATATTGTTGATGATAAAACTGTTGGTGACTGTATTTTCGGTGAATGAAATTTGGTGAACATTATTTGTTGATGGTCAAATTGTTGGTGAGTGTATTTCTTGGCCGTCAAAATATTGGCAGGCATTATTTGTGTTGGTAAAATTATTGGTGACAGAATTTTTTAGCGAACGAAATGCGGGGAGGGGACAAAATTTGTTGGTGAAATTGTTGGTGGCAGTATTTTTTGGCTAGCAATGTTGGCTGACAATATTGTTGATGCGGAAACTGTTAGTGACAGTATTTGGAGGCCGTCAAAATAATATTTGTAATAAAACTGTTAATCACAGCATTTTTTGGTGAACGAAATAGTAAAGGACATTATTTTTTGGTGGGTGAAACTGTCAGTGACTGTATTTCTAAGCAGTCAAAATATTGGCTGACACTATTTGTTAGTGGCGAAAATGTTGATGACAGTATTTTTAGGCGAATGACATGTTGGTAGAGACTATTTATTGGTGATAAAACTGTTGGTGACGTTATTTTAGAAAGGTCAAATAATTTCCCTAAACATTTCGTTGACCAAAAATATTTTGGCAAACTAAATGTTAAGGAACACTATTTGTTGTGACAGTATTTTTGAAAGGTCAAATAGTGTCTCTTAACATTTCGTTCATCAAAAAATATTTTGGTGAAGGAAATGTTTTCGGACACATTTTGTTTGTAGTGAAACAGTAGGTGACAGTATTTTGTTGATGTGCAGCGGGGGGAAGAGTATTCTGTCTCTGTCCACCAGAGGGTCGTTGATGACGTTCCTTTCTTTGCAAGGCACCAATTCCTCCCGCAAAGGCCAGTCTTTCTCCGTGTAATGCTGAGCACGGTCCCTACTATCCCACATGCACAGAAAACATGGGTACTTGGTGAAGCCAGACTGTTGTACCAACAAAAAGTTCACCATCTTCAGGTCAACACGAATAAACCACTTATGCTAATCATAACCAATTTTCTCATGGAGGTGCCCGTGGTGTAATGGTTATCGAAATGGACACGGCGACACGAGTTCAAATCCTAGACGAGACTGATTGCATTTCACATAGCACTAATACCCTTGGGAAAGGTATGAATCCAATTATTCTGTCAGAGAGGAGAATTTTTTTTCCTTCAATCTGGATGCCAACAGTTCGGCAGAGTCCTTTGACAAGCTGAGATCGCGAACTAGATCATTCAACTCCTTTTGGGAAAATAGATGTGGAGCATTATCTTCAAGAACCACTTCTTCGTCTTCATGTCCTTCAACACTGAAGGCATCTTCGTCACTAATATTAGGAAGTTCTCCGAAGAAAGGCACTGAAATTTCATTACAATGAGCTACAGGACGACGTGCTGGTTGAAGAACAGGATACTTGAGGCTGCCCCGGTTATTTCTGTTGATCCCAGTCACATCAATAGCGCAAAAGTAGCAGTCAGTGGCATGGTTTGTCGGCTCCCTCCAAACCAAGGGAATTCCAAAGTTCAGACTCCTCTTACCATTGGTCCACCGACGCAGAGTCTCGGTGCATGCCTTGTACACCATGTGTGGCGCCCAAGCTTTATGCTGGTCAGCAAGTTTAATGCCAAAATAAGCATGGTAAGTACGCGTTATGAAACGTGTGACTGGCCTCCAATTAGGAGCAATGGTGTATTCTCCACATGTGTTGCAGAACACGGCGGGCTTATTTCTGCAAAACAAAAATAGGTACAAATTAGTCATAAATTGGTGACACTGCAACCCACCGCGTTCCGTATTTGGTGCTAACAGCACGACAACGCAAATATTCCGCAACACACATGAAGCGAAAACACCCGTACATGCGCGGGTGGAGTTTCCTATACACTTCCTGGAGCGGCTGCCCCATTAGTTTTGATCCACCAACTTTATGCTTTGCCGCACCAATTTTTGGAAAATTTCGAGGTTTTATGACTTCAAACTGATCCCTTTTCGACATAATCAGGATAACAGTATAACAAAAATGACAATTTATTTGTTGAGTTTACAAGAACTGATGTCAGTAGTAGTTGGGATATGTTGACGTTGTTATTGTAATCAACTGGAGGAGTGATGTCGATGGCTGAATATTGTCGTCGTTGGTAGAGGTGTGTCGTCGTTGGTAGTGAATCAGCTAGATGATTGAAGTCGGTAGTCGAAGTTGGTAGATCGATGTCCCAGTTTTTGAAATACATTAGATTAACCGGGGGTGTTTCGATATAGTCGCATGTCGTCGATGTGGTCGGTAGTCCGTACAATGAGTCGTGCGTGGACTGGTGCTACAATGCTGGAGAATGTCGTCAATTTGGTTGTTAGTCCGTACAGTGAGTTGTACGTGAACTAGTTGCTGCATTGCCGGAGCATGTTGTCGATGTGGTCGGTGGTCCGTACAGTGAGTCGTACGTGGACTGGATACTGCAATGCTGGAGCATGTCGTGGTCGAAGTTGGTGTTGGCAGCTTGGTCACGTAGAGTCGAACGAGCGTAGTGACTAAGACTTAACTGCGTCTTAGCACTGCAGACTAAGTGAACTGACAGGTTAACCATGGCTAAGGTTTGCTATACCTTAGCACATGCGGAGTCGAGCGAGCGAATCGGGAAGTGAGGCTAAAGCTTTGCCGTGCCTTAGCTGTGCGGACGTATCAGGAGCTGTAGCTAAGACTTAACCCGTACCATAGCTCTGCACTATCGAGCAAATGGACCGGGAGGCCGCGGCTAAGATTGGTGGTATCTTAGCGCTGTGCAGATAGAGAACCGATAGCTAAGGCTAACCTGTGCCTTAGCGCTGCGCAGGCAAGCGGACGAACGGAAAGCAGAATCGACTGAGTTGGTTAAGAACGGATGGTCTTAGAGTCCTCTTCGTGTTTGCCTCCAGGCCGTCTGCCTCAACGTGTTCGTAAGAACCGTCAGAGATACTCCAATCCGCAGAGGGAGACCTCTAGTGGTCCTTAAAAGGATCTTTATCGCATATCTGTGTGATGTAAGGCGAATGCAACCACGAGATGATTGCGCCTTAAAGGGCCTCGCTCCGAAGAATCGTGCGAGGCCTCTGAACTCCGCCACGAGAGCGAGCCAAAATTTTGACCCTGAAGCTTGTCTATATAAACTGAAAACTATGTCAGCCTACTGGGCTGCGTAGACAAAGTTCGTCTATTAAAAATAGACGTGGAAGTATAGTCCTTCTTTATAGTCCTTCTGTAGCCTAGGATAGGCTATAGAAGATAATCCAGTCTATTTTAATAGAGTTACTTTTGATGGACGGGCTCTATTATGTTTTAAAATGTAATCTATTCCCTTTTTTTTAGCTGTAACGGTAGGTCAGGGTCATGCAGGGTTTCATCATATCCGGTCGTACCCGGATGTAATGTTTTTAGGGATGAAAGTAATCCGATCTGTTTACGTTTGTGAACAGGTTGCGACAGACCTACTCATTTTGAAATATTTCTTTCCCTCGTTGGACCTATAACAAAAAAAATATATATACATATAACAGATGAAAATAAACAATCGTATAAAAATTGTTTCATAACTCGAAAGGGGTTAAATTCTGGCCAGCAGAGTAATATTAAGACTAATCTGTTCATTAAAAAGACGATTATGTTTTCAATTTTATAGAAGGCACATGAAACTATTTGTGATGAGATAAAACTAAGGTGAGATTATTGCGGGGCCGGGTGACGCAAGATAGCGTCGGTCCCGCAGAAACTTTCTAAAAATATATGGATGTATAAAAAGGGGGATTGACACAAACTAAACAAATGATACGGACGAAAAGGATAAGTGAATCATACACGAAAGATGAATTCAGTGTAAAATCGCGGATGTTGCATCACTGCGGTGTTGAGGTTCGGAATGGCTCGAAGAAAGTCGATGGTGTAGCTGGAGTCTGTGTGGATAGTCGTCGAGTAAACCGTGGAAGTAGCTGGTGGTTGGTAGCTGGAGTAACGATAGCGGAGGCAGGAACGTGGTCGAAGAAAACTGGGTTCAGCTGCTGGCTGGAGAATCGACAGCGCAGACAGGAACGTGGAAGGCGAAGATACCAGGTCTTGCTGCGAGCTGGAAAAGTCGTTAGCGAAGGCAGGAACGCAGTCGAAGGAAACCGGGTTCAACCGTAGGCCGGAAAAGTGTCAGCAATGGTTGGAACATGGTCGAAAGAAACCGGGTTCAGCTGTAGGCTGGAAAGGTCGTCAGCAATGGCAGGAATGTAGTCGAAAGAAACTGGGTTCAGCTGCGGGCAGGTGTTACCGCGGGCTGAAGTTGTCATCAGCGTCGACAGGAACAGCGTCGGAGATCAGGATTGGCTGCTGCTGTGAACTGAGTTTGCGGAGGACAGGTTCAGCAGTGAGCCTAACACGTGTTCACTTTGTAGAGAAAGGAAAAAATTCGTATTTTGGTTTGGCGCGCAATTTAATTCGACGCTTAATTTCACCCAATCAGGATGACTTATCCTATTCAGTCTGGACCTTCATTTCCGGCCACCAAATCGGGTAAGCTGCCAAACATACCCCTTTTGGCTTGAGAACGCCGCCCAGTGCAGACGTCTCACTGCGGCCCTAGAATAGCAGCAGCAGCAGCATGAACAAACGAGGGAACCCATCTAATTTATGGATTCCTTACAAGGAAGCCCAGTTGAATATGAATTAGATGCATTCAACATGCCTCGCACAGGCACAACTTTATGTCACCCCAAAATTGGCTATGTCGATCTGACGCGTAATCCCGCTCTCGACACGCTAGCTCTCAATTCACCTCTGGGCCACCTTAATGGAGATAACGTATACTCTCCCCAAATACCAGACACGAAACTCACGGTGACATCCAAAGTTCAATTCCTACAACTGCAACATGTCTTTCGTCAAAATGCAACGAACACAATCCCTCACACGTCCGACGACACACGCTGCCATCTCAACACACCATAAGGCCATTTCGTCTCAATGCTAACAAGCTTAAACACCAAGAGTCTTGCAGCACCAAAAGCAAACCCAAATATTCCATGCTGCAAATAAAACCTTATTTCTAAAAACACCTTTCGACCTTCGCCATCTTACTTCTTCATCATTCTACCTTTATTTCTTACAAACTTAGCGAGGGCCTTACAACACTCAGTGAGGTAACAACACAACGTAAACACTCATACATTACATCATCTTCCTCGCTAAACACAAACAAAACTTCCCTCTCGCTACCAATAACTAAATACAGTACAAAAACTTCAACCAGGATCAATATTCCGAATAAACAGGATCGCTGCAAGCTAGACGTGTGTGCATCGGGCCGTGATCTGGTACTTGGTTGGCTCACATGTAGGATAACCGCGAAGGAATCACAGCAAGTCAACGCAAGCGGGTTCTGGCAGTGAACTTTTAACCTTTTAGGCTACCAGACTGAATCGACCGCGGGCGGGATCACGAGCGGGCTTCAAACGTCTCGGCCTTAGAACTTTTAGTTACCAGGCTAGAATCAACCGAATGAACGGGTTCACAAGTGAGCGTGAAGTTCAGCGGAAAAGGCTGGCGCGAGAGGAGTCAAAGTGAGTGCAAGGGTCATGCCCTTGTGGGGTTGAAAGGTTTTTATGAAGGTCAGTGGCTAAGGGCAAGGCTGTGTTGCCGTAAGATGTCTGACTCCATATTTTGGTTATTTTGTTTTACCCCACGTTGACTTGGCCGGTGCAATGCCTTGCCCAAAGAAGGTCCAAAAGAAATATGCAAAGAAAGGATAGAAACAGACAAGAGACGAAAACATTTCTTTCATACTTTCCTTTATTTACCTGGTGAATGGACTAACCAACGCTACGTCTAAAGACATAGCGTGGTGCCCAAAACACCAGATAGTAAAAACGGTGTTGTCGGTTCGACGTCACTACCCGAAAAGAGAAAAGTTCACAGAAAACCTGAGTATTTATCACTTTTCACCGGCTCCAAATTCGCCACTCCAAAATTCTTCTAATTTTGGCGCGACCGCTTCTCATTGGCTACTTTACATTTTATTATTTTTCTTTTTTTTGATTTTAACCGGATGGATGCGTGGAGCCTTATGCGTGGCGACGCATTTATACATTTTGTATCTGGCAGCCGACGAGTCAATATCCGGTTGGGAGTTTTTTCTGTTAATTCCTAAATCGCCACACCCTACACTTTGATCCTGTGGCTCCACGGCCATGAACCAGGCAAAAGAAAAACTAGGTTTAGTATAGTAGCTGCTTTTATAAGGGAAAGAAGCAGCTACCGAAATGATCTCAGCGGGAAATATTCGAAGTTGTCAAAAATCCTCTTTTTAAATGGAGCTACAATGAAATGATTCATTGTAACCCGAAGAAGAGGTTTTAAATACGATGTATTTAAGTAAGAAGTTAAGAACTAATTTCGAAATGACAGGTGGAATTTATCAATTTGAAAAAAATCTGTATGTTGCCAACATTAGGGGTTAAGTTATATAACAGACATCAAAGTTGATTCAGCGTTTCTCTGACCGAGGATGTTATGTTGTTGAGTAGCAGGGGGCGCCAAAGATAAGATCATTATTCCTTTTAGTTTATATATATATATATATATATATATATATATATATATATATATTCTTGTACTAAACGACTTTATGTAATAAACTACCCTTAATTTTTAGCCACAAAGAGGAGCTTCATCATAAATTGCGTGTAATGAATGACCCCAAATTTTTGGCTATGCTAGCTTACAAAAATATTTCTTGTTTTTGAGGGGAAAAATTGGTCTTCACAAGTAGTTCACTGCTCAAGTACATACATATATATATAAGCTGATACACACCCACATTCGCTAATAAGAATAAGACTTAATTTATGAGGTTGTAAACTGTAAAAATTTAATGACCAAAGGTTTTTTCAAAAAATTAATTAAAGCTTTTTCCCTTCAGGATTTCATGACGAAAACTTTAATGACTTTGAGGACATTTATTCAAATTGATTTTTCTATATTTTGAAAAGATGATTATCATAAAAGATTTATGTTAATGCATTTCTAAAACATATCTTGCAAAGTAATTTTAGTGTGTAATATGTTTGTAATAGTTTGGTTGTTTGGAGCAATAGGCAAGCAAGTGATTGGTGTATTTTGAGTGGAGAGGAAAACATCCAATAAGTATGATGGAGCCAAGAGTATAAATGAGGAGCAAATAAGAATTAGGATATAAAAATTAGTTCACATCACATTCAGAGCGGTGAGTGAGGGACTTTTAATGATTTTTAGCCATATGGTAGCCCATTGAAGAAGGATAAACGTAACCACAGTTGTGCAGATTGGATTTCACAAATGCTAACAAGTGTCCTTCCGACATACAATCGACAAATGTGTTTAAAAAATGCTGGTACTGTGTTAATTCATATTTGTTTTAAAAGACTGACGAATTGGAATATAAGTCAACACATTGATTTCCCCAGTAGAAAGAAGAGGAACAACCGCCGCCACCACCACCACGAATGTCTAACTACCTGTCTTCGCCTACAATTTTCCTCATGTAATATTTTTATTTTTTTATGCATATATACTTAGGAAATTCCTTGTTTAGAAATTGCTTCATTTATTAAAGACAAAAAAAAAACTTTTTCGACGAAATATTAAAAAAAAGACAAACTATTCACCACTAACAATGAAACAAAGAATTATATGTATTTACCCAACCCCTCCGCACGAGCATGATGCGACACAAGGTCATTTCTTAAGCGGAGGTTTGAATTTAGAGTTTTCTTTCTCCACACACACACACACACATACACATGTATATATATATATATATATATATATATATATATATATATATATATATATATATATAATGTACAGTTCTAATCAAACTGTTACAATCTATGCAAAAAGTGGACAACGATAGAGAAAGTTCAAATATCAAAATTTGTTTTTTCAAAAGAGATATCTGGTCATTTAATGGACAGCATTTCAAATTCTTTTTTTGGCACTACTCCCTAAACGGATACACACATTCACAAACACGTGTGTGTGTGTGTGTTAGTGGGGATATATATATATATATATATATATATATATATATATATATTGATGTTTGTAATGCAAACTTATGACTGGATTATTGAACAAAATGCACCAATTTTAGTGAGTCACAGCGAGGACATCAAACAATCCACTCATTATTTTGGCACAAAGACTGGCTGACGGCAGATTTGAGACACTCATCAACCTTTTGTAAACTATTTTCAGTTACCCAATCTACTTTCTTTACAAATATGAAAAACAAAATACAGAAAACTATTTTTAAATGAAAATTCGTACATAAACTTCAACCAATTTTAGTTTTTTTCCCCTTTTTTCTCTCTATAAGGCGAAAATGCGATGAAATTTTATTCAATTATACCTAAAAGCCTTACAATCTATTTAGAAAATCAATCTTATTGTCATCTGGTACAAAGCTTGCAACTTGACAACTAAATGTTGGTTGGTTGGTTGGTCGGTTCAACATCATCTCAACCCTTGTTGAGTTATTTAAGGGTGAAGTCAGCATTTTTCAAGCTGTAGGGAGACAAAAATAATTGTTTCCTTTGGATTGGGGGCGTGTTCCCACATCAGGTATTCTTTGATCCCATGAGAATTTAGACCACTAATTATTTTTGATTTTACTTTCGTTCTTTGAACGGTTAAAAACCTTCCAATTTTTTGTCCTAGTTCATGGAGCAAAATGGATATGATTTTTATTTCTGTTCGTAGAACAGAATGGAGACATTGTTTTGGTTTCCAGTGAAGTACTTTATTTCATCTCGCCATGAAAACCATTGTAGGCAAGTAAGATATTTGCATTACTTTTTTCCGGTTTCGTCTTAGACAGGAAAAGACGTATTTTTTTTAGTCCCCAGAAGAGCGAAATGGACATGATTTTTATTTCTGTTTTTTAGCGTGGCACAGTATTTCACCTCGCCGTGATAACTAACTGAGAAAGTAAGACATTTAGCTTTTTTTTAACCCCCTTTCATATATGCTTGTTCTTGGAGTAATACATACATTTATCTGATTTGGGACACATTGCAACATTTGTTGTATTATTGTATGTACTGATTAGGTATTTTAATTATGTATATAAGTTTACCTAGTCTTTTCTTTCCGTGAATTCTGTGTCAGTAAATCAATAAATAAACTAATGCTAATATAAGAACCTGATGAGTAGGAAAAAATTAAATATTATTCTTAGCCCCATATACCAAGTAAATCATAACTGACTCGACCATTAACAATAAAGCAATTATATGGTTTCATGTAAATGATAATTATTTATAAACAAATATAGCTCCATGTAACTATTCTTATATATTTTGTACTCAGTTACATGGTTTCAAGTAATTATTCCTGAATAATAATAATAATAATAATAATAATAATAATAATAATAATTTGCTGGCACACAGTTATATAGTTTCAAGTATTTTTACTAAATATTAATAATTTTCAGATTTATTTAACTTATAGATGGAACCCAAATGGGTACTATCATTCTGACTTTTTGTTTCTGAAAACAAATGTCATCAGGAACTTCTGGGTACAGATTTGAAAAATAATAACTTGAAAGTGAGCCTTAAGATGCAGATTAAGGAAGTGCTTGGGTCAGTCAAAAGCACCTTGAGAGAAGTTGAACAGTATCCCTTGAATTAAGTGGACATAAATGTAGGCTCTCCATGCTGGAAAGACAGACTTAGTCACAGACTTACCCCTAATCAGCTTTTGCATTCCATTGTGGACAACATAGCTATGATTCTTTTGAATTCAGTGTTAGTATGTATAAAAACATTCTTTGGCTTATTTTGTCACATAAGGCTTTGTTTATTTTTGGCTGCCAAACAAAAACTTTTTCTGAATGTTTAAAACTTGTAAACGGTTTCACTTTACAAATAGTGACCATTAATATTAGGCAATTCTTACAAAAAAGCAATTGTAAAAGACGATGTTGCTGATCACTAGTTAAGTGATCATACAGAATGAATTGGAAAAGTTTGAAAAATAAAAAAAAAGATAAAACTATTATTATTCCATTGTCTAAATTTGGGTTTGTCTGTCAAGCTATAAGTCCTGGCAAAACCCCAATAAACAAAATATCCACACCTAAAGTACAAATTATGATAAAATCTTGACAAAAATTTAAGTATGTGGTGACTACTGTTATTGTGGTTATTAGTTAGGGTTAGTGATATATCTTTATAGATAAGTAAATATTTTACCATTTAAACAATTTTTTTGAGATTTCATAAAACTAGATAAAGAGGCAATTGATTGGCTTAAGAATGATTTCCATAACTTTTTGCTACAGAATGCATTGAAAATTCAATTAATATACTTTAATTATAGCAAACTTATCATAATCATATGTAATATTTTACTTCTTTTAGACTGACTGATTGATTTTAATAGCATGTCAACTTGTCTAGGCTTATTTTATGCCTAGAAGTTAGTGAATCATATTCATTGTATGTTCATATTTACATTTTTTGTGTAGTTGCTTCATAACAATTGTTTTTAGGGGGAAGTTGCTCATGGTCTTATTGAATATAAACAATTTTTAAATTTTGGATGAAAGTTGACTTGGGAGTAATGGCAATGAAGAGATTCTTCATACTCCCCTAATCTCCTGAATTGGAGCCTCAATATCTGATTTAGTTTAGTGTTATACTCAAGATACTCCTTTTTTTAGTGGGGATCTTACTCCTCTGCAGCTGGATACAGTCAGGGTATTCTAAGCCCTGCCAACCAGATGATACTTCTTTTAGAGAAGTAAATGAATCCCAACAAGCTACAAATAATAATAATAATAATAATAATAATAATAATGATATTTTAAAATTTGGGTGTAGGATAATTTTTTTTTTGTTGATGGATGTTTGAAAAGTGAGATTTTTATTGTACACTCTACCCAACTCACATAGAATACTGTACTCATGTTTGGCCTCCTGTGTCTAGACATGGAAATTGGATTAGTTTGGTTTGGTTTTATGGCATATCAACCATTGTAGGTTTTTAATGCCAACTCCATTTTTAATGCCAACTCCATTTTTATACATATAATAATATGTATAACATAATATTTTAAACAATTCAGTTTAACATAAGTATGCAATTTAGTTCTATTTGACCCATTTTTAAACAATTTGGTTTAGCATAAGTACACAGTTTAAATGTCAAAACAGTTCTATTTCAAACAATTTAGTTTAGCATAAGTACACTGTTTAGTCCTATTTAACCCATAGATAGGACTCTATCAGGTGCTACTACTCTGGGCCAGAGTGGACCTGAGAGCAATGACAATAAAAAGGTACTCCACATTCTCCAAAGCTCCAGCATTACTGGAACCTCACCATCAGATTGTTTAGTATCATATCCAGGACACTCATTGGGGGAGTTTTACCCCTTTGCAGAGGTGCAGTCAGTGTATTCTGCAGCCCCAGTCGACTGGGTCAATGGAAAGAGGAGAATAATAATGAGATTGGAGGGCATAAAAGTAGAGTGACAAAAACTAATAAAAATGTAAAAGATTACAGTTTTAGGGAAAGATTAGTGAAGATCGGATTAACTTCTTTACTAGAAAGACTGAAAGGTGATCTAATAGAACCTTTCAAAATAATTAATGGAGTTTCTAATTATGGTAGACATTTTTTCAATTCTTCTCCTCAAACTGGAAATTTACTGTCAAGATAGATTTCAAAAACTAAATGCAAGCGGGAGACACACCACACTAGCTCCCCATTCCAACTCTCACTCCAGGTACCACCAAACACAAAGAAAACAGTTCTGGACGCGGTGGATGGCTACCATTCAATACCCCTAGATGAAGAATCTCAACCTCTCACGACCTTCATCACAGAATGGGGTCGTTTCATGTATCTCAGAATGCCCCAAGGGTATGTAGCTTCGGGTGACGCCTATACACGAAGGTACGATGAGATAATTAAAGACATCCCGCGCAAAATAAAGGTCGTTGATGACACCCTCCTTTATGACAAGACCATAAAAGACGCCTTCTACCATACCCTAGACTACTTGTCACTGTTATTGTTGTTGTACATTGTTGCGTTCTACATAATCAAATGGATTTTTGGCTAATAGAGTAATATATTTCTAGAAAAAAATTGTCTTATCAGATCAAAAACAGCAAAAGTGTAGAAAATTTTAGATTAAATTGGATGATTTCAGAAATAATGGTAAGAAAAAAAAATTTAAGAGGGCATTTTTTTAAAACTATAAGATGAATTATTAAACAGGTTTGATCTGTATGTAGATATTGTATAAATGTTGTATATGTTGTGTGCAAAGATTTTATTTTAATTTTTTTTGTAGATTGATGTAACAAGATAGTAATAAGTGGAGATGCCCAAGGATCATCAAACATGGGGAGATGAAAGAAAAAATTAAGAAAGAGTATCTCAGGAGAACCAAAAAGCTACTCAAGACAAAAATACATAACAAAAACCTTATCAAAGGAATAAATACCTGGGCTGTTCCCTTCGTAAGATATTCAGGACCATTCTTGAAGTGGACAAAAGAAGAACTTAAATAAATGGACGAAAGAACAAGAAAACTAATGACCATGTATAAGGTATTACATCCCAAAGATGACATTGACAGACTATATGTATCAAGAAAAGAAGGAGGAAGAGGACTTTCCAGTACTGAAGACAACATTGACACATACATACAACAACTCAAAGACTACATAGAAAAGCATAGAGAAAGACTGATTAAAGCCACCAGAAACAATAGTGACATAACGAGGACCAACAGAGAACATTTTAAATGACTAATATGCAACATCTCACACAAGAAAACCTGGGAACGGCTAAGAAAAGGAAACCATAAGAGAGAAACTGAATCTCTCCTAATAACAGCACAAAACAATGCCATAAGAACCAATTATGTCAAAGTGAGAATAGATAAGATGCAACAAAATAACAAATGTATGTTATGTGGTGATAGAGACGAAATCAATCACATAATAAGCAAATGCAGCAAATTGGCACAGAAGGAGTATAAGACTAGACATGGCTGGGTGGGCAAGGTGACCCACTGGGAATTGTGCAAGAAACTTAAATTTGACCATACAAACAAATGGTATATGCCCAACCAAACATCTATCCTAGAGAATGAGACACAAACTTCTATGGGATTTTAACATACAAACAGATCACCTAATCCCAGCCAGACAACCAGACCTTATAATAATAAAAAAAGAGAGAACTTGTGAAATTGTGGACTTTGCTGTCCTGGCTGACCACAGAGTAAAATTTAAAGAAAGTAAAAAGAAGGATAAGTACCTTGACCTTGCTAGGGAATTGAACAAACTGTGGAACATGAAAGTGACAATTATACCAATTGTGATTGGGGATTTTGCTACAGTCACTGAAGGATTACTAAAGGGACTGGAAGACTTGGAAATAAGAGGATGAGTGGAGACCATCCAAACTACTACATTATTGAGAACGGATAGAATACTGAGAAGAGTCCTCAAGACTTGAGGAGACTTGCTGTCACTCAAACTTCAGTGAAAGACCATTAGCTAACACTGATATGAAAAACTCTCAAGGATAAATAATAATGATGAGTAAGAATTATGTCAGCTCTTGGAATATTTTTTAATCTAAAACTTCCAAAAAGACACACACATCTTTCTAGTCAAGTTATTTATTGACCACTTGATAAATCAGCTGTTCAGCCATCGTAATAAAATAATTTTGGGGGAAATCTACTTTTAGAAAGTTTACAATTGATAACAGGTGCCGATTTTCTGGTCTTATTTAATACCCCCCCACACACACAAAAATAAAAAATAAAAACAAAAAACAAACAACACTTGTAAAAATGCTTAACTTGAAATCTAGTTATATTTCTTTAGTCTTAATTTAATGATGCTTACAACTGCAGATCCACTCTACCAGTCAAACCAGACTAACTACTCACCCACAAAATAAAGTGAAAACTATTTTCTTTGGTCATCAATTGTATATCATTGAAAGTTATTTAATTCCAAATCCTATTTAAACATAGACATTAAATGTATGTGATTTATTAATGAATAGCTTGTAGGTAACAATCTTTTAATGAGCCAGAGCTCATGTTTTTTGTTTGCATACTGTTAAATGGTTTCAAGTATTACTATGTAATGCTAATAATTCAATTAAAAAACTTTTTGCCTACCTCCACATTATAAATGGTTTCAAGTAAAGAAAATGATTAAATATTTCTATTTGATCCATATATGAAACCCTAACAGGTAATTCACCAAAGCTCCAATACTGGAACTTTACCATCAAAGGTAGTTTAGTGTTGTATCCAAGACACTTGTAGGGGAGAGGATTTTACTTCACAGCAGAGATGCAGTTGGTGTATTCTACAGCCCCAGGCAAATTGGCTACAGGCAATTAGGTGCTCATGTTTGTGAAAACATCTAATTTCACAAAGTTCCAATATTAGCATTAGTGTATCAATTGATACACTTATCATAGCCTCTCCAACTACTCAAATTAAAATTCCTGATTTAGAGAAAACACTCAGTCACCCATGATGTCAGATAACAAAATATTGTGCATATGTCACAAGAAAACTTCTGTTACTAACTCACAAACTATTCATCGAAAGGAATTAATTCAGCTGGCCTTTTGGAAAAAAGTTTATAACCTCCAGGTAAAATACAGCATATTTAAAAGTTCCTCTTCAAAGTATAATGAAGTATTTCATTAAAAAAACTTCCTGTGTACAGAAGACCTTTCACTCGGCACAATAGAGTTGCAGCGGCTTACACTATATAAACACAGCAGGCAGCTCTCTTAACCCCCACTTAAAACCGACCTTCAAATCAGTGACCTAGTGTCAAGTCCTGTCTGGTTGGAGGTAGAGACAAATATCAATTTGGCAGCTAGACTTCAGCTCGGCACCACACTTCAAGGTCAAGAACAGTTTCGAGGTGGGCAATGATGTCATTGACATGCTTTGTATAGCAATGGACCTCTTGGGCCAGTTTAAGCTATAATCAGGCATCCGTGCCAGGACTCATGTTCGAGTCCATGTCCAGCAAAGCTAATCAGGCTCACATTGCACTAAGTGAGCCAATGACCAACATAGTCCAGCAGGGCTAGAGCTTCAGCTCATGTCCAACCTCCCCCTCCCTTAACACTTACTTTAAACTAACCTTTGGGTCATTGACCTTGTGTCAAGTCCTGTCTAGTGGGAGGCAGAGACAAATATCAAATCTGCAGCCAGGCTCAGTCGAGCCTGGTGGAGAGGTAGGATCTGTTCCTCTCCCAGCAACAAAGGGTCTGCATCCTCACCACTAAACTAAACTGCCAAATGTGGGGTCTGTGTCTTCACCACCAAACCAAACTGCCAAATGTGGGGTCTGTGTCTTCACTACAAGCCAAAGCAGAAGACATGAAATCCAACTAATCAGAGCCATGGACCTAACACAGCCAATCAACTAATCCCTGCTGCTTTTCTCATATCAAACAGCTCTTCTTAGAGCTAACTTCTGAAAGTCTTTTATTCAAACAGCTCTTCTAAAAGCTAACTTCAGAAAGTCTTCTGAGACCTCCTTTGGTCTCTTCTCTACACTTTCCTGGCAGATATCATGAGACAACGATACGATGCAGCTGCCAGTACCAACTGCAGACCAGCACCAGCTTAACCCAGCAGATGTTTCTACATAACCACGCAACAATATCTGCATCACCTTGTCTACAAGTGACCACACTGCTTGGACTAGCATCAATACATTGAGACACACCCTATTAATCAAGGATTGAATCAACTGGGACATTGATTACACAGCCTCTGCCACCAGCATCTGCAGCACCTAGTCCACAAATGACCACACTGCTTGGACTAGCACCAACACTTCGAGGCCACATCAACATACACCCGGTTAACCAAGGACTGAATCAACCGGGACATCAATCATCCAACCTCTAAAAACAATGCAGCCACCTCATCGACCCTCCCCAGCAACATCTACCTCCTGATCCTACAGTTACACCTACAGTCTACATCAAGCACAAAGACCATCTTTATCTTTTAGATGCACTGTTGCCACAAACTAATTGACAGCTGAGTTTAAAACTTACTACAAGAACGACTTTTAATACTCAACAGAGACTACACCAACAAGATACAACAACAGTGATTCTACAACCATACACCTTTCATGCATGATTCGCTCAATAAAACCTGAAATTTAAGCTTATCCACTTGTCTCTGTCATTTGTCCAGTACTCTGTCAATCACAACGCAACTTATAACTGTTCGTGGGATCAACCCATCATTGAGGATCCTGCAACACACTGAATGAATGAAGAGAAAAATCAGAAAAACTCATATAAGCATATATAGGACATCTAATACAAACTAGTGGTCCTATGTGAGTCACAGTACTTGATTATGGCTTTGGTTCTGGGACTACCACATGTGTTTCTGGCTAGTTAGTTTATCAACTCCTGTGCCCGTGTTGTTTGAAAGATCTACAGATAGGAAATGACACAATCTATTCAGAAATTCTTATGGCTGGGGTGGTTCATTGGAACAAGTTGCTAGAATGTTGAAACAATGGTGTAACAATGATATATACAATATATATATATATATATATATATGGAAATTGTCATTTTTGGTTGTATTTGAGAGATAGACAATTGAGGTATTTGGCTGGTACAGTCTTTCTATCTTACTTAATTCTTCAGAGAGCAAGGCTTTTGCAGGAAGGCTTTGGTTCTCAAAGAGATTTCTTTTCTTATTTTCTTGTCTTCAGTACAGACATTGGATCTCTTCTCTCTCCAACCCTAAAAACATCTATTTTTATAGAGGATTCCCCTGGAACAATCATTCTTGGTTGGCTAACCAATCATAGATTATTTCATATTCTTCTACTACTTTTTGATTAGTCAGTCAATCAAATATGCTGATCTATGTTTGTGGAAAGAGTATCCCTTCCACATATCAGATTTTAATGAGTCAGCCAATCAAACCACAATATAGGAGCTTGATCAATTAAAGGTCTCAGCCTATGCCTTGTGGGGAAGTATCTCTTCACATTAACCAAAACAAAAATCAAAGATCTGATTAATCTATCCAAAGATTTGACCTTTTAACCCCAACAAGTAGGTAAGAGATGTCACGATTTAAAAGTGATCAATGCACAGACAAAACCCTAAGTCTGCTTACTTTTTGCTTAGACAATTTGAAAGTTTGGTTTGTACTGACATTTCAAATTGACTTTTGAATTTCTTTCAAAGCCAATAAGTCTTTTTTATGTTGTTATAAAAAGAAAATTACATTTTCGTACATAAAAAGAATGCATCATACTCTCCATAAGTTTTTAGCACCAGTGAATACCTCATATTGTCATAAACATTTAAACACATGTAAGAAATATTGCAATGATAAACAAATGTATCTTAACTTGTGAATTGTAAGTATTATTCCAAGAACTGGCAGCGTGTAAAAGGAGATTTAGAAATAGCATTGTTTTTCATTTCAATGTTGAGGTGAAATAAAGTTCCTAGCCGGAGTTAGAGACAGAGGTCTCCTTCCTTTTTTAGGAACACAGGTGAAAAATATGTCCACTTGGCTCCAAGAGTGGTGACAAAAGATATGTCTTGTCCCATCAAAGAAGAGAACCAAGAAAAACTGATTAAGGTGTTTCAATCCACAATTTAATGGAAACATTCTGTTCATTTCAAGTAACATAAAACTCATCTTTTCAATATGAATAATACTGGAAAGTTTACTGCAATAAATGTTTAAACATATATTGTAAAATGTCAACAATCTATTTATGCATATATGTATAACACATGCACATTAACACCTGTATATACATATATACACATTAACACAATTCTCTCTCTCTCTCTCTCTCTCTCTCTCTCTCTTAATATATATATATATATATATATTGTGATGCTGACAAAAGAAAGACATGGGGAACACAAAAAGGTTGATAGAAAACATATATATTCAATATATGCTTGCCCTTTGATTTTTTTTTAACTCTTTCTTTTTTATGTTGGGCTTGCTCTAGAGAGGATACTTTTCTCAGCAGCTCCAAGAACCTGGAGGTATCAAAGTAGCACATGAGCACCCCAACTCCATAACATGTTGACTTGGCCTGGTGCTTGTACTTAAATCCCCCTAACCTTTCACACAAAGGAACTGAATGGTAAATACCACAAGAACTTTCTTAAAAGGAATGTTAAGAAATTGTGTGTTAGCTCCTTTATTTTATGAATTGTTTTTATCTTATTGGCACATAGAACACACACATACAACATATACATCCCAAATTCATACAGCTCAGTCAGCTGGGGCTGTTGAATACACCGCCGATTACATCTCTCCCAAGAGATATGACTCTCCCAACAAGTGCCCTGGATATGACATTAAACCATCTGATAGTGAGACTCCAGTCTTGGAGATTTGAGGAATATGGAGAACCTCTTCATTGCCATTGTTCGTAGGTCTACACTGAAGTGGTAGCACCTGATAGGGTCCTATCTATGGGTCAAATAGAAATGTTTGACAGCTTAAACTGAATGCAAACAAATGACTGTTGTTTAATTGAATTGCTTGTGATACATAGTAATACTTGGAACCATTTAACTTTGTTGACTTATGCTAAATTGAATTGTTTAACTGTGGGTAAACAAATGATTGATATTTAATTGAATTGTTAAATAAACATAGCAATATTTGGAACCATCTAACTGTGCCAAAAAAAATGGACCCAGGCTCGTTTAAAAGTGCTATCAACAAAATGTGTTTACAAATCTTATATATTTGATATATATGGAAAAACAGGATTTGGCATTAAAAAGACTACAATGGTTGATATGCCATCAAACCAAACCATATATATCAAATATATATGTATAAGCTGGATTTGGCATTAAAATAACCTACAATGGTTGATATCCCATAAAACCAAACCTAACTAAACCCATAGTATATAAAGGAACTGTATCAACCTTATATATATATATATATATATATATATGTGTGTGTGTGTGTGTGTGTGTGTGTGAACAGGGTAGGATTTACTCACTTGGGGCCAAACTTGTAGGTTGAACTACTCAGTGGGCCTAATGGTCCACTATATATATATATATATATAAAAGGAAAAATACAGAATATTCTCTTAAAATGGAAGAAGTGGCAAGTAAAATGGTCTTTCACAGAACAGTGATCTTCACCCATCCACAATGCAGGTAGTTCAAGGAGATTCACCGAAAGGTTTGGATTTTTCCAATAGACATAACAGGCCATTGACTTAGGGCCCACGGTTAAAACTAATTTGTCTCACAGCATGTCAAATTATAACCTTGTTTCAAGTGTATACCAGGTATTTGATTATAAAATATCTTCAAAACCTTAAGGGCCACAGTATAATAATTATAGAATCTAGAGTATGGTGCTTTTGTACAATAAGTATCAGTTCACAATGGTTTTTATCAGGTGGGCCATTGGGCTCACAGATGATTTTGTCCTCAGGCTCATAAGTATGTAAATCCTATTCTGTTCACAGGTATGTCCCAAAAGAAAAAAAAACTTTTTAAATGACTCCCTCAATACTGAAATACAGAAGTGATCGTGATTTTTTCTATGAATGAAACTGCATCAACCATCATGGATGGTATTGAGTAACAATTGCTATAGGGAACATTTGTGTAGTAACTTCTTTAGTATCTTTCTCTCCAAGTTGAATAGCTCAGGTGCAGGATGAATGAATCAAATTCTGCTTTAAATTAGATCAAATTTTAAAGATATAAAAAAAAATGTTGTAACAGGTTTGATTGCTTGAGCCATACACAATGTCTTGAATGGCACCAATATTTCAAGTCTGGAAGAAAATCCACCATGGATGATTTCCATACCTGGATGATATTCCAAACCAACAGATCCCATTAATTGATTGATTTTAACTGCATGTCACAACACATCTTGGGTAATTTTATGCCTAGAGGTTAGAGAATTGCTTTCATTATATGTTCATATTTACATTATTTTATGTAATTGTTTCTTAAGATTTTTTTGGTACACAGTTATGTACAATCAACTATTCCTATCTCATATAAATAATTTACTCATTGCTGTATGGTTTCAAGAAACTAATAATAACAATAATAATCCTTAGTAAACAATTATAGCTTCAAGTAACTATTCCTAATAGAAATAGTTTATAGTTATATAGTATCAAGTATTCCATCAAATACTAATAATTTTCATACAGTTCTATTTTATCACTCTGGGTCAGAGTGAACCTGGGAGTAATGGCAATAAAGGAAAAACTCTACACTTCACAGATCATCAGAACATAAGCCTCACTATCAAATGCAGTTTAGTGTCATACCTAGAACATTATTTTTTTGTGGGCGGGGTGGGGGTCTTATTCCTTTGCTTTGAAATAGTTCTATAGGGAGAAAAAATAATTTTCACCGATACAGTCAGGAGAAAATTATTTTTGTTTCTCTACTGAGCTAATTTAAAGCAAACAAGTTTTATTAAGTTGTAGTTAAAATGATAAACTTGTTTTTAAAATGTTTAGTTTCTTCTTGAACACACCTTGTATAGAAGTTGAAAAGATTTTTCCTCTTGAGGAAAAAACAAATCTTGTAGTTTGAATGAATTTTCAAATACAAATATTTTTAAATCTCTTTTTACATTGTGGAACAACAGCTTGGAGAAGAAGACCTTGTATACCTCAAATGCAAAATATCCATAAAATGCTCAGTTTCTCATTCTTTTCCTGTTCTTTATTGTTGTGGATTAATCAAAAGAAGTTGACTAAAAAATAAAGACATTTATGCCGAGAAGGTATTAGAATAAATATAGATTGGTACCATCTTATGAAATTCCTTTCAAAGGTTTTGTTTGCAATAAAGTTTAATTTATAGATTAGGTGAATAAAAGATTAACAACAATAAAATTGAACAATTATAACAATATTTTGTAATTGACTGTAGAAATAACATCAATATTTTGTATGAAAATTTATTAATAAAAGCTCAAGAATTGTCATTTAAGGAATAGTTTTTTTCTATTCCAGTCTTCGCTCTCCCAATTGACAAAAAGAAGTGTGTGAAGGTGAGGATAAAGCTGGGTGGCAAAGGTTTTCTAGGTGACAGAAAAGAGAGTTGGTATTTGTTGATCATCCCACTGACTGGACGAGCGTACAGAAAAGAGAGTCAGTATTTGTTGTACTTCCCACCAATCGGACAAGTATGGCACAAGGCCTTTTTAAAGGTGGGTCCAGGCACAGGGCCATAGCCCAGACATGTCCGGTGGCTCCAAAAATGCCTTAGGCCCTCAAAAAAGAGAGTCTTGTGAGGAGAAACTGCTTTGGCCTTTTTATTTCTTCACTGGTCAAACTATTCTGATAAAGAGGGGTAACAGAATGCTTATAAAACGACATAACTCATATTCTGAAGGTTGTGAGCTCAATCCCTGGGCTGAGCAGAACAGTACATTTCACCTTCCCTTCAACTACAACAATGAAACATTAAAAAATACAAATCTATGTTTCATTACTAAGCTATTCTCCACTAATTTTCATGTGAATTTTGTATCCAATTTCATGTTGAGCTTTTTGTTTTCATCATATCAATGAATTCAAATCTTTGACTCGATCCAGGGTGGAGACAAATATTTTCAAAGAATTTCTACATGGAAACAAGACCCTATGTTAGAGTTTCTCACAAAGGCTACTTGCAAGGGTAGATCACTATGTATATACCCAACCCCTCCACCACAGGCAGAACGTGACACAAGGTCATTTTTTTAAGAAGAATACAGCTGATTTGAATTCAGAGTTTTCTTTCTCTTAGACTAATTTGCTTAACCAAAGCTAAAAGACCCAGTCTGTCCTTCCCATAGTTGTGAGGAGAAGAGATGGATTCATGCTTTTTCAAAGAGCATTAGCACAAAATGAAATGCAAACTTCCTCATCCAGGATTTAAACTCAAGTCACCAAGTCCATTTCCAATGATGATAATCCCAAGTGTCCTCTGCAAGGATAGATCAGTAAGTCTGCAGACTAAGAGACTTTGTTGAATTTTGATCTGAATTTTTCTTTGCATTATGTTCTATATATAGAGAAGCCTTGAATTAAGAGCAATAACAAGAATAAAGTTTATATTGAAAAGTAAATATTTGTTGTGAAAAATAAATGATTTGTTTTTTCATCATAAGTTTATGGACTTATTGATCTACCAACTAATAAATCTTGATAAAATAAAAATCTAAATAATATACCATTACAAACATATTTCATACTAGAGAGAAGAATTTTGGGAAATATTTTCATTAAAAATCACTATATAATGTTCTTTGAAAGTTATTACATTCATAAGTATTTCTGTCAATCTAAATCCATCACACACACACACACACACACACACACACACACACACACACACACACATATATATATATATATATAAATGAATGAAAACTCAAAACAATTTTATTCCTTTTTAGAAAAATGATCTTGTGTCATATCCTGCCTATGGTGGAAGGCTTGGGTAAATGCACAGACATATATATATATATATATATATATATATATATATATATATATATATATATATATACACCCTTAAACAAAAATATAAGAGCAACCTCAAAAATGAAGAAAAAAATATTGTTTACAATTTTTAAATTATGAAAATCACATATATGAAAGATAAGGCATCAAGATAATTAAATTTAAAATATGAAGAAATTTCAATTCATTTTTTAAATGTATATTACCATTTATGCTTAATTTCAAAATTTTCTTTGGGCATAAATATAATACGAATGAGCAGAACTATAGAATATAAATGCAATTTTTTAATTTAATATTTTGTAGATCCACTGTTAGCTTTGATAACCTCAAAAATTCGGCTCGGCATACTATCAACTATTTTCTGAAGTTGAACCAAATATCTAAAATTGTGTTTTTGTGTTCAGAAATTGCTGAGTACTGTCGACCTCCATCATAAACTTTTGCCACAATCAATCGCCACAAATTTTCTATAGGATTGAGGTCTGGAGAGCATGCTGGCTGGTCAAGGAATCTAATTTTTTTGTTCAAACAAGTACTTCTTTGTTATTGATGCATTGTGGACAGCAGTATTATCTTGCTGAAAAATCCATTCTTCTCCACATAGACGACACACTTCTTGTGCAAGAGATAAATCATTTAGCATCTTCACATAATCTGCTGCTTTTTGTCAACCACTGACAAATTGTAGTTTATGTTTTCCAAAGATTAGAAAGCTCCTCCAAATCATAAGGGATCCTCCTCCACTATGGTTTATTGAGTAATTCTCTTCTGGAAATTTTTTGCATGCCAGTACTTCCGAAAGACATTTAGACTGTCTAAATTGAATTTCTTTTTGTCTAAGAATACGATTTTTTGCTATTCTTAAGCTCTCAAAGTTTGATATTGATGATCATATTCAAGTCGCTTCTCTTTGTGCTTCATAGTTGATGAATTCTTTTCTTATGCTAAATTTTTTCGTTGTTTAAATGCCTTCAAATTGTTCTAGTACTGCAAGGAGCATCCACTTGGGATTTCAATATTTTTGATGTTGACAAAGTTTTCATTTTCACTTTGCGAACAATTCTTCTCTTGATTTGTGGTGATAATTTTTCTGTAATTTTTCTTTTATATGGTATATATATATATATATATATATATATATATATATATATATAAATATATATATATATACAAGGATCATTAAATAAGTTTCCAGAATTTTTTCGTATGGACACTTTTATTGATAGTACACTCATGAAACTCTAGTCCCCTTCCAAGTAATCTCCTCCGGCTGCAATGCACTTGTTCTACCGTTCCAACAACTTCTGGAAGGCACCATGGAAGTCCTCTTGTGTGAGCATGTCAATGACCTTTATCACAGCCTCTTTCATCTCCTCAATTGTCTCATAACAACAGCCTCTGAGCTTAGGGAATAACCAAGAGTCACAGGAAGTAAGGTCTGGACTATAGGGAGGCTGAGGAACTGTCTTGATGCCCATCTTGATCAAATAGTCTGTGACAAGGATGGAGTTGTGGACTGGTGCATTGTCCTGGTGGAAATGCCACTGACCCGATTTGAAAAGTGCTGGTCTCTTCTGGTGGAATCTCTTCCTGAACTCCCTTAAAACATCAACATAGTAACCCTAACCCTAACCCTTTGGCCAATCAACTCTGGTGTATTGACTTCCTTACTCCTCCCACACCTCTCATCATTCCTCACAGACTCACTGCCTTCCTTGAATCTCTTATGCCACTCCAAAACTGATACTCAATTCATGCAAGATGGTCGAAAAGCAGTCTGAAGCATTCCATACGTTTCTGTGGCATTTTATGCAAGTTTAAAATAGAATTTTATTGCATATCATTCTTCTAAAGTGTCCTCACATCCAGATTGCATTTTTGAAATTCACCAGCTGTGATAATCAGGCTTTAGTATGGTGTATTCGAATTCCTGCTGTAGCTGTTCATTTGAACCTGAAATCATAAAAATTGATCAGTCATCTTATAAGATGTATAGGAATAACATACTGAATTTTCGAGAGTCTACGACAGTTTTGAATGCTTGTACAAAAAAATCCTGGAAACTTATTGAATGCACCACATATACATATATATATATATATATATATAGATGAAATGACTTCTTCGGTACTCTTTACTTTAAAAACTTTCTCTTTGTGTATTTGATAACACCTCTGACTGGAAAATTTTGCAGACTGCATTTTTTGCCGAAAGGTAAGACACCCTCCTCCTAAAAAGAAGTATCCTGAGTATGATACTAAACTGCCTCTGGTGGTGAGGCTTCGTTTTTTGGGAGTGTAGTTATCTTTTCATTGTTATTAATCGCAGATCTATTCTGATCAAAAGTTGTAATATCTGTTAGGGTCCCATCTGTGGGTCAAATAAATCTGTTTATAAATTATTTAAATAAGATAGAAATACTTTAAACTGTATATATATATATATATATATATATATACAGGTTAAAATTTTCACAATATTATTATCGCTTACTCTAAGTTGAACAATATGATCAATAGATGGATATTAATTTTTGGGAAGATTTCCATGTTTTATATTCACACCCTCACCACAAAAAAATATATAAAAGGCAAAATACTTCCAAATACTTAGTATCCATCTGTTGATTGTGTTGTCCAAATGTAGGAAACTTGAAGTAAAAGAGGAGGGTGTCCCCATGGTGTAATGATTAAAGCAATGGACTGCAGAATTGTAGTACGCGAGTTTGTACTCCAGTCGCGCTATTACATTCACTTTCAGGCAAATACCCTTGGGAAAGGTATGAACCCCTTATCCTCCCAGCTATGGGTTAAATAGTACCACTACTGTTCTTCTAGGAGAATAGCATTGGCATTAAATAACCTACAAAGGTTGATATGCCATTAAACAAAGAAACCAAACCTTGAAGTAAAAGAAAATAAATAAAGTTTTTTTATCTTTCATGTTTTGACTGGCACTTCTTTAATCAAAGCATTGAGAATATTTAAAAATACTTTCTCATGTAATTTTTGCTTATATATATATATATATATATATATATATATATATATATATATATATATATATATATATATATAGTTGTATGTAAAGTACTTGATACCAATCACCCATTTGTAATAATGGAATAGTCGTAACAGATGACTCTCATTCAGTATATAAGCAAGAGCATTATTTGCCATGTGTTCCTAAAATGTAATCAAAGTTAAATAAAGCTTACCTATAAGTTTATTGTAGCCTCTGTTTTTTCATTTCACACACACACACACACATATATATATATATATATATATATATATATATGCAAGTAAATAATGATTATTTTGTTTTTTCTACTTTTCTTCATACATATATATGTGTGTGTGTGTGTGTGTGTGTGTGCATATATATATATGTGGTGAACCAAACAGTCATGGAAAATAATACATAAGACTTTCCCAAATAAAACCCACTCTGGAGGGATGGGCACAAGAACTTAGTAAGAACTGAAAAGGAGAGATAGTATTAACCTGACTACACATCTGTTATACATGGCTGACTCATGCCTTTATACTAAAGTAGGAGGAATGGCCCTTATGCATATATGATATAATAATCACAGCAAAACATATCCTTCAGAAAGCAAAAATTTAGCCCTCTCAGAAAGAGATATTTCAAAACAAAAAAACCGACAGAACTCATTTAACTAAAAACCTGTAATATCATAGACTTTCTAAAGAAAACAGGACTATACAATAAATTTTTAAGAATATACACAAAATACTAAAATAAAAATCCTCTTTCAGTACAAAATAACCCCAGAAGAGCAGACATGCAGTAGAACTCAACAACCAACCTGTGTATATGTATATATATAATTATAAAAACACAAATTATTGTATTTGGCATAATTATTTGAATAAACAATTTGCATCTAATTGATTTGTTTCAAGAGTTCAAAAAAGGAACTTTCAAAAAAAGATTTATTACTATCAAAATAACAAGGCATTTAGTTATGATTTTGGGTTCTGAATGCTCAAATTCTGGAATTGAAATTGTTGTTTTTAAATAAATTAAATTTAATAATTCATTCTAAGCACAATACAAATGACTCTAATACTTCTTGGCATAATATTTATGAATGTAATAATTTTAATCAAAATACTAATAAACACCTAAATGAGATTATTTAAAATGAATCATGCATATTAATAAATTGAAAAATAAGAATAAAAAATTATTTTTTTCATCAGAAATTAATAATAAAGAATTTAATTATTTTTAAGCCTATATAGTAAAATCTGTTGAGAAAAAAAAGTAAATCATTTTTATTTTGTTTAGTTTTTTTCACCCAGGGAAATGTTGCATTTTCATAAAGATAAAATTTCTTACTGAATGTTGATATAAATTGTTGAAATATTTTCTTCTCTTCACAATTTGGTGGGTGGCAGTGCATAGCCATTCTGAGATGGTAAAAAATTAATCCAAGGGAGGTAACTGTGGACATAACATCCACTGCTCGGCTACCTTGTATTTTAAAGGTCTAATTTAAATCAAAATCTCTTAGGACTTAATTCTTAAACTGATTTACACTTTTAAAAAATTGAGGGTTGAACTAAAATTGTTGAGAATTTGTTATTTAATGTAAAATCATGAAGAAATCCTAACATTGACAATACTAATTGAATAGCCATACAAAATAGATAAATAAATAACATTATCAATGGTTTATCAAAAAAAGTAATGGAGATATTTTTAGTTGATTTTAGTTAAATTAAACAGAAGCAGTTGCTAATTTTTCAAAAGTGACAGATAACACAGAAAACTAGAAATTCAATAAAATACAGTTTAGATTAGTGGTTCTCAACCAGGTTCCATAAGATTTTTTAGCATCCATGCAAACAAAGTAGTGAATTGGGTGTCCATCTTATAAAAACTTTTTGCTTTAGATGTAGTTATAGTTGTATATCATTGCTTTTATTTCATCTTACCTTGTTTAATCTGTTTTCAGCTGTGTCTCTAACTTTACATCAAAATCTTGTAACCAACCTGACATTGTACAAAGAGGTGATTTTCAATTACCTTTGATAACATTAGAGCCAAATACTGCAAAACTAAGTAGTATCAACAACAAGGTTTGCATTGAATAAAGTAGCACTAAAGTAGTATTTTTTTTAATGAATATATTCTTGTATATATATGACTTATTTTACTTGTGAACATTCATTTTCCATAAAATTTAGTTTGTTGTTAAAATCTATGTGCAATAAATTAGTTATACTTCTACAATGCACAAAATGTTTTAACAATTTTTATATAATTCCTATTACTATTTTATTATAAAATATAATAGGATTTTTATGCATTTAATGTCTATGAGGTCCACCAGAGTAAAATAGGAATTATAGGGGTTCATTGGAAAAAAGAAAGATTGAAAACCACTGGTTTAGATGAATAAACAAAAAAATAAACCAATAAACATGCATACAAATAAATCTTGAGTTTAATTCAGTGATTCCTTTGGCTCACAAGTTAGCCTGAGAAATTTTTAAAATGGGCCAGACCATTCATTTGCAGAACTTGACAGAAAATATGAAAAGAAGATTCAAAGATATTATTAAAATGACCTTGTATAAATGGACTATGGATATTGTCTTAAATCAGAAAAACCTTGTTCCCATTATTACTGTAGAACTTCTTCAACTGAAAGAGAACAAAGTATTGATGGGGAGTATTGAAACCAAAAGATTGATTGGATGGCTGAAAGTAAAATCCGCCTTTCACTTGCTCTTTGAAAAGGTTGTTCCATTCTTACTTGATTTTACCATCACTTGGGTAGTTGAGGCTGGATTTTCTGCAGCAAATGGTGTACTCACAAAGAAATGTAATTTACTGCAGATGGCAAAGACTTATACCTGAATCAGCTTATTGATAGACGCCAGAAGCAGTGTAGTGTTTCGTCAGGATCTATATTTTCCACTACATTTTGATTTTGTACATAATTTTTATTTTTTTCTGTTTCATGGAATTTCTATTTGTACTTATGTGGGCCTGTAATTTTTTTTTCCATCAAAAATGTGCCACAAGAAAAAAAAGGTTGAAAAACACTGGTTTAGATCCACTATTAAAGTGGGTCTAAACAATAAAAAAGAATAAGCAAATGAAATTTTTTTAAATGGCGCAAAAAAGAAGACAATTTATTTGCTTATACCAAATCCATTCTTTAAAAGGTGTAATTTCTTTTTGGCTTATGAAAATATTTGCTTTGTTATGAAAACCCAAGAATTTTTTCATTAAAAAATAATTCTTTTTTTTAGCATGAAATCTGACATTAAATTTTGTAAACTAGTTTTCAAGCTAAAGAGTTATTTTTAGCCTAAAGAAGAAGGACTGTATCTGATTTATTAGAAAATCTGTAAGCAAAGATTAATTTCCTAATAAAACTCAAATCAAGATTCAATGACTGATTTTATTTGGTCAACTATATATCTTAAAGCAGAAAAACAAACAAGTTTTATTCTTACAAATAAGAAATAAAAACAGCTTCAATTTGATTGTTTTTTCATTAATTAGTTTCTGATAAAAACTGATGGAAAATAAAAGTTAATAAATGAATGCAAGCAGGAAATATAAAGCAATCATTTCTATTAATAGTTTTTATTTATTTATTTATTTATTTATCTATTTATTTTATTCAGAAACATTACACATCTTGGGACAATTGTGTAACAAAGAAGTCTCAAACTCAAGAACTCAAAATGATCATTATTTTCAGAAGTAAAAGCACTGCAAATTAAAAGTGTGATTTGAACATATCCTGCAATCAGCAACTTACAAAACAGCAGTTGTACCACCACTTACCTCTTATTTCACAAACCATCCAAGACAGAAAAAACATGCTGGATACTATTGGAGAAGTATGGACAAAATCATTACTGACATTTCCCAATGGACTCTTTCACATGGACACTCCAGTATTGGCCAATCAGCAAAAATATTCATTAGCTCTCTGCAGACACTGGATGCTGTCTAGAAGACTTACTAAGAGCAATAGTAGACAGAAATAGATGGTGTGAGAGAGTCAAAGGAATCTGTACTGTCAGCACACCTTGACGCTGCTGCTGCTGCTGATGATGATGATGATGATGAGGAGGAGGAGGAGGAGGAGGAGGAGGAAGATCAGAAATACCATTGATACGCTGCCATTTTTTAGAAATCAAAATGAATATGCATATGATGCTAAGTAGGATATATAAATTTGTACAAAATTTAAAGGAACAAATTTTTCTGTTATTTATTTTTCTTAATTTTGTTTTTACTTTTGGAAAATTTCCTTTTTCTGTTTTCACTTTTGATACATTCTGTTTTTTCATTTTATTGTATTCATTAGTAATTTGCTATAAATTTTATCATAAATATTATTGCAACAAAGAAAAAAAAAAGCAAAATTCAAAGTTTCATCACATTTAAAGAAATAACAGATATAATTTCTATTTATTTAACTCTCCACTTTCAAACATTTTCTATTATTTTTTTTATTTGCGTGTGTTGTCAATGATCTCAAGTACACCTTCCCCATTTCAGTATGAAATGACAAATCTATTTCTTTTTATGTTATGAAGCCAAACAAATTTCTTCACGTTCCGTTGTGTATATCAGTGATCTGTCATGCCAAGTACACCCTCCATGTCAACATGAGTTGTCAAATCTACCCCCTTCTCACGTTATAAAACAAAAAAATCCCCCATGTTCTGTTGTGTGAATTGATTTTCTTTAATCTGAATAAGCCCTCAATCACAATAGGTCTTTGAAATAAGCCAATATAGATTTCACTAATGTTCCTATTAAGAATTTTTCTTTAAAGTGTATAAAATTGGACTTATCCAACTTTTAAGCTTTTGATTTAAAATGAAAACGACTAAAATATTAAAATGCATTCTACACTTCTCTGGGGAAAAACAGCCAAGGGACAAATTACCGAATTTTAAGAAAATATTACGTATTTGAGACTTCAGATGTAACTAAGGATGTTATCCAAGGGAAATAATTCTATAATGAAGGCTTCTAAGTTGCTTTCCTTGTCCTTAATATGTTATGACATTTTTTAAAGCTTTTTATAAGGATTTGTAAAAATAACTTCAGCATAGGTATCATTTTTTTAATCAATTTGAAAATTAAATTCTTAGAGCTAAAATTGTTATTTTCTGTTTACATTCTTAGCATTTAAAAAAGATAACGACCATTCGTTGCTTGCTATTTGCTAGAACATAAGAAAAATACCTTGAATTTTTGTTTATTATTTTAAGTAAATTTTTTTAAAAATTTGCTGCTTTTTTAAAATAAGATTTTGGTTGGTCCAGTATCATACTTTCTTTAGGTGAATCTGTTTAGTGCTGAATAACTTCAATAATAGTATTCACTGGATACATTCACTTGAAGAAAGCAAGAAAATAGACCAAGTGAAATTTTTAAAGCAATGAAACAATACAAATGATAAGGATTAAGTGAAAATATTTCAGTTAAAAACTATTGTTATATTTAGCGTATGGTAGCAAGGAAAAGACAAACACAGATTGAAAGTTTTTTAAACAATTATATTAACAAAAGGAAAAATAAGGTGATAAAGCGAAGAATCAACTGTACATATTTGTAGCGTACAATATCAAGTGAAAGAGTGAATCGAGGTGTGTGTGTGTGAAACCACAGTTCATGTACAGTCACGTATGTTATAAGTTAAGAAACTCACTCGGTGGGTATGGTGGTATAAGGGTGGTACTATTTACCAACCCCCCCGCTTGGACAGGATATGACACAAGGTTAATTTTTAAGCGGAGTTTAACAGGTTTGAATTCAGAGTTTTCTTTCTCCTAGACTAGTTGCCTAACCAAGGCTGAAGAACCTTGTCTGTCCTACTATTTACCCATAGCTGGAGGGAGAATAATTGGATTCATACCTTCCCCAAGGGTATTAGTGCTATGTGAAATGCAATCAGTCTTGTCCAGGATTTGAACTCGAGTCGCCGTGTTCATTTCCTACGACGATAATGACTACACCACGGGCACTTCCTCCAGTGGTATAAGGGTGGTAAGGGTGTCAGATGATCTTGGTGGTAGTAGCAGTTGTGGACGGGGTGTTGTTGTAGCTAGGTTAGCAGTTGTTCACCGCAGGTGGTGCGTCAAAAATCTGTCAGAGTTCCGATGAGTTCTTAATGGCCATACCATGTTCGTCCCTTTACCCTCTGTGGGCCAGTCTGACGCCTTTGAAGATTTTCGCTGCTTAAATAGCTACCCTTTGGATCAAGTTGGTTCTGGGAATTTTTTTTGGGGAAGATTTATGATTGGCTGAAAAAGGGTATTTTGTTAATGTGAATTAATTTCTTGCATTTTCCCCCAGAAGCTCTGCGTGGAGCCTCTTGCGCAAAGACACATTTTATTCATTGTCTCGGCAGCAGCCATCAGGCTAACATCTGGTCGAATGCTACCCTTCTCCAGCCATGAGTATGTTTTTTGAATGAAATCGTAAATCAGGAGAGATCTGAATCCTGCTATATAACACTATACAAGAAAGGAAAAATGTAATCATTGATTTTAATATTTGATTGATTGATTTAAATGGCACCTCAACCTCAAGACATTTTATATGATTGGCTCTCATATCTGTATGTCTTACTGTCATAAACTCAAACAACCATGAATTGAAATATTTTTTAAATGTTTGAGAGAGTTGCTGTGAACTGAAACATGTTAATATCGTGTTATGTACTCAAACCATTATTAAATAATCGATTAGTTCTATCAATTATTTCAAAAGTAGTGTCAGTGATTTACAAAGATTTTAGTTAAATTGTTACTTTAATTCTGCTAGCCAAGAAACTACAGAGCAAACAGTTACCAATTTCCACCTCAGGTCTAACTAATTCCTGACATGCATGATTGGTAAAATGTATGTGAAGAAAAGTTCTCATTGAAAATAAAGTACGTGTGCACATTAAAAATGTTCTTGCCATTCATTCCACCCCTAAGACTTGGAACATGAAGAAAGACAGCATAGCAATTAGCAATTATTGACCAAGAAGATAAGATGGTAGTGAGAAGCAATCACCAGCCAAAAGAAGATGACGATACAACAATTTGATAGATCCTCATTTTCTCTTCAGCACTTGCTGTTTGAGAACAATTTGCCTGACATCTTATTTATTTTCAACTTGTTTTGAGTGAATCCTTTTATTCTTTTTAAAAATTCCATCTTTTATTAAATAAATACTGTAAATTTTATCTAAATGCAATAATGAATTAATTTTTGGTAAATTTTTAAAATCAAGATATTCTTTGCCTAAAAATGTCCTAAGGCAAATTATTAGCATTATTTTTGTATAGAAGGTAAACAACTTTTCACATAATCACTTTTCATAAACATCTGCAGTTTACAAATCAATTTAGGGTGTAGTCCTCAAGGTGTAGTAGCTAATGTACTGGACTGTGTTATAAGAGTAAGTGAGTTCAAACTCCAATCACACTATTACATTTACTTTAGGACTAAAACCTTTGGAAATGGTATGAGATCCCTTATCTCCACAGCTATGAGTTAAACAGTACCACAACTATTCTTCTACAAGGATGGCTTTAGCACTAAATAACCCCTAAAGGTTGATATGCCATGAAACCAAACCAAACCAAATCATTTTCGATTAGATTTTTTCCAAACTTTCTTCTTAATGAAGATTTTGATAAAATTTCCTCTCAGGTGCTGCTGTTATCACTCCATAATTTTTTCTACTGTTTAAAAATTATTTACTCAGCATCTACATTGAATTAGATTTTATAAGTAAACTTAAGAGGATTTTAAGTATATAGAAGGATGTACATAGGTTGTATGCAAATATTACATCATTTTCTCAATGGGACTTGAATATTAGTGGGTTTTAGTATCTGTAGGGGTCTTGGAATGAATCCCCAGCAGATGTAAAGAGCTGAGCATATTAGTACAACTCACAAGAAAATTTCCTTCAAGGATATCAATAGAAACTATAATCAAAGCCTTACATAAAAGGGGCAGGGCTGAATTAATTGCTCAGCACCTGAGGCACCCCTGAAGGGAAATGTCAAGGAGACCAAGGACTTTTTGAAAGTGACCACATATGAGTCTCTATTCATGCATAACCCCCACTATCAAATAACTTTATGTTCATTTTGAATTGGAGGGAAGTCAGAAAAATACCTAATCAAAGCCTTACCATCTCGAATAAAATATCAACTTAAACTTTTTCTCCAGTATTTGAATAAAATTTGACTTTGTTTAATTTTCATTACCCATCTAGCTTTTACTACAAATGTTTAATTAAAGTCCGTGTGGTGGAACCATATTGCAGTACTGATATAGCTACAGCATAGAAGAATTCCCGTTTTTTACCTTCCATCTCATAAATCATCAAACTCATAAGCAACATTCTATTGTGGATTCCTACACATGGACATAACGGTGTTGGCCACTAAATCTTACATTCATCAGCTTTGTGTGGACACTCGATGCTATGTAGAGGACCTGCTAAAAGTGATAAGCAATAGGGATGGGTTGTGAAAGAGCCTTAAGGGAATCTGTGTGATCTGCACAGTTTGATGATGATGATGATGAGTTGCAATTTCACAAGTGAAGCAACCTTTATATTTACCAGACCTTCAACTCTGTGCAACTTTTTTGTTCCTTAAAATGAATATTCATTTCAATTCTAAAAGTTGAGGATATGGAGAACATTAAAAAAATATAAGTCAAGTTTAAGAACAGGAGCCTCACCATCAGATGCAGTTTAGTGTCATATCCAGGAGACACCTTTGGAGAAGGTCTTACTCTTCTTCAGATGATGCAGTCAGCATATTCTAAGCCAAACAGGGCAATATACAAATTGAGCTCTCTCTCCTCAACTATGAAATATTTATGAACCTCAGCCTTCAGCCAAATAGAAATGGCAGAAAGTAACATGAAAAAGTAGTGAGAGTAATCTTTGACAAGTTTGTGAATAACTGAGAAGAATAAGGAGGAAAATTGGAGGGAAATGTACTCTATGTTCCACAACTCTGTTAAGATATTTAACGCTTCACTTTTCCAACGCTAGTTCCATCTCACAACTCATTCATACCCCACCTCTAAATACAAAAAAATGCTAACTGAAAATAACTCCATATTACATAAAAAAAACAAATAAAAATCCCAAATTCCTGAAACTTAACATATACAGATTAACTAACCTTCTTTAAACAAGATCAACTTCAAATATAGCTGCCATATTCTAAATGCCAAGTGCACATTTCCTGCCAATTCTTCCACTTATTTCTTGTAAAATTCTTCTCTTCTATAAATTCCCCTCCCTTTTGTTCTTCCTTCAACTCTTTATATAAATGTATATGACATGTCATTGTGTTTTGTCATTTCATTATTTGCTCCTCTGAAAGTGGATTCAGTTGGGGCTGAAAGAACTTGGTAAACATATGGCACCTTCCTTAATTCATTCCATCCAAAAATCAAATGACTCAAACAAAGATTCGGATGGATCAGAGATAGAATAGGTAGACACAAAGTGTCTGTTCAATTTAATCACACACACACATAACATTGCAATTAAACATTTGCATTCTTACATGGTTAACCCCAACTTACCTAAAAGAAATTATACATACACACACAGAGACACACACACACATATATAGTCATATTGTAGATTTTTAATGTAAAATTCCAGTCCTATCATTATAATTTTTATGATAAACACTCTACTGAAGTTGTCATCTTAATCCATCAGGTAAGACTGTTTACCTGTTTGTATTATATAATGTCTCACAAAATGTAAAGATTAAAATCCTACCTAAAATGAAATCTCTGTGGATAGCACAATTAAAAGCTGTGAATCTAAATAAAAGTCAAAAGGATGAAATTTTTTAAGGTCAATCAGATTAAAGTCTTTTCTTAGCTGGTTCAGTAAATCTGATTTGTCATCTCAACAGGCTGGATCTAATCAGAGTTGACAGGATGATTTGACAGGTTCACTAGTTTAATCCTTATAAGAGAGAGAGAGAGAGAGAGAGAGAGAGAGAGAGAGAGAGAGAGAGTGTGTGTGTGTGTGTGTGTGTGTGTGTGTGTGTGTGTGTGTGTGTGTGTACTTTCTTTTAAGCAAATTGGGGTTAACTATGTAAGAATGCTAATGTTTAATTGCAATGTTATGTAATTTACTGTCAAGAGTCAATAATATGGGTGATCCCTTGTTTTTAGTGTTGGCTATTCATCTGGGTGTATCTAGTTTATTAATAGCAATATCTGATGGTTGTAATATTCAGAATAATCAATGAAGAAAGTAACTGATAAAATCACAAAGAACTTAACAACAAAATTTTTTAAATAACAGACATATTTAATTATAAATAAACAAAATAAATTCTTTTAAGGCAAACTGATATATGTTTCTCATAAGATAATCAGGGCCTAAACATAAAAGTGTATCCATTTGCCAAGTTGGTAGAGTGTTTGCTAATGGCCCAGGAGACTGGGGTTTAATCCAAGTTGAGTCATACCAAAGACTCAAAAAAGGGTACTTGATGCCTCCTTGCTTAACACTCAGCTTTATAAAGTATGTATCAAGGGTAAAGTGGAGCAATCCAAAGAAAGGTGTAGCACCCTCCCCAATACTTTGGTGTAGTAGCTAATGAAAAGAGAGCCTTTGGGTCGTCTTCGACTACAGTCGCTAACTTTACTTACTTTTTACTAATATATGGGTTAGAAAGGGTTCCAGTCTAATGACAAAGCTATTGTGAAGGCAGCCCTTCTAGGAAAAGTTAACTCCAAAATCAAAAACAATGCTCAAGCATCAAACCTCTATGGACTTATCCTTTGACAGGAAAAGTCTAAGAGAAGCCACTCTGAAATAAAACCAGCTGTTTGCATAGTAGTCATCTTGCTCTGCTAATCATTGAGCTTTAGCTATGTAGACCCAGAAAGTGATATCATGAAGTACAAGCATATGTCACTATAATTCAATAGCAGATGTCTTACAACTTTTATCACATTACACATCTTGTATATTGTTCACAAGTTGAATTAGTTATCAATCAGGATGTTTCTGTAGTAATTTTGGTAGTAAAGACAGTTATCATCTGTCAAGATATGGCAGTCTTCATTTATATGGATATTAACACTAGGATGAGTCAAATGTTTTGCAATATTTGCATATATGCTAGTTTTCTGAATAAACTCCAGGAACTTGAGTAAATTGAAATGATGCCACACCCTGCATATCATCCAGACCTAGCTCTCTTGGATCATTACTTGTTCTGATCCATGGTTCACTTCCTGAGCTTGCAGTGCTTCAACAAGAAAGAAAAGGTCAAAGCTTTAGCAAAAGAGTTCTTTGCCTGGAAGAATAAGAACTGGCACGGGATCAAAGCACTGGGAGAAAGGTGGTGTAGAGTGGAGAAAAATCTCGTATTTTGTTTTGGCGCGCAATTTAATTCAACACTGAATTTCACCTAATCAGGATGACATATCCTATTCAGCCCGGACCTTCATTTCCGGCTAGCAAAACGGGTGAGCGGCCAAACACACTCTCTTCAGCTTGAGACGGTGACCAGAACAGACGTGTCTCTGGTCGTCCCTGCTTAGCGATGCTTTTTAGCTAAACAAGCCACCCAGTGTGGACATTTCACTGTGGCTTTAACACTAGCAGCAGCAACATGGACACTCAACGAGGGAACCATCTAATTTATGGATTCTTTATGAGGAATCCCAGTGGAACATAAATTAGAAACATTCAGCATGCCTTCCACAGGCACCACTTTTTGTCACCCCAAAAATTTACTATGTCGATCCGAGCGCCACTCCGCTCTCAACACACAAAGCAACACGGTGACTTTGAATACTTCCCTCACACGTCCAACGACACGCTGCCATCTCAACATCCCGCTAAGCTATCGCGTCTCCAAAACTAACAAGCCTAAACACCACGAGTCTTGCAGCACCAAGAACAAACCAAATATTCAAAGCTGCAAATAAAGAACTTTGTGTGTGTTGATAAAGCAAAGTCTCGTAATTCATTTTTATGTGCCTAAAAATCATTTGCGTTGCCTTCACACCGCTATAGTGGTTTCAGATGATGCAACATGATGACCTCTACCTTGAATGTTTGGCTGTTTTTGTTGTGACTTGAAGAATAAAACAAATAAAGCAAATAATTTACTAAAATATTGCAAAACTATTGACACACATGTAGTTTTCAGTGTTTATAAATTAAGAGTGTTCATTATTAATGATAGAGTATATATGTCTAAATTAGGATAGCATAGACACATTTTATGTCAATTTTGATTTTATGACCATCCGAAAACCTCTGCTGAACTATCTACCAAGCAAAAAAAATAAAAAAACAAATTCCTGAACTAGTGTTTACAAGTCTCTCTGATACTTCACATCTTTAAATCAATGTTCAAGTAATAATATGCAAGTATTCATGTGTTCATTTATGTGAGTGTATAATTATGGCCATCTATAAGTAGAGTTGATTCAAGATACATCTGCATTCTTAAACATTTACATAAGTATCTGAATGTATGATTAGTCATATATAAATATAAATATAAATATATCAACTGATTAGAAAAAAGGATATGTGAAAAAAACAATTGTTTAAGAACATTTGATAAAATGAAGTTCTCATATGCCAGCCAGCAGAGCAGTATAAAAACTAAAAACTGTAGCGAAAAATAAAAATAAGGGAGGCAACATTACAGCAAGTAATTTAAAGTTCTTCCTCTTTGTAGTGAATACAATTAAGATCCAGAGTGTAATTTAGCCTTCTTCCCCTAGACTTCGAAACTTTGGATTGGACCTTTGTAAGTCTAAATACTCCAAATGTCTCTGAACAGCAAATGTACATAAATATCATCGTGAGAACAACAAACACACAGCCACTACCCAATAGACTTGAATGGCCAAAATAAGAAATTATATGGTGAATGACTACTCATGTGAAAACCAGTGCAGCAGAAGAAAAAATGTGTTTTCAGTTCAGTGACTTTTACATCCTGAGGTTACTGTGACTCCCTCCTCTCTGTCCTGGTGTCTTCTCCTCTTCACCTCTTGAACCAAAAAGGAAGAAAAACAGTGCTCCGAGAAGGCTCGTTGCGCATGCATCATAAGACACTCGCACCATCATGTTTTTCCAGCAAGATTCACTCCGAGAATAAGCACAAAAATTATTACTTATAGTTTCATGTGTTTTGAAAGCAAAAGAGAAAAGAACACAAGCCTCAGACAGAAGTTTTTCTGTCTAAGAATTGAGGACCAAACATTGCAGTATCATTAAATAGTGCTCAATATCAATGATAGAACTTTTACACACACACACACACACACACATATATATATATATATATGTATATATATATATATATATATATATATATATATTAGAATGAACTAAGTGTTATAAAGATTTTTTTCTTAAATCAAAAAAGTGCTCAAATTCTGGCTAATAGAGCAAGATGAAACCTAAATATATTAGTGTTTTCTTACCTCTTCATACCAGTCTCATGACTATAAGTTTCATATCTTTGTAAAAAAATACATGAAACTTCCAGTCATGAGACTGACATGAGGAAGGAGAAAACATTTATATATATATATATATAGAGAGAGAGAGAGAGAGAAAGAGATAAAAAAACACAAAGTCTTCAGAGAATGATTTTATTTGCCAAAATATGTGTCAACATTAAATGTTTGGGATCTTAAATCATCATCAGGATGTGTAAGTTACCAAATTAAACAAAAAAGATGAGAAAGTTTTAAAACATTCCACTTCTACTGGTAGCTCTCTGTTACAAGTTTGTGTGATGCAACAAGTGTTTTAAAATTCATCAAAAAATAAAAAATGATCTATCTATCTATCTATCTATGTTAATGTTTACATTATTTAGTTTAATAGATATTTTTTCAAATAAAATCATCCTCTGTTTGATTTATTTCCAGTTCAAACCTGACCGATAAAATGAAACGCAGTTTCTTCCAGGCTGCGGTCGTGTCAATACTGCTATATGGATGCACTACTTGGACGCTGACTAAATGGTTAGAGAAGAAGCTAGACGGCAATTATACTAGAATGTTAAGAGCAATATTGAACAAGTCCTGGCAGCAACACCCCACAAGGCGCCAACTATACGGTCACCTACCACCTATCCCGAAAACTATACAAGCTAGACGAACCAGACATACCGGACACTGCTGGAGAAGCAAGGATGAGATCGTAAGTGATGTACTCCTGTGGACCCCCGCATATGGCCAATCAAAAGCAGGATGGCCAGCTCAAACATACATACAGCAGCTATGTGATGATACGGGATGTAACCCTGAAGACCTGCCAGAGGCAATGAATGATAGGGAGACGTGGAGAGAGAGGGTCAGGGATATCTGTGCTAGCCGCACAACATGATGATGATGATGATGATATATATATATGTGTGTGTATATATATATATATATATTTGTATCATTAATATCAAGCAAAACTCAACAGATGTAATCCATTATATATTTATTTCAACAATCTGTTTTATGAAAGGCAGCAGATGTTATTAAATTCAATAACATTCAAATTAATCAGTTAATATCATAATCATTTAGTCTAATAAGATTAAATTCGGATATATCATATGACTATATCTATATATTTTTGTTTATATTCTAACCTACTCATTAATAAGTTAGCTCCCTTTTACTAGTGGTTAATTCATTTTAATCTTTAATCACTATTTCACTGCTTCTAAGAGTAATCAGTTCCATTAATTCATTTAAAATACCAGATCAAGGTAGTTAATTCTCTTAGAGAAAACTAATCCAAATTCTTCAGTTTAATATTAGCGTATAATTTTATATCTAATTTTTGATAAATTTTTAATTAGTAATACTTTTATTTTGACCCTTATATAATTTATAATTGTTACATATTAAAAGTAGGTTTTATAACCATTGTTTATCCAATTTATGCATCAAGGGCAATATATTGAAACTGTTAGATATCATTTTAATTTAAATCTATGTCTACATTTAAATATTAATTCATTTCTTTTATTTAATAATTAATTAAGACTTAAAAATGTAAACATTTTTATCACTAATTTTTCTGGTACAGCACCGAATAAATGACACAATAAAAACTAGATTATACTCTATTGGATGAAAATTTAAAGTAAAGTATTTTTTTATATACATATGAAAATTGATGTATAGTTCCTTGAATGTTTAAATTAAGATAAACTTTGTTTTACCTGAATAGCTGTTACCCTCCATCAAAATTGTTCACTATCTGAGAAAGCAATCTGAGGAAACAGATTGTTGAAATAAATTTATAATGGATTACATTTATTGAGTTTTACTTGATATAAATTATATAATTGCTCTGTATGTGAGCTTTTAATATATTTTTTTTATATATTAATAGCCATACATGGAGCATTCTCTTAGAATATATTAATACTTACATATTCTATATGAGATTGTTCCTTATAAGTCTATTTTTAGACTCAATTTATATGAATATATGTGTATTGTAATGGCTGCCATAGCACAATAAAAATGATATAATAAAAGGGAGAAAAGAGAGATTTTAATTAATTACAGCATATGATACAAATATTCAAATGCCAAGGCCTCATTGTTTAACCTGCAATGTCAATCAAAAGAAAGAGAGGGACAAAAAATCTATTGTAAAACTGTCCAAGGTGACAGATGAGTGAGAAGTCCTCATTGGTGATTAGACACAGATTTTTGAGTACAACCTGGAAACCAAATCTCAGAGCAGCCACTGGAAGTCTCTGATATCACCAAGAATGAAGAAAGTAAAACAAAGTCAAAATTCAAAGTCTTGTTGATCACATTCTTCAAAGTGAGTGGCATTGTCTACAGTGAGTTCTTGCCACAGGGCCAGACAATCAATCAGCAAGTCTACAAGGAGATTTGGCAGCATATACTTTGCTCAGTGCATAAAAAAGACAAGAATTATAGCAGGACAAATCATGGCTGCTTCACCACGACAATACACTTGAGTATCCAGAAACATTGTTGTACTAGAACTACCTCCCAAATTCACCTGATCTTACCCTGTGTAACCTTTTCCTTTTCTCCAAGCTCAAGGGGATCATCAAAAAGATCTGTTTTAAAGGCATGGAGTTCATCAAGGTGGAGCCATAATGATGGAGCTGAGGGGCATCCCAGAAAATTCCTTTCATGGCAGAGAAAGATGGAAAAGTGCTCTAGACTTGAGAGGTGTTACTTTGAAGAGGAAACCATGTAGTTTGTTGTTTGAAATTGAAATAAATTATTTATGACACCAGTCCCCTTACTTTTCAGACACAGTTTGTATATATAACCAGAATCTGTTATTTTCTAAAAGTGCTCTATACTCAAAAGTCAAAATAGAACCCATATAAACCCTAAAATTTTAATGCTAAAAAAGTCTGTAAAAAAGCTATTATTTAAAGTTTCATGTAGTGTGAACTCTACAATCTTCAGACAGCACACACACACACACACACACACACACACACACACACACACATATATATATATATATATATATATATATATATATATAGTATGCTCGTAAGGAACTTTAAAACAATAATACAACATAGTGATTAGAAAGGCAAAAGAGAGAAAATTTTTCAAAAATAACAATTAGAGTAGTAATTAGGCTAATCAGAATCTACTGATTCAACCAAGTTCACAATATGATATAAAAAAGGGGGATCCTTTGAGGAAAATAAAATGTATAGAAATAAGATTGATGAAGGACGTTCTTTTCAGGGTCAGTGGTCAGTCAATAAAGACATGAGTGAGGGGTTCTAACAAAACCTGTTATGCAGGTTTGGTATCACTTATCCCTCAAATGCGAATGTGGGCTGCTGTGGCTTTATATTTTTTTTTAGAAGTGGGAGAAAGACTGTGTACCTTATTTTTTTTCATAAGATGTGAATGTAGTTTTAAACACTTCTAGTCTAACATGAAATTTTACCCCTCCACTCTAAAATCTGTTTCTCTAATGTTTTATTTAGCTCATGCAAGCTAGCCATGAAGGATGTTTCCGTCTGAAAATAAAGCTACTTATTAACCAAAGGTAGTTCTCAAAAAATATAATTATCAAAATATCTTCAATATTTATTCATCAAATGTGCTGGTAACAAAATTTAAATAAAACAAATAAAACAAGTATGAAAACCTGAAAATAAATAATAAAATTAATAGTAAAATATGAAAATAAAATAAAGCAAAGTAAAAATATTCCACAACTTCACTTCCGTCAGAAGTTAAACTTTTAGCATCCAAAAAAGGAAACAGCTTCTTAAAGTCAACCCACTGGATAACATACTCATTTTTGCAGCTCCTTTCTTAACAAGAAAAACATTCCACAGGAGAAGACCATAAATGAAGCAATGCCAAGTATTATAATTTTTTGAATTAAGAATTTTTATATAAATATATATATATGTGTGTGTGTGTGTGGTTTGGTTGGTTTGAGATGGGTTTTATGGCATATCAACCATTTTAGGTTATTTAATGCCAAATCCTCTTTATTTGTATATATTAAATATGTATGATTTGTAAACACATTTTGTAGGTAAGGTTTTTAAACAAGCCTAAGTTAATTCTTTTGCACACAATTAAATGGTTCCAAGTATTGCTATGAATCACTAATGATTCATTTAAACACCAGTCATTTGTTTACACACAGTTAAATTAAAAACAGTTCTATTTCAAGCAATTCAATTTAGAATTAGTCATTTGTTTCCTCTCAGTTTAAATGTTAAATAGTTCTATTTGACCCATAGATAGAACCCTTTCCGGTGCTACTACTCCAGGCCAGAGTGGACCTGGAAACAATGGCAATGAAGGGGTAATTGCTATTCCCCAAAGCTCCAGCATTACTAGAGCCTCACCATCAGATTGTTTAACATCATATCCAGGACACTCATTGAGGGGGGGTCTTACCCCTCTGTAGAGATGCAGTCAGTGTATTCTACTGCCTTAGCCAACTTGGCTAGTGTGTGTGTGTGCATATATATATATATATATATATATATATAGCATACAAGAAGAAGAAGAAGAAGAAGAAGAAGAAGAAGAAGAAGAAGAAGAAGAAGAAGAAGAAGAAGAAGAAGAAGAAGAAGAAGAAATCAAAAGGACAAATACTTGAATCTTGCCAGAGAGTTGAAAAAGCTGTGGAATATGAAAGTGATACCAATTGTAGTTTGTGCCTTTGTATTGGTCACCAAAGGCCTAAAAGAAGAAACTGAGGAAACTGGAGATCAGAGGAAGAATTGAGACCATCTAAACCACAGCACTTTTAAAATCAGCAAGAATACTTAGAAAAGTCCTGAAGATCTGAGGAGACTTGTCTCTCAGACAAGAGTGAGAGACCACCAGGTAAAACAGATGCAATATCAGAAAAGCAAAGGAAGAGGAAAAAGCAATTGACCAAGTTAAATTTTCACTTATAATTTTTGATAATGGAAACATTTCCAAAATGGAAAAGTTTACACAATACTAGGGAAATTTTTAGAAAATGACTTTGAAGTTTACTTGGCTTTTAATGTCTTGAGTAATTTATCAACTGTTGTTCATTGTTTACAACTGTAATGTGTTATTTTTCAGAAGATACAAAAATAGCTTCCATGTGAATTTATGGAAAAGAACATTTGTCATTATTCAAAATCCTTGTCTTTTTTCCTCTTGCTTTTTACAAAAAAAGTAATTTTTACCCACAGTTATCACTGATATTGAAAAATAAATGAAGAAAATTGTTTTTAGATGAAGGATAGCCTTTACTATCTCAATCTAAACAGAATTTTCTCAATCTAAATAGAATTTTTTCAATTGAAATAGAATTATCTTGAAGAAAAAAAATTACTGTACTTATTGGTTATATTTACAAAGTTGACCAAAATTTCTTTAGTTTATCAAAAAATGATTATTTCTGAATGTGTTTTGTGGATTTATTTTCATTGTATTTCAAAATTGTCTGCATTGATTAATTTTGTAATTTTGATTTTATTTCTCGTAGAATTAACAAAATATCAATGGGACATTTTATAATTTTTCTCTTGGACTCTACTTAAATACCTGGAGAAAAAGCTAGATGGGAACAACATAAGGATGCTGCATTTTGTTTTGAACAAATCCTGGAAGCAAACACCCAACAAAACAACACCTGTATGGTCATTCATCTCCCATCTCACAAACCATCCAAGTAAGATGAGCAAGACACACTGGGCACTGCTAGAAAAGCAAGGATAATCTCATAAGTGTTATTCTCTTGTGATCTCCTACTTGGACTCATCAGTATTGTCTGCCTAACAAAAACTTGCTGTTATCAACTCTGGATACCATTGAGACGACTTACCAAAAGCAATAGCTGATAGGAATGAATGGTATGAGAGAGAGAGAGAGAGAGAGAGAGAGAGAGAGAGAGAGAGAGAGAGAGAGAGAGAGAGAAGGGAATCTGTGCTGTCAGCATACCTTGATGATACAGCTGCTGCTGCTGATGTTCTATAGTACTGCTTATACACTGCTATTTTTTTTTATGTAGATAATGAACTGTTTCTACAAAACTGAATAAATTTAAATGATCAGTAATAAAGAGATTTCTGTTTTTTGTTTTAAGGCTATCCAAAATGGCAGCAAATCTCCAGGCTTGAACAGAAGCTTGTCATCAAACTTTTGATGGCTGAAAAGTACAACCATGTAAAATTTACAGAAGAATATGTGATGTGTACAGAGAATATTTTAGTCCGAGATGTATACAAATGGGTTAAACATGGCTTTGCTACTATGAGCCAGAATAGAAAAGATAGTTGGAGTGGGAACATACTGACTCTCTGGTAAAGAAAAAGTTCCAGGGCATGGCAGTCCGTAATTGAAGTTATACTGACAGTCTTCTGAAACATGAAATAGGTGGAACTGTAAACAGTGCTTATAATTGCCAACTCCTTAGGTAAAATTCACTATTTCATTGAATGATATCTAGCTGTCTCAACTGCTTTCTAGGCTTCATGTAAATTTCATGAGGGCGTAAAGCATGTTAACTTTATCTGTGATGTATGGCAATGATATTGCTGCTTATTGTGTGATATTTAAAAAAAACTATAAAATTTTGAGGGATCAGTTTAAAAAGAAAATTTTATGAAAAAATATTTTAAAAATGCTTTTTAATTTGGCATAAACTTTATTTTTTTCCATTAGGAGCATCTGCATAAAAAGATTTTATAGGTATTTCATAAAATCAACTTTGTCTAGACTTCGAGTAGATGAGTCAGTGTAAATTTGATTTCTCTGTTTAATTGCATATCAACCTTTGTGGGTTATTTAATGCCAAAACCATCCTTGCAGAAAAACAGTAGTAGTACTATTTAGTCCATAGCTGGGATGATAAGGGGGGTTCATACCTTTCCCAAGGGTGTTAGTCTGTAAGTGAATATAATTGAGCAACTGAAGTTTGAAATTGCTATGACATCTCAATTCAGCATGTTAGCCACTATGCCATGGGGACTACTTTCATGTCAGTTTAAAAAAAATATGAAAGCAGTCTTGATACTTGTTGAATTAAATGTTTTAGGAAAACACAGAATTATGCAAGTGCAGCACTTTGCATATTCACCAGACCACTAGCTCTGTGTGACCTTTTTTTTTTTTGGTTGTTAAAATGAAAATTCTCCTCAAGAGCAAGATTTGAGGATATGGAAGACTTCAAAAGAAATTCAATAGTATAACTTAACATCATATTATTATTAAACTGTTAAGGTTTTATGAGAGGTGGGGTTCAGTTTACAATGTAATTGCTTTTGTAAAGTGAACCCTTTCTTTTTGTTAATACTGAGGTTTGAAAATATTTGATTACTATTCCTATCACTGTTGTCTTCTTACTGCTACTACTAGTAATATGTTATGAGAGTAGCAATGAAAAATTTACTGAAATAAGTGTGTTGAATGTTTTGTAGAAAATAATAATTTCATTCATTTTTCATTTTTATGTTGGAGAATAAAATCAAATCAGTTTTGATACTTTTTGAATACACTTCATATCACAGTACATCCAGCTTTCATCATGTTATATTTTTTTCAGTTTTGTAGATTTTTCTGTTTGATTTTTCTTTACATTTGTTTTTTAATTGATTGCTCTTATTAAAAATACAGTTTGATTGATTGGTTGATTTTAACAGCATGTCATCTTGTCTAGAGTTATTTTATGTTTAAAGGTTAGGGAATCATATTCATTATACATTTATATTTACATCTTTTGTGTAGCAGTCTCTTAAGTTTTTTTTTCACATGGTCATATGGTCCAACCGAATATAAATAATTTTTAAACATACCTATTTGACCCATAGATGGGATCCTAACAGATACTATCATACTTGGTTAAAGGGGACTGAGGCATAATGGCAATAAAGGGATCCTCTACAATCACCAGCAGTTTAGCGTTGTACCCAGGACACCCTCTTTTTTTCTTTAATGCCCCTTCTATAACAGTACATCCAGATTCTATCATCTGTTATGCTATTTTTTCAGAAAGTTCTCAAAAGTCATTCATACAATTAATTATCTCCTGATTAACAACAACATATACCTGTTTTTTTTTATTTGCTAAGGAAAATGACACAGATTTTTGTGCCAATACAAAAACATTAGATTTTTTTTTCTTTGAAAATGCCAAGTGACATAAATTTTCTGCTGATTGTCAGGTGATAATTTCTATGGATGCCAGCTCACACTTTCTCACTAAGATCATTCATTACCTGTTGACATGGGACTTCATCCAGATTTATCTTTAGTTGATGTTTTCTATTTGTGACACAAGTACCAATTGTGATATTTCACTGGAATTCTATGGAAATGTTTTAGATTAGAAAAATGTCAACTGTTAAGGTTTTATTAGAGGAGGGGTTTAGTTTACAATGTAGTTGCTTTTGTAAAGTGAACCCTTTCTTTTTGTTAAATACTGAGATTTTAAAATATTTGATTACTATTCTTATCGCTGTTGTTTTCTTCTTCTTACTGTTACTGCTAGTAATATGTTATGAGAGTAGCATGAATTTTAGCAAATTGTGTATTACGAATCAGTAACAAAATGTAGCTTAATATTGTACCAGAGGGGTCTTCTAGGAACTGTGATAAAAGGAAAATACCGAAATGAATTATCAATAAAACAAGCAAACAGCAAAACAAATAACAAGAGGTTGAGCTGAAACAGATAGGAAAAATATATAAAAAAATGAAAAGAGTAAACACGGAAAGAAAAAGAATGTAAATTTTGCAGTTTTATTTTCATAAGATGGACAGAAAGTAAGGGATTATTTTACTATAATAGTTATATCGTAAACTGAACCCCCATCTTAAAACTTTAAAATATTTATATTTTTCAACATTAACAAAATTCTGGAGGATATGAAAGTCTAATTAACTGAAAGCACCAAAAATTACATGAGACAAATGTTTTTTTTTCTATAAAAATGGTGAACTTACCTAAATTGAGTGTTGACTAAATATTTACAGTGGCATGAAGAATAGAAATACAATCAAAAATAAGAAATTCTTGAATTCAGAAAATCTTATTTTTCTAAATCACAAAATGAAACATGCAAAAAACAAAAGAAAACACGCACACACATATACAAATAAACAAACAAACACAAAGAAAATACTTGTAGAGGAATTTTTAATGCTTTTTGATTGTGAACAATAAACAATAAAAAAAAGATATTTTAATATATTTTTAATATTAAAACTGATAATTCCATAAAAATCTTACATTAATTTCTTGTAATTTTGACTTTAATCAACAAAAAAGAAAAAAGGAAATCTCATGATATACTTTTGTACTACTATGAAGCCACTGAACAAAGGAAAATTAATTATGTATCAGCCAATCAAAATAAGTCAATGTCATTAGGATTTAAAAACATTATAAGGTTAAGGTTAGATATAATTGACTTATTGTCAGTCAAAATTTAGGATATGTTTAATGCTAGATAATTAATAGAACTAAGAATAAAATTGACTTTTTGTAAACATAACAGTTGATGTGAAGTAAAGTTTCACAATCAAATGAACTGGGATGAATATAATGGATTCTTTTTCAAAATCATAAGATATAACTTGAATTAACCTTAAATATTTCTTTAAAAATATGTCTTATCTCCAAAATTTGTTCTGTTTTTCTTGTTTCTTTTTGTTTTCCTAAACCCACTTTATAAAGTTTGATTCATTTCATAAAAAGCCACAACCATAGATTTCATAGATTTTATTTGTCATCTGCTACAAAACACAGACAAAAAATGTTGGTATCTTTTGGATGGATTAATTGATACATCAGCATTTAGGAATTTAAAAAAGAAAATTTAAAAAAAAGAAAAATGGAAGATAAAACATGTTTTTTCTTGTTTAGTGACAAGACAAAAAAAAGATTATCTGTTTGCCCAGAACAAATGTGAAAATGAATAATGGGAAAAAATGGACGACTTTTTGAAAGTTTTTAGATTTTTAAGATCAAATATTTACGGAGGGTTTTTTTTTTTTGGTGTGTGTGTGTATGTGTATGTGTACATATGTTCTTTTGTGAGAAAAAACAAGATTCAAATTCTAAATGTTTTTTTATTGAATTTTAATCCTACTGTTATTTTTAATGAATTTATAACATGAATGGAAGATATTTATAATGTATAATTCACTCATAAAACATTGTTTCTTCAACGTCCATTATATATACATATATATATATATATATATATATATATATATATTAAGTAAAGTTGGTGACCGTAGTCGAGGGTAACCTGAAGGTTCCTTTTTCGATAGCTACTACACTGAAGTGTAGGGGAAGGCGCTACTCCTTTCCCTGGATTGCTCCACCTTACCCTTGATACGTACCTTATAATGCTAAGTGTTAAGCAAGATAGCATCAAGTACCATTTTTTGAGTCTTTGGTATGACTCGACCTGGGATTGAACCCAGATCTCCCGGGCCATTGACGAACACTCTAACCATTATGCCAATGTCCGGTATATATATATATATATATATATATAATGACTGGATTTAAAGTGTACAGTATCTAAAAAGTGCATTCTTCAGAATGTAATTTTGCTTGATAGTCCAGAAAGGATGACACTAGTAGTTGCAATATGTGGCATTAATTTCTGTGTTATCTCTTTCTCTCTCTCTCTTTATACACACACACACACACACACACACACACACACACACACACACACACACACACACACACACATATGCATACACACACATATATATATATATATATATATATATACACAAATAAATAATAATTAATATTAATTATATAGTTTGCTATATTTTTAAATGAAGAGTGCTCAATATCAGTGATAGAGCACATATACCTAAGTTCAGATAGTGTAGACAGAGTCAACATGCTTAGTGACTGTTTCTTACCAATGGACTCATTAGACCAAATCTGATGACTCTCTATCTATACTATCTGAAGTTAAATCAGAATATGATAGAGAGAGAGAGAGAGAGAGAGAGAGAGTGAGAGAGATACATATATAAATGTAAATGAACATAAATATGAATGCACACATACACACATGCACACACACACACACACACACATTTTCAATACATTATTTACTTCATGAATTAATTTGTGATGAGAGAACAAGTTATTCTATCCTAGGTGGATGATTTAAGTTGTAAAAAATCAATCAATCTTTATTAGTTTATCATTCAAAAACATTCAATTCTTTTCACAAAATTAAATTACCTGGTACTGTCATAAATTTTCTTCAAAAACAAAAATAATATAAGAATTTTCTATTGTGTTCTGGGGGTGGTCAGCACAGGGTTAAATATTTTCTTGAATCTATTGACTGGTCCAACTGCTGTGAAATTATATAGTCACTCCCCACTCCACGAAAAAAAAAAACAACTTTTGATTCACTCTAGCATTTAAAGATTTATATTTTTTTGGTTGCATATAAACTATCTACAAGACTGAAGCAAAAGTTCCCAGTGCTGCCTTTTGCACAATGTTAGGGAAATCTTAGAAATATTTTTTACTTTAACTCTTGATTGTATAATTCATCAATTGCAGTGGGTAATTTACAAATGTTATAAAAAATTCAGAACTTTGGTCAGGATTTAAAAACTTTTTCATTTTTTTCTTTATGAAAATGGGAGAATGTTATTTTTGGATAAGAGAGTTATAGGTCATAAAAAAATGTTCTTGTTGGAATTCAAAGGAACCCTTTTTTATGAATTGTTGGAACCTGGACAAACTGTTACTGAGCAGTATTGTTGTGAGCAATAGGCTTGTTTAAATGACACACTGGAAAAGAAAAAAAAAAACCTTTTCTGGGCAAGGAAGTCAACAAAATGAACATGGAATTGGGATGAGAATTTTTTCAACAAGCAGTTTATTCTCCAAAACAGTCACTTTCAAATTATGATAGCTTTTAATATTATTGTTAGCTCCAAAACAGTATTCAACATTAAATTGTGGCTGTTTTTTCTAAATAGCATTTAGAGATATATCTACTTTAATAAATATTGCAAAGAAAAAAGGCCAAACTAGTCTTAATATTTTATAAAATTTAAAAAATAAGAAAATAAACTGGAATATAAAACATGAGTTTCAGTTTTTTAACCTTTTACCAAAAGATTTGGACATAAATGGTTCAATGGTCACTTTCCATGTGATCAGCTCAGGTTTGATTCCCAGCCAATGAACTAATCTTGAACACTTCATATGGAGTAATGGTTAGGGAGCTAGTTTAGCAGACTATTGCAAGTAAGTGCAATTCTCACTGGGTGCCACATACTAGTACCAAACTAAGCATAGTTTAGTAAATGAGTTCTATCAGAAGATTCTCACAGTATTAAATTTCAATGCAGTGTTTCTTGGAGTTCCTTTTCATAAATGGATGACATCCATCTCCTCACTTGATTCTGTTCATTATTTTGATCAAATCAAGTACACAGCCAGAAAATTTTAAAAAGAAAAATTCAAGAAACAAAATTCAACAAATTCATTTTCTGTTAATTTTTCTTAAGTTACAAAGAGGAAAAACAAGGCAAAAATATTAACAAAATAAATCTTCTTGTACTATAAGCAATTTGCTTTTTTGTGTGTGTGTGTGTGTGTGTGGGGGGGTATTTATGAATTCTTTAGCATCATGATTATGAAATTCAATCCTTTAAAATCGTAATTTAGGGAAATTCTGATGAGACAAAAACTGATGGGAGATAATAGAATTACTAGCACCTTGATTATTAAATAGTGATGATAGAAATCTTTAATTTCTAATAAAGATAAGTTGAAATCATTTTTAAATTACTTATTCCTACCTCTGTATAAAGGTCTTGCTTAATGCATATTTTTTATATTTCATATATAGACTTATCTCATAACCTGGCTGGGCCATGTGGGCACTATGAATATAGCATGTCTTATGCAGGAATATCCCGGCAGTGCCCTTCCTTAACAAGGTCTGATTTGAATTCAGAAATTTCCTTCTCCTAGACCAGTTACCATAACAAGGTTAAAGAGTACAGTCTGTCCTACTATTTATCCATAGCTGACAAGAAAATAGTTGGATTCATACCTTTCCCAGGGGTATTAGCACTCTGTGAACTGCAAACAGCCTTGTTCAGGATATGACTTCATGTAGCCAAGTCCACTTCCTATGACAATAACCATTGTGCCATGAGTACCTCATGTATGCATTTAAAAATTTTTCACCCCAGGTTTTAAACTCAGACTTATGTGACTTACATGATTATTTATTTCCCCCCCCCAGTTATTGGGATGTGACACAAGGTTGGTTTAAAGTAGGGAATCAGCAGGATACAAGCCTTCCAGAGGCTTTGCCAAAAATATTTCAGTTCTGTCAGAATTCCACTTTAGTGGTGCTTTAGGTGCTGGGTAATAAACCCACCCCTTAATCATTTAGAAAAGAGGGCAGGTGCTTTTGGTTGGGAGAAGACCCCTTGAAATCAGCTGATTAATTTCTACACCTTCCAACAAGGCTGAGATGCAGTCGAACCTTCTAAATATGGAAAATTTGTACAATACAATCTTTCCAACCAATTTGATTGCTGAATCCAGCTAAATTTCATCAATATACTTATATATATACTTTTTTTATGTTTTCATTATAAAGTTGAGATATTATACTATTTTCATAGGGTTATATATACAAAATATGAAATTTGTATCGGTTCTGAACAGTTAGATATAAATAAAAACAATATGTTCCAACAATGAACACTGGATTTTATATATATAAATTCAAAAGGTTGATATTTACCTACAGAGTATGGCATAAATACCTCCAACATTTTAAACTGTCACCTGTGTGGTGCAAAAGAATTTAGGCCTGTGGTAATGGTAGCTCCATCTAGCTAATGTCTTATCATTTTTTTTTTTTTTTTTTAGATATGATCAGTTACAATCATGGACTGGACCAGTGAAAATTGATACTGCTATGGGTAGAAAATAATATCTAATATATAAAATGAGTACATATTGCTGTCTGTGTAGCAATTACAGATTCACCAGTCTGAAAAAACATTTCAGCAGCAAATGCATTGTATGCACCAATCTAAATCATGATCATAACTCATCATATCTAAAAATAATGGAAAGAAATTAGCTAGATGGAGCTACCATTGCACTTGCCAAGATTCATTTGTACAACACAAATGACAGTTTGAAATATGGCAGGTATTTCTGCTGCATCATTTCTTTTGCTAGAAAATTTATACAAAACCTTAACTTCAAATGGATACCTAGAAGGTGAAAAGAATATCTTCACAACACAGAATTGGAAGTAGCTGACATTTTTATGAGTTGCTCACAGTTTTATGAATGAGATAACATTTATATAGCATGACTGAGTATCAATTGTAAAACAGAAAATGATATTTATAAATTTATTAGTCACTTGTTTCTTCACTAAATTCATATGAATTATTGATACTTGTTCAGTAGGGAGCCAACTGATCTTGAAAGCCATTAAAAGTGAACATGAATTCAGTAAGAGCTCAATAATCTATTCTTGTACCAAATTTGCCTTATTTAAAAAATATCAGAGATAACTGAAAGGGTTTGTATTCTAATCTCACAACACAATGATAGTTTATTTGTCCATGGGAGTCTGCAATAACAGAGGTGCTCATGGTGTAATGGTTATCATCATAGGAAATGGATATGGTGACCCAAGTTCAAATCTTGAATGAGGCTGTTTGCATTTCTCACAGCACTAAAACCCTTGAGAATAGTATGAACCTAACAATTCTCCCTCCAGCTATGGGTAAATGTTAGGGCAGACTGGGCTCTTTAACCTTGGTGTGTCAACTGGTCTCAGAGAAGGAAAACTCACATCCTCCTCCTGCAGACAGGCTGGGTAAATACATACAATAATGGCCTTATGCTAAAGTTTCTAGAATAAAGAAGACTACATATGTATCCAGATGATATAAACAGCAAAATTACAGAGTAAATTGAGCTCAACTGTCATAGACTGATGATTTTTGACCCAAGGGGTGCATTAAATATATTAGAATCATGTTAAATTGTTAGGAAAGAAATATATGATGTAGTGGTTATTGCCATAAGAGATGAACTTGAAGAGCCAAGTTCAAGTCCTGGATGAGGTTATGTTTCATTTCATGCTAATTCCCATGGAAAAGGCATGAACTTTTCTCTTCTACAGCTATTGGTAAATAGTAAGGAAACTGGGCTCTTTAGCTTTGGTAAGACAGTCTAAGAGATAAAAAAAAACTCTTAATTCAAAACCTGGGGGTGTGAGGGTAGCAACTCCACCCCATAAAAATCTACTTACTATTGAAACTGTTGCACCATCACTAACAGGATGTGGCTATGACCCTGTACATTTCCAGAAGTCTGCAGGGTTCAGTTTAGTTTATGTTAAATTGGTGAAAACAACATGTATCTGACAAATACTTATTACTACTGTAACAGATTGGAATTATTTGCTTTTTTTTTATATTCATTTAAGAACCTATATATTTTGACTTCAGTGGTAGGGATATTCTTATAGTATTAATAATAAATTTCTTAATAAATTATAAATATACCTTCAGGGACATGTATATTTCCCAACCCCTTTGCTATGGACAGGATATCAGGATATATTAATTTTTAAATTGAGTATTGTTGGTTTGAATTCAGAGTTTTCCTTCTACTAGATTGGTTTCCTTAACCAAGTTTATCAATAGCTGGGAGAAGAACAGATCGATTCATGCCTTTCCCAAAGACATGAGTGCAAAGAGAAAAGCAAACAGTCTCAACCAAGATTTGAATTTAAGTTGCCAATTACATTTCCTGCAATGATAACCATTACACTAAGTGCACCTCCTTTAACTTGAGAGATGTATATTGATGGTAATGTATTAAATACAATAATAATATACAATAATAATATAATAATATACAATAATAATATCATAATAATAATATACAAGGAGCCAACAAAAAATTAAAACTGAATGTTCAAATTTTTAAAATGTTAAATTTATACAAGCATCTGTGCACAGTTAAGCAACTAATATAATAAAGGGATGATATTTAGAAGTCTATATTGCTTTCTTGGTTTCATCAAGAAAAATTAGTGTCAGTTTTTATAAAAATTATGAAGTCAGTTTTGGTACTTTTTAAACAGTAATTTTTGGTAAAACACAGGATTGTGTAAATGCAGTACCTTCCATACTCACCAGACATAACTCTGTGTGTGTGTCTTTTTTTAACTAAAAAATCATCAGAAGTGTAAGATTTGAGGTCATGGAGGATATTAAAGAAATATGATGGCACTGCCTTGAGCCATGTCAAAAGAAGAATTTCTGAAGTGCTTTGACCAATGTAAAACTGTCTGGAACAAGTGTGTTGAATACCAAGGGGACTATTTTGAAGAAAATTAATATTTCATTCATTCTTTCTTTGTAAATAGTTTTTCTTTAACAAACTTTGATTAATAAAAATTTTGTAATAATTCTTAAGTTATCCTTTTGATGCCAATCATATTGCTGTTTATTGAGTGATATAAAAAAAAAATCCAAGACTTTAGAAGGATCAAATTTAAAAAAATATTCCATGTAGAAATATCTAAAAAATGCTTTCTGATTTGGCATCAACTTTATTTTTTTAGCTTCTTAGGGGTGTGTGTATATATATATATATATATATATTGAATAATAGCCCTTATGATGAGAAAAAAAAAAGAAAAAACCCAGCAAGTGATTTGAAGATGAAAATATACAATGAATCACTGTTAAGGGGAAAAATTGGAAAAAAAGAAAAGGCCAACCTTGTCATACCAATTGAAAAAAATCAAAAGACACGTAATTGGTTGGTCAAAAGAAAAAACCACCGTTAGGGCTGCTAAGCTACAATGCAAAAAGTGCTCAATACTAAGTAGAGCAAAATAGGATCGATAATTGCTTAGTGAGTCAGGAACTAACCAACTATAGTTTTGTCTAAGTGGCTCATTAGGGATTAGGTACCCTGATGAGCCGCTTAGGTGAAACTATAGTAGGTTAGTTCCTGACTCACTAAGTAATTATCGTTACTATATATATATCCAAAGATTATTTATGTATATAATAAAATCAAATTTATAAAATCTACACAAATTTTACTACAGTGAACAAAAAATCATATAGGTAAATAATCAAATAGAGTAAATAATATAAATGAAGCATATAAATATAAAATCATAAAACAAATATGTTATTTGTATGCAAAACTTCTGAAAATCGAAAAAAATGTTATAAAATTTATAACAAAAATATTATATGTATGTGAAAATTATGATTTTGTATGAATAGTGAGAAAAAAATATTAACTAATCATCTTAAAAACCCACACTATACTGATTAGTTCTACTAGTCTCTCTCTCCCTATATATATATATATTCATAAATATATATATGAATTGAGTTTAAACTTTGTCTGCATTCACTTCACAATAATTTCCTAAGAGACAGTTATCTCTTCTCTCTTAAGCAACAGGTAAAATAGTAGGGCAGACTGACCCTCTAGCATTGGAAGGGAAACCAATTTAGGAAAAATACAACTCTGAATTCAAACTCTCTGCCAATACATCATACACCAGTAAGGCAAGATAAGGCTCATTACTCCCCATGTTATACATACTTTTATAAAAAAGGCTAATTAACATCAGATGTTCTTTCTCTATCTACCCTCCCGTGTAGTTAATAACTCATGATGTTAAGCCAAATAACTAAATATATATATACCATAAATAAATGACCATGTGCCAGATGGAAAGGCTTGCAGGAGATTCCAAAGTTGTTTGGAAGCTGTAGTTGAAGCCAGTGGCAATTTCTTTGAATAAATTGAATCAAGAATATTTCAAGGTATTTTCATGTGATTTTGGTAAATATACCTGATAAAGTGAGATGTCAGTGTTATTTTAATTTTTGCATAATTTAGACAATTTACACATCACAACCTGTACTTATTTTTGGACTGCTATATTTTCATATTTTAGGTAATAAAGTTTAAATGATGTAAAGTTGGTAATAAATCATGCCTAATAATATCAGGGTCAAAGAAGACAGTAAAGCTGTAGGGAGATGGTTTTATGTGGTCAATTACAAATGACTGATAACTCCCACTTTCTACTATTCCAATGAATTCTACAAGAAACTAGTTGTGCTGATTTGCTTATGCCACCAGATGATCATCTCACTGTTAGCTTATTCCAACCACTAGATGATACTCCATAATAATTCTCACAATAGTTAACCTTGTCCTATGTAACAAAATGTATTTGACACTTGTCTTCTTTTCAGAAATAATTATAGTCCAAGGTATAAGTGCAGTAAGGGTAACTAAAAGCTGAACTTTTTTCAACCTTATTTTTTTATGTAGGTATGATTAAGGAATGAGAAAGGTTTTGGTAAACTACAATTTGGTTTCTTATTATATTTTTGTCTTCTCATTCCTCAGTGATAATTGCATTGGAAAAATAAGGTCTAAAAAATTTGGCTTCAGGTTATCCTTATTGTGCTTTTAAATTGGACTATTAGACAACTTTAAAAAATTGTATCTGACATTCATTTGAGGGTGAAACAAAAAACAAGTCATTCTTGCTGGAGTAAAGAGACACATTTTTTCTTCAAGTTTAGATTAATAATTAAAAGTGGTTGTTATGAATTTCTTGTTTGTTCTCAATGAGGAATTTTATCAGAATATTTATGACTGATTTATTTCTCATCTTATATACTCAACTGAGCAACTCTTTTTCCCCAGAATCATGAGACAACATATAAAATGTGAAACTCTCTTCCATAGAGAAAAGAAGATAATAAAAATACCAGATGATAACTGCTATAACCTTGAAATAATAAAAAGAAAACATGATCTTGAAGCAAAAAACTAAAATTTTTCTTTAATACAAAAACATCTAACTTGTCTTTTTTTTTTCAATATGCTCAATAGAATTCAGTTTCTAAATTGAATGTTTGCCTAAATTTCTCAAAATGATAAGAACAAACATCAATATTAGAAAGTATTGTGCATTTCAGACTATAAAGAAAAGAAGAAAAGTTAATTATAAGAATACATTTAAAAAGAAATCACTTTAGTTTTGACCATTTTTTTTTCTCTAAAAGACTTTAAGGAAATTTCTTTCTTGTCATTTGAATACAGCAGAGATTAAATTTGAATTTATCCCTCACCACCTTGAAATAAAATAAAATATTCAATGCCTATCAAAATTCTTTCTATTCATAACATGCTTAAAATTTCTGAGGATGATATTTTGCAGTTCTTTACTTAAATATAAATTCAAAAAAACATAAAAAGATATTCCTTTCTTAATAGTAAAATTAAGAATTCAGTTCCATTTGATGAAATTTTGAATATACACAAGGGTGGATTAATAAGTTTATAGCCTGACACATTGTTGAATTTTAGATTTGAAGTCTTTGTATTATGTGTGATCAATGGGATTACTATTCACCATTAGATAAAGAAAATATGTTAAAATGTAAAATATTTTTTATCATAAGGCTTAAGACTTATAACTTACTTGAATATATATATATATATATATATATATATATATATATATATATATATATACATGGAGATTGAGAAATACTCATATGTGAGAATGTGCCTGCATAAGTATATACATTAGTAGTGAGTAAAAGTTTCCAGAATATATAAAAAAAGATATAAATATGTGTGTGTGTGTGTGTGTGTGTGTATGTACTTCTATATGTACATATGTGTGTGTGTGTGTACTTATATATATATATATATATATATATATACACTTGCTGTATATGTATAAATTAAGTTAATTTTTTTCTTAATCACCTGTTCTATTTTTAAGTGGTTTTGAAAATATAAAAATTGACAGCTTTGTCAAATTATACAACAGGCTACACAGAAACTTGCTTAAAGTGGGAAGTACTTGCTTTGTTGGCACAATTTTATGTAAAATCCAGACCTGGACAAAAAAAAACAACATCATGTGTGTGTGTGTGTGTATATATATATATATATATATATATATATATATATATATATATATGATTATTACATTCTTTTAGCAGGGAAGGCCTAATGGATCTATGTGCAGTGTGTGTTAAATTTTGAGATGTATGCGTGGAATAATATGTTTCATGACTCTCGGTCATCCACTTCTTAGTCAGGTCAAAAACTTTTCAGCACACTTCCTCCCATGTTCATATAGATGTATTATCATTTAGGTCTAAGAATTTTAGACCTACATTAATGGTTTCAGAACTAGATTAGACTAATGGGTATCATAAGTTAGAGGGTTAGATTATACAATGTAATAAAACACTTTTAGCCTACTTATCACACATCTACTATGACTTCTAAATACTATGGATTGATAGAAACACAAATAAATATGAAAAAATATTTTGATTGAATTTTGGTTTGATCAAAAGAAGATTGGTAAATAGAAGAACTTGTGAACTTGTATGATGAATTAACAAAATGTGAAGAATTTGTTAATATGAATAAAATCAGTTGATTAAATTTTAATTGGTTTTAAAGAAGAGAATACAAATTATCCCTGCAGAGGTTTGGACCTGTTTTTTTTATTCCCTTCTCTATGCTATTGCCCATTAGAGGACTTCCAATAAAAATCAGTTGAACTCTAAAAATGCCATAAAAAATGAAATTTCATCCTTGAGATCAATACATATGTTTATATGCGGGTGCCTACATGTGTGTATAAGAATGCATTCTTATGTGTGGATGTGTATGTACATAAATGTATGTGGGTATGAATGTCTGCATGTGTATATATGTGTGTGTGTGTATACATGCATGTACTTATCTATAGATATACACTATATTGACATAAATTATACATGTTGAATTTTCTGTTGTTTCTTTTATGCTTATTCAAATCCATATTTATGAAGTGTTTTTCAAAAGGATTTTTATGATTCTTTAAAACATCAAGGCATCAGATGTTTAATAAAATATTTTTTAGACGTCTTCATGAAATAATACACACACACACATCTCATGTCTTAGCAATGAATATCTGAAGCTTAATGTCATGGAAATAATTTTTTAAAAACTTTCTCAAAATTCAATTGTAATAAAAAAATGCCTATATATATATATATATATATATATATATATATATATATAAACAAAAAAACAGTTGCTGGTAGAGCTTAATGGTGAAACATTAGTTATTTGAATTTATAACCTCAATCTTTCAAGTATTAAGATTTGCACTTTGGTCATTTTAAAAGATACTTGTTCAGTATCATCTATACTATCTTTTTGTTTGGTTCATTTTTTTTTAGTTTAGGTTAAGTTAGTTGGGTTTTATCGCATACCAACCCCTGTTGGTTACTTAATGCTAATATATCAAATATATATGGTTTATAAATGCATAGTTTCTACATAAAATTTTTAAACAAACCAGAACTCATTTGTTTGCACACAGTTAAATTGTTTCGAGTATTTCTACTTAACACTAATGATTCTATTTGATATTAAACATTTAAATTAAATTAAGGTTTATCTTTAAAGGTTGTGAATTTTAAGTTAAAACTTTTGTATGTTAGGTCATCATGTAGATGACTTGCTCAGCATCACCATAAATATAATTTTACTATCTTATTTTTCAAGAATTGACAGCAAAAAAATGTATATACTTTGGTATATAAATCTTCAAAAATAAATATGCTGTCTTTGAGAGCTGCCCAACTCCTTTGTTTAAAAGGAGCAGGGTTAGGTGTATTGCTTGATGCCTGTGATACCTCATTTAATCTAACCTTGTGTCACATCACCGATAAGTGTACTTAGCATAATGCTTACCATTGTAAGAAATGGAATTGGTAACTCAAGTTCAAATCCTGCATGAGACTGTTTGCATTTAATTTTCTGCTAATACCCTTGGGAAAGGCATGAATCCATTTGTTGTCCTCCCAGCTTTGGATAAATTGTAAAGTAGTATGGGTTCTTTAGTCTTGGTTAGGCAACCAGTCTAGGAGAAGGAAAACTCAATTCAAACCAGCTCTAGCCTGCTTAAAAATTGACCTTGTCTCATATCCTGCTTGTGGTGGAGGGGTTGGGTAAATACATAAACTTGTGTATGCACTGCATTATCAAGTAGGGAGACTTGCACTGTATTACCCTCATTATTTTTCCTGTTTGTCACAATGCATTACTGATAAAAACAAGGTTAATGTGTAGCTCCATGTAAAACCCTGAGGTTTGAGTTTCTAGCCTTGAATAAATATGTTCACAAGAGGAAAATTTTCTTAACATTTTTTGTTTCATCAGTAAAAATTTTGATTCTTGAATGAGTCAGATTTGTATAAATTTGCTCTATTAGGTATCTCATGTAGTGTAATGGTAAGCAAAGCTAGATTAGAAGACCATTGTGAGTGAATTCATTTTTCACTTGGTGTCTCATATTTCTGGCTTTGTGCTACAGCTAAGATAAGCTAAGCTTAGTAAATAACAAATTTTATATAAATTTGCTCATTTCAAGTAATAAACCTCTAAGTTGGCATTTAAATGTCTTACAAATCAACTTGGTTTAGCAAGAGCTATTGCCTTTTACTTGGTAACTGCAACACTTCTGAAATTATTTCCTGTAAGATCAAAAAATATCAAGGTTGAATTATTAAATTTTTGAAAATTTTAAATTCAAATGAGGATGAGTACACAGCTGAGAAAGTGTTGTAAAATCACTTGCCATTTTAAAAATAAATAATTTTTTATAAAACATTTTATTTGAAGGATACTATATTCTATAATTATTTCAGAGTAAATTCCAAGAGTAAAAATTGATAAAATTAAAAGAAAATTTTTAAAAAATACTTTTATTTAAAAGTTGCTCAATTCTTAAAATGCTAAGTGATTTTCATGCTACTGTGATGATGTTATCTAGACAGCAGTCTAAACATGCAGACTTTGTCAAGATCTTGAAACATAACATAATTCATCTTGACTGTTCTGTTCTACAGTCTTCTTCACATGTATCATCTGTATAGAAAAAGTGGGACTCTTTTTTTTTTGTCAAGGAAAATAGTAGTAAACAGAATTTTTAAAAAAATCATGTTCATGACATCATTTATTCTATCTTGTCACTTGTTTCAACCTTTTTTCTTTTATATGTGCTCCAATACTGTTTTTTGTTGAGTAAAGAAAATATAGTGTTTTACATGTTAATTATATGTATAAAAGCCTTTACCTGTCCTTAATAATTAAATCTTCAACATTGACAATTCCTTTTTTATCCTCAGGGACTTTTTCTGGGAAGTCCCCATGGCAAAGTGGCTAACTTGCTGAACTAGTTAGTGACTTTGAACTTAAATCCTGCTATTATGTTCACATTTAAACTAATACCTTTGGGAAAGGTATGAAACCCCTAATCCTCATAGCTATAGGTTAAATAGTACCACAACTGTTGATCTACAAGGATAGCTTTAGCATTAAATAATCCATGAATGTTGATATGCCATTAAACGAAACCAAACGAAACCAAAAAACTTGCCTAAACAGATTTTAAGTAAAAAAATTACTACATTCAAAGTTTAAATGTCTATTTTAAAAAACAAAAAACTCCTATTTGTAAATGTAGAAATAACTATAACTAAATGGAGGAATCGTGTAGTACCCAACCCCTCCACCACAAGCAGGATGTGATACAAAGTCAGTTTTTAAACAAAGTACAGCTGGTTTGAATTCAGTTTTCCTTCTTGTAGACTGGTTGTCTAAACAAGGCTAAAGAACGGAGTCTGCTCTACTACTAACCATAGCTGGGGGGAACGTATAGATTCATGCCTTTCCCAAAGGTATTAATGTGAAATAAAATATAAAATATTATCAGCCTGGTCCAGATTTTCTGATGATAGCTGTTATATTAAGGAATAGTGTAGTACCAGCAAATTAGTGGCAGGAATAAGATGAAATTGTGCTTATATATACCAGGTTCAAATGCTGTTGGTACTAAAATACAATTTTAATTATTCTATCATGAGAATTTGCTATGTCAGATGTAAACATAAGATTAAATAAGGATCATGAACTAATCTAATCTAACTGGCTGTATAAGTTAGGACAAGGATTATTCTTTATTACTGGTACCATGTAACCCAGTACAGCATGTCACATGTTACTTGGAGAGAAGATGAGCACTGCCAAGTGATCCTCCTAATACCAAAAAAGATGCAAAAAAGGGAATTACTTGGTATGGGACCCTAATGACCTAAAAAGTGTTCATAGGATATGAGGATGTAATACTAATAATGTTAATAAAAGGACTGAATAATAATATTAATAATAATAACGGTGTATTTATAATAATGTTAATAAAAGGATTTAATAATAAAGGTATAATTATAATGATGTTAATAAAGGTATAATTATAATAATGTTAATAAAAGGATGTAATAGTAATGTTTAAATAATAATAAGGATGTAATAATAATAATAATGTTAATAAAATGATGCAGAACTAGTAATAATAATATTAATAAATGAATGTAATAAAAATGTTAATAAAAGAAGAAATAATAATTATGTTATTATAATAATGTTAATAAATGAATGTAATATTAATAATAATGTTAAAAAAAGGCTGTAATAATAATAATGTTAATAAAGGATGTAATAATAATGAGGTGATTAGAATGATGTTCCTAAAAGGATGTAATAGTAATGATTTAATAATAATATTGTTAATAAAAGGATATAATAATAATTTAATGTTTAAGGGTGTAATAATAAAAAAAATGTTTAATAAATCCCACTTGTACTATCATGTTATATAAATAGCTAGTAATTAAATATTAATCAAAGTAAATAATACATAATTAATGCAAAACAAAATATTAAAAAAATATAAAATAATTTTTTTCAAACCACATAAAAAAAAGTCAACAAATATTTTCAGCCAGCAACAAAAAATAATACAATATAAAAAATTAAAAAATTATGCTACTAGTTTATTGAATTCAAATTCATAAAAATGAATTTTTATTTTTAAAAAGTACTGAATGAAATAGACAGCAAAATAATAGAATGTATACAAAATTTGTTTTTTTTTAAATAATAATAATAATAATAATAAACAAACAAAAAATTTATTTGAATATTTAAAAAAAAAATGAAGATTTTGAGAAAATCAAATCAGAAACAATCAATGCTTTAAAGAATCAAATTCACTTGATGTTATTTGTATCTATTTTGGAGTGGAAAGATTTTTACAATTCAAAAAATCATTTGGATAATTGAATTCCATTTTGTTTTTCTAGTTCACATCTTCTCTGACCTTCTCCAGGTGTTGCATGCACCTTCATGATTAAAGAGACTCTTGTTTTTCTGGTCTTTTTTTTTACAGTGGTGCAAAGCAAAAACAGTATCAAACAATTTTTTTGAAGTTATCAACAAAGCTTTATAAACTTATTTTTAGAGGGCTCGTAGGGTGTCACATGACAGTTTAAGAAACCCATTCTTGACCTCTTTTGACCTTTATTCTTTGAACAGTAGACATATTGTCTCTGACCCTGCCAAGGAATGGTAATACCACATAACTATATTGCCTTCAATTGTCAATAAGCTCTTTTCCATTTTTGTACCCCTTCTATATACTACTTGTTCATGGAACAATGTGTGTATAATTCTACCACAGGACACATTTTGTATATTCTTTCATTTGATACTACTTGTATGTATATTATATGTATGAAATCATTAAATGTTCTTGTATGTGTAAATGAGTTCATCTTGTCTTTCCTTCTTTTGTTTTCAGTGTTCATATATCAAGAGCATACTAATGCTAATATTGGTCCTAGGTGAGTGAGGACTCAACTAAATATCTTCCCTACCCATAAAGCTACCCAATACAGGCAATCGATCCTACTTCACAATAATGTTTTTTGCCGTTAACATTACAAAAAATAAAATAGTTTATTTTATTTGACACCATTTTTGCATTGCTCTACAGTAGAAAGAAAACAGAACAAGAAGCTTTTTCATTATGACAGAACATTTTACACCTAAGAAGGCCAGAGAATGTAACAGACAAAATATTGTTTCAATAACAAAAACAAGGAGTTCAATTGTTTGAATGTAAATGATCTTTCTCAAAACTATAGACAAGATGTATGTTAATTTCTCTTCAATGGGTTTCATATTGTGAAAAAACCATTTTGAAATGAGAAAAATTTGAATTGTCTTTTAAAGAAAGAAAAAAAAATGGATCAACATCACAATTCATGCATGAAATTTTCATGTTTTATGCATCATTAATAACTCATTATTTTCATGGTATCTTGAATCAAACAAAGAATTAATTCTTAAGGAAAAGATTTATCTGACTTCTGATAAACTCAGCTCTTGAACTAGGCAATCAACTTAATATCACCCACTCAGCATAAACATTAGATCAGCCCTAGAAGTGCCAGGTAAGTATTAATAGACTCCATTCCAACTGATCTGTTTTTTTTTTGTTTGATTTCAATATGCATTAATTTTTGATTAGTTTCATATGGTAGCCAACCCCTTTGCTTTGAAGTAAAAGTTAAGATTGTGTATGCATGATAAAAAATATAAAAAAATGACTTACAGTCATCTGGCGGTCTTTTCCGAAACAGTACTCAATATCCTATATATCAAAATGACTTCAAACTTGAATTTAAAAAGAAATGTATAATGATTTTAAAAACAAATTCAAAATTACAAATAAATCACAACTGCTGGTTACAATTTATAAGTCTTTAAATCTGGTTTTAAATTTGATTTTGAAGTCATTATATATATATATATATATATACACACACACACACAGAGTATTGGACAAAAGAAACCAGACAGTGAAAAAACTAAACCATTTTTTATTATTGCCACAAATTTTAATCAAACTTCAATGGCTTAGATATGCATAGGAAGTGATCATTTGCCTTGATTAGTGTTGTACAACTCGGACAATTGCCTACTAGCCATTAGCAAAGGACTAATCATAAATTAGGATATCAAATCAAGGAAAAGAAAATTCTAAAAAAGTTCTTATTTTTTGGTATTTCTGAGAATTTTCTTTTAGAAAATTATGAGTATGCTACAACTAAGGGAACTCTGAAAACAATAATCAAGGAAAATAATCACTTCCTATTTGTGTCTAAGCCATTGAAGTTTCATTAAAATTTGTGGCAATAATAAAAAAAAAGTTCAGTTCTTCACTGTTTTTTTTTGTCCAATACTCTGTGTATGTGCATGTGTAATTTATTGCAATTTCATATAAATATTAAAAATATACCAAATTTTCAGAATGGAAAATAAATTTAAAAAAATTAAAACAAAAATAAAAATGAAAACCTTATTCAGCCTTTGCATATTTGAATTGTTTACTAGTATGCATTTTTGCTTGAAAATATAAAAAGTTTGTCGAGGATTTTAAGGATGTCTGACAATCATAAAAATATATGCATATCTGGTGCACAGAGCAATAAAATTAGACCCAATTGCACACTGTGCATGATGAATAGAAAAATTTCTTTACAAATTCTAGTAGGGTCCTTGACAGATAGGATTCAAAAGCCCCTCCACCCACACAAATGGTGTTTCATAATAAAATCATAGCAAACCATATAAACCAAATAATTTGTACATAGATATTCCTCTTTAGTATTCAATTTTCCAACAGATCTATCTGAATCATAGATGGGACCCTAACAGGTACTACCACTTTGGATTATAATGAACCTGGTAACAATAGCAATGAAGGGATGACTCTACACCAGGCATAGGTAACCTTCTTTGAGAAATGGGCCATATAAGATATGGCTCATTATCAGGTGAACTACACTACTAAAAAAATTCAAGGTATCTCAACCATTTTCACTACAGAAGACTGTATGTGTAAGTATACACCTTAGAAACAGGGAAAAGTTGATTTTTTTCTCTTCAGTAAAAATAGAGGTCTAAGGAAGGCCATTCAGAAAGCACCATAACTGTTTTATACTCTCTACAGAGCCAGAACAGAAGCTTCACCACTTGATGCAGTTATAACAAATAGGATTCATTAAACAAATGTAGGATGTCTCAATATACATGGTACCCATGTGACTGCTAATAACTCTACTAATAATAGTTGTGTTCTTTTTGCTTCAGATTTGAAAATAGCATACTTTAACAACTATTAATCCTTGATCACAAGAGAGGAAAAGGTATTTTGCGTCACTACTTATTTGGAGACAAAATCATTCAAAACTCTCAAAATAGATGCAACCCATTAATATGATAATGATTTATTATCCAGACAAGAAGTTCAAAAAAAGATTGTATGTCCTGGAAACTGATATAATAACAATTTAAAAAACAACAACATTGATTTGATATTTCTAGCCAAAGGAGGTATTCTTTACAGGATGTGTTCCAAATGACCGCCATTATGCTTATCTCAGTAATAAATCATTGTTATACTAATAGTTTGCATCTATTTCAAAAAACCCTGTATATCAAAACTTTTACTCACTCGTACAATTACATATAGAGGAACAAAATAAATGTTATAAGTAGATACAACAAGTTATTGCTTTACAGCTCAAATTATAAATTTTTGATTTTACAATAATAATGAGTTGTCAGCAGTTGCTAAACTTGTTAATTCTTTATAGCTTTTTTGCAGGTGAGTGATGCTATGTAGACCTAAAAATATTGTACAACAGTGCTACTCAAAGTACTGGTACACAAGTCATTTACAGTCAGTATGTGGCAAGTTATCCGTTTCACATTATCATAATATATATAACTTGGAATGTCAAAATCAAAGTGCATAAAATCTTTCTGTATTGTTTATTATTATTTTTTTCACATGCTGTGATACAATACAACAGATATAAATATTTGGAGCTTGATTGGAAATGAAAGCAATATACAAACTTACTTGCTCACAGTATGTGGTACACTGGAAAAAATATCCTGCTGGTACCTTACATAAAATAATTTGAGAAGCATTGCTGTACACTATTTTCCCTGGAGTGTCACCACTAGATGCAGTTTAGTGTCATATCCAGGATATAGATAATTTTTGGTAGGGGTTGTATCATATATCATTAAGTACAGTAATATTTAGAATTATATCATAAAGATATATCAAATTGGGTGAAATCATAATTAGTATTTATATTTTCATGGACATTATAAAATTGTATTCTCTGATTCTTTATCTGATTTTGCTTTTGATTATGTTTTTTGCAAATGAGTAAGAAATACAAGTTTTATAATTTTCTGACAAAAAAAAATACATAAAATAAATAAAATGACAGAAATAAAATACACTGGTTACACATTATCTCACTATACAATAAACATTATTTCAGAACAGAATAAAACTAATTTAGATCTGACCTCTAATAACAACAGCTGTTAATGGAGACAGGTGAATAAATATTCTTACGGAAAAGAAAACATAAAATATTGATATTCAATAGAACAAATAAGTCATAAGTAATTTTCACCAATAAAAGAAAAAAAAAAAAAAGAAATTAACTTTTTGCACAAAATGCTGTAATAAATACCGAGGAAGTACAAAAACACTCCGCGATTTTGAGTAGTCATAACATTAAAACCTAATGGAATATGTTTATAAATATGGTGACATCACATATCTTAATTCAAAATATTTATTTTCTCACCAGCAGACTCTCTGTACACCCCTTTCTCTGCTAGAGGGCAGTGAAATTCAAAATTGTACTCACCCCATGGTAATGTGTTTTTGTGCTCACCCTGTATATAGGTTGTCTACATAATAAATAGTTTAAAAATATATTGAAAAAAAATATTCAAGATATTGACACAATGAGCAGTTTTGTAGAGAAACACTTGAAGTTTATATCTTCAACTTAGTCTGTTCATTGCTAAAGATTAGAGACTCCATGAACTTATCTCTATCTTTAAAATGCTTCAGTATTTCTATACAAAAATCAAGATGTATAGTTTTATCCTAATCGCTTAGACATTGTAATAACTGCAATTTGTAAACAATTATTTTCAACTCTTCCCAATATTTTTCCTAAACAGTCTGGTGAGGATTTTGTAACTCTCAGCTGCCCCTCCTTGTTGATGTCTGTGGCGTGCATTGATAACTAGCACACCAATTGATTTTTGAACACTAATGGTCTCCCAGGACTTTCACCTTTACCTGAACATCTTTTTTTTTTTCAAATTTCATGGAATTATTGTAGATAGATTGTCTAGTTGTCAGTGAATTCCTAACATGTATCAAAACTGCTGAAGCATGACAGTAACAAAATATGTTTTGCTAAACTCAAAAATTCTTTCTCAATAGCTAAATTTCATGGAACTCTGACAACAAAAGCTTTAAGAATAAAGTGTTTCTCCACAAAAATATGTCAATAATTTTTATATTAAAAAAGAATTGTGAAACTATATTTCTTTTGAAGACAGCTTGTATATTATTTGATTTACATTGAGAAAACAATATAGCTTAGACAAAATATTTACTTAAAAGAGGGAAATCACTATGGCAAAATGGCTAACATGGTGGACTGTGACATTATAGTAAGTGAGTTGGAACACCAGTTGAGTTATTATGTTAGATTTTGGACTAATACCCCTGAGAAAGGTATAAACCCCTTTATCCTTCTCAGCTATAGGTTAAATAGTAACACTACGATTCTTTTAAAAAGATTTCATTGGCATTAAATAACCCACAAAGTTTGATATGCCATTAAACAAAGAAACCAAACTATTTAAAAGGATTATATATAAATATATGTGTGTGTGTGTGTATATATCTCTAATTGAGAACCATGATGCCTGGCGTCTCACTACCAATCATGTTGTCTCCTTTGAAAACACCCACAGGGTCACCCTCAAAAACAAGTGCAGGAGGAAGAACTACAACACTATGCCATTAAACCCTAACCAGACCTTCAGCTACAGCCACTGTAACCATGCCTGCCTGTCTAGCATCAACTATGAATGTGCCTGAAGTCTGTGTGGACCATCTATTTCTTGATCTTCACAAAGTCAAGCCATGACATGATGTCTATCTATATATATATGTGTATATGTACACACACACACACACATATGAATAAAGATAATTATTTTAAACATAGCCTGATGATCACATAGATGAGAAACTGACAGTCACCAAGCATCATTGTCTACATAGGCTCAATCACTGATATCGTGCATTGTTGGTTTTCAAATATAACAAGCTACATTATTAGTGTGTGTGTGTGTGTGTGTGTGTGTGTGTGTGTGTGTGTGCATGTGCATACGCATATACAAATTAAAAGTGGACAGTGTGACTTTTTGCTTGCTTGTTTTTGTCAAGGATCAAAGTGTCATTGAACAGCACTTCTATTTAGATTCAGATAAAACTATCTAAACCTGTGGAAATCTAAGTAAACATATCACAAAAAAAGATTGAAATAATCATCAATATATATTTTTCTTTTGATTTTGTATTTAGTTTTGAAGAATTATCACATTTAATACACGTCTTCAAAATAATAACTGCTTTCATCTGCATTTTATGACACTGAAAATGGAAATTTAACATCAAGGTAGATTTCAAAAACTGTGTTTATTAATCAATTGGATTTTTTTTTACTAAAAGTAATATATTTTGGCATAAATTGACTAATCAAATAAAAAACAGCAATAGTATAAAAAATGTTAAGATTAGATTGGATGATTTCAGATATAATGGTAAGAAAAAAGTTAGGAGAGCATTTTTGAGAACTATTGGATGAATTACTTAAAAGAATCTGATCTGTATATAGATATTGTATTAATATTGTATATGTGTAATATAATGGCCGAGGGATTTCGTTTTATGCCTTTTGATTTAGTTAGGTTGAGAACCTTTCAGCTCAGTGCATGGGTTACTTAGGTGCAACATTAACGTGGGCGCGCACAGAGCGGACATATCACTTAGAGATGTCACAATAGCCCAGATGGGAAACGGGGCTACAGAGTGCGAATGACATCATGCACCGGAAGCGCGCGGAGGATTTTGGGAATTTTGAAGAAAGTTAGTTGAGTTGAAAATTAGACACCAAATGAGAAGGGTCGACTTTCAGGGCTCACAGAGGCCAGACAAATTTGCGCACTACAGGCACTGCACGAGATGGGAGGGGGGGACAGATGGAAAAGCCAGATTAGAAAGAATGTGTATCTCGCTCCTTATGTCGAAGAACCTTTAAACTCAAAGGTAATAAAAAGTTTCATACCTGAACTAAGAAGTCGTAAGTGTCTTTCGTGTTTCAAGATTCCTATGTTCTATGTATATATTTTATGAACATTATATGTACATTTCACACATAGCTGTATCTGGCTATGTTATATATGTTCTGTGCAAAGATTCTTTTGATTTTCAAAAGATTTATGTGAGAAGGTAGTAAAAAGGTGAAATGTCCATGGAGCCATAACAAATAAATGATGATGATGTAATTTTTAAAATAGTCATGAAATTTTCGTATATGTAGAACGTAAGTAGAAATGCTAGGAAGTAACACTTTGATCTCTGAAGGCAATCACAGATACTAAATCTGATCTGAGGTAGAAGTGTTTCTCTATACTTAAATAATCCCATCATTTTTTTATATATATATATATATATATTAAAAGTGATAGAGCAAATTTAATTTTCAAAATCATTATATAGCAATTAGTTTTATTTGCAGATAACTATAGTTTATATATATATATCAATCTGTAAATCATATATAATTCATGGGGTCTGCATAATCATCAGATGGAAATGTGAGGCACTGTTCTCACAAATGTTTGATGAGTGTGCACACATGAAACTTTAAGTAACACACTTCTATGATATTTTTTTAGGTTATATACCTGGTAAATATTAATAACTTTTTAATGCAAACTTATCTCATTTGTATTTCTCCTTTTATTATATACATATTTTTGAATCACTACGCTTAAACTATTATTCTCTGTAAGAGGCAAATAGACGTTATGAGGAAAAAAACTAATAAAAATATTTAAAAATAATGGTACAAATTCATGTTGACCCTAAAACAGATTAAATTTCTCAGCATATCATTCAGTTTTGTAAATAAGACATACCAGCTATATTGAAAAACAAATAACATACCTCTTTATGTAAACATAAAATCTAACCAACCACCAATAGTTACCTAGTATATTCATAAATCTATTGCAGATAGATTGTTCACAGACTCCAATGAGGATAAAATTTTCAATGACATAATAACAGAGGATAAAAGAAGCCCTTAAATAGCAAAAATAGATGGAGTGATCAAATCCTACTCCCATATCTTTATAATAACCCAAATCCCTTTTTCAAGAAATCTGAGTTTCTTCATTTGTTATTATTGATAAGAAAACTTCATGACCCAACATAAGTCACTGTCATCAACAAATCTGCCAAACTCCCTTCTTTATGGAATTAGGTCATTTCCTTTTCCTTGATCAGAGACCCCCCACCTAACCTAAATCAGTTCTGGACCCCAAGGTGGGAAATGTGACCAATCTAATTTTATGCCACAGAGACCCTAAGCAGATCCGAGTTACTTGTACTGGAAAGACTCACTATAATAACTAGAATACAAGCCCTACACCATAAAGTTAACGTGTGTCAAAAGCAGGAAGGTATAATGAGAGAACCTTATATAATCAACTCTTAATTTACATCTGTAATTCATTTTTCTTTTTTTTACAGAAATTACAATATATATATATATATATATATAAATATATATATATATATATAAAGGTTTATATCTTATCTTTGTATTAAAAGAATATAAATCTTTTTTACTTGTGGAGTAGATAAATGAAAGACTGTTTATTCTAACAAGATATTTGAATATACACTGATGCAGACTGGGTTCTTTAGCTTTGTTTAGGCAACTAGTCTAGAAGGAAAACTCTAAATTCAAACTAATTTTACTCTGCCTAAAAATGACCTTGTGTCAGATCCTGCTTGTGGTGGAGGAGTTGAGTAAATTCATACACCAATGCAGGTTAGCACAATGGTTATTGTCAGAGGAATTGGAATTGGCAATCCCAGTATGATTGAAATGCAAACAGCTTTGTCCAGGATTTGTCCTGGACAAAGCTGTTTGTGTTTCACTTCATACTAATGTCCTTAGGAAAGGCATAAATCCATCTGTTCTTCCCCTCCATTTATGGGTAAATAGTAAGACAATTTCACTCTGCTTAAAAACAAACCTTGTGTTACATCCTGCCTTTGGTAGTGTAAGTGGTGGGGTGAATACATGTACAGATGCAGAGTGCAATATTAATTCTTGGTTTTTTGGCCAAAGATGTCTATACACTGGGTCCATCCCTAAGAACTAACTGTTTAGGCAGCTAACAACCCCCATTGTCTAAAGAGAGTAAGAATCAGTTTTACTGCCCTCGTGACTGGATGATTTTTGTCTTTGAGAGGTTTGCTTCTTACAGAAATCCTCATACTGACCATGTGTCACATCCCACCACCATAGAGGGGTGGATAAATATCGTTTGCAACATTAATTTGTTTTTTTGCCATTAATCATTTGACAAATGGTATTCAGGTCAATTTGATTTTCTCACAAGCAAAACAAAAGGATAATCAAAAATGCCAGGAAATAATAATTCAGTCACTAACATTTCAAATGTTGAAAATGCAGGAAAAAACATTGCATTGAATTACAGAATGGACCAAATAATGAAAATGATACAATCACAATTTCTTTGTCTATTAAATACGAATAAATGTATAGCCTACTGAAAAAAAGGCAAATTTCTTCCTTGTCAATAAACTTAATGCAGAAATAAATAATAATCCCATAGATGGAAAATTAATAAAAAGTCTAATGCACTTTTCATTTTTGTGGAATAATAAATTCAATTTTGATAATGTTATTCTCATAGTGAAACAGGTCAACCTGATTTTCCATACTCTCCTCCTCTTTTCTCATTATATATATATATATATATATATATATATATATAAATAAAGGTCCAGATTTTATCTTTGTATTAAGAAATATAAATCTTTTTTACTTATGTAGTAGATAAACTAAAGACTGCTTATTCTAACAAGATATTAGAATATACACTGATGCAGACTGGGTTCTTTAGCCTTGTATGTGTGTGTGTATATATATATATATAACAGGGTAAAAACTCATGACTGAGTTTCATGTGCCTGATCTTGAAGTGAACTTGTATCAACACGTTTGAAAAAGGAACTTCAAACATTTCAATACAAGCTCACGTCTATACATATATATATTTCTAAAATTCTCATTGTGTGTGTGTGTGTGTGTGTGTGTGTGTGTGTGTGTGTGTGTAAAATGTTTAGTAAACAAAGCACTTTTAACTCTTGCAGAAGATCATTTTTTAACCACTGAAATTCTTGATATAACAGAGATGACTATGAAATACTAATTAGAAACCTTCACTCCTTCCAAAATAGAAGTATTAATATCATTTTAGACTACTGTTACAACAGAAACCCAGAGAGTTCACAGGTCATATAGTGTGTATGCATATATAAGAGCACTGATTATAGAAATGAGACCTTATCACTTACTGTCCTATACTTTATTACAGAGCTGTATCTTTGAACATACGAAAATCAAATAAAATCATTATCAAAGTCAAATTCTAATTGAGAAATTCAGCTCATCAGTCATGCAATTGTTGTTGTTGTTGTTCTTTACAAAGTTTTGTTTAGTTTAACACACATGCCTTATATTGCATACAGTACCTGCCGTTCATAGTCACAGAATTGTTTTTGTTACAAAGTAGTTGATTTTATAACAAAGGAGCTGATGATCAAAGAGACAGTCATTATTTGGTCGCATGGGACACACAGTAAAAGAGAGCTGATTGTAAATGAGTAAATGTTAAGAGGAAAATGTTGAAAATCTTTAAAATAAATAAATCAGAGATGGATAAAGAAGAGAACAGAATTGATATTTTTGGGTCAATTTAAGTTTTTTTCTTTTTTCAAGGATGAGAATTTCTGATGGTTGTCAGTGGAAACGAAAGTTAACAGCTGTTAACTCGTAAAACCTGCTCCATGTGCTTTCTAGATTATCAAAACATCAGAAACTCAGAACCAACCACAGACAACTTGTTCTTATTTCTTGGCAGAGCTCAAAAGAAAAAGCAATAAAAAAAACTATTAATCTAGAAAAAAAGAAAAAAAGAGTGAAGAGACTTAGAAAAAAGAAAAACGTTACATCACCATTAGTCACTGTACATAAATCACCCACTGCTTAGAGATGTATACTTCATTGTTAAAATGAGGAACCTTTGAAGATATTACCTGTTAAACAAAAACTTGAGTTATATGTCAATGACCAAATTAAAAATCTTTGTCTATCAATGAAAAAAATTCATATTTTGTTGCTGTTGTATTTATGATCTATATATAAAGTTGCTTATTTCATTGGGAAATTTTCTAACTTTTTTCTGTTAATGGTCCAGTTGTGAATGGATAAATAAAAAAGTAAAAAGGTCAAGGGCAATGTGTAAAAAGAATATTGTTTATAAAGCTGTACTATGTTAAGCAATTATTTTATATAGATTGAATATGGAAAGTATAGGAAAAAATACTTAATCTTTTGAGGCTAAAGATAATACCAGGTATGCCTTTCCCGGAAAAAATGTTTATGAGATTATATGATGATATTTCAAATACTGTTGTAAGTGCAGGGAACTCTTTACAGGGGAGCCAAGGGTGTAAGCATAGTGAGCTTGTTATAAAGTGAACAAGTCACCTGGAAGGCTATGTACAGTGAATTTGTTAGTTCATTATAATTATGGTATGATTTGAAAAACTTAGAATGTTTAAATTTAGGGCATTTATCCTAACTGCTGTGTGTACTGGGGAAAAGAATATTTTAATTACTCTTCATCAATCAGCAAGATAATGTAAAAAGAGTTTGATCATGGATTAATTAAGAGTTTTTCAGAAACAAGCTCAACTGTATACTCTGAAACTATCTATCCAGTCAAATGATTGTGGCTATACTTTTTGTCAATTAGTCATTATTATAACCAATCACTTTTTAGTTTATGTATAATCTATTTTCCAAAGAAGGCATTTTTAGATGATAAAAAAGTCTTCATTTAAACAGTATTTTCCTTAAATTTTCCTATTAAAATAAAAAATTATATATATATATATATATATATATATATATATATATATATTCTAATGACAAGATAACTAATTTGCCAAAGTTCTCCATCTCATCAAGTGCCAGTGTTAGAACTGAAATTTAAGTGTTAATTTCACTTTGCAAAAATTTTTCAACAATGTTTAACATCAATAGATATTTATTAAGTATGATGTCACAAAGCCACAATCATGAGGCTTTTTACTAATCAGCTATTTAATCATTTCCCTTTAATGAATATACAAATTCATTATTTTTAATCATCATAACTAGTATTTTGATAAGTATACAGGAAATAGTTTGTATTAAAAATAACAATAATAATCTTATAGTATTTTTCTTTATCATTACAAAATCTTTTTGATAAGAAAAATAGAAAGCTATTGTTGTGATACATCTGGATAAACAAATTTCAAGTTTTAATTTTATTGTTTTAATCTTTGCTAAGAGATAAGTGCATATAAAAAAAAGATCTTGGGGAAAATGTTGTCATTTAAGTATTTTTCAAGTTGCAGTATATATAGAGGCTGGTAACACTGTCAAGAAAAGTATATAAATATGGATTAAGCTTATATATACAAAAATGTTTTTTTTGGTCCTATTTGTTATAATTTTATTTTTACTGGAAATTTTTGGATACATCCTCAATTTACAATTAGCTCATCTGCAAAAGATTATCAAACAAGTAAAAAGATAAACAGGTTCACTTATCAAAACATTTTTTTGTTTTACTGCACTCATATTCTAATAATTCAGGACATTTTTGTATTATTTGATTGAATGTATGAAGAACTTTTCACTTTCGAAGAATAATGATTTATCTTTAAAAAGAGAAAAAAAAAAAACCATACACAAAAAAAAAGAAAAAAAGGGAGATGTTATTACATCATAAAAAGGTCTCAGAATGTTTCTTAAATTAAAGGGCGGTTTGAAATTGTAATAATATTTTTTGAGTGATATGACTCAAGAAAAATCACTATAAAAAATACTAAAGAAAAAAATTATAGCAAAAGTTTCTTAGAAAATTTCTGGAAATTTTAATGAATGGCAAACTTTGGGGACATATAAGTTTCTTTTTTTTTAACAGTTGTGTGTGTGTGTAAAGGACTATAGAAATGGTAAATATATTTGATGGCATATAAGACCCCCTACATTATTTAATATTACAGTATTCTTCCAAGCTGTAACTATGTCAATACTACTGTATGGTTGCACCACTTGGAGAAAACACTAAATGAGAACCACACAAGAATGCTGTGTGTTGTTTTCAACAAATCTTGGAAGTAGCACCCTACAAAACAACAACTGTACGGCCACTTACCTCCTATCACACAAACCATCCAAGTAAGATGAACAAGACATGCTGGGCACTGCTAGAGATGTAAGGACAAAATTGTGAGCCATGTTCTTCTATGCACTCCTACACATGGACACAGTGTTGGTTCATAAGCAAAAAGTTACATTTACCAGCTCTGTGCAGACACTGGATGCCATCCAGAAGACCAATCAAAAGTGATGGCTGTAGGGATGAATGGTGAGAGAGAGCTAAGGGAGCCTGTGCTGTCAGCATGCCCCAATGATGATGACAGTATTATAGAGTTAGGCAGGTACACATACTGGTAGTTAACTGCCTCTGAGTAAACAAGTGGCTATCAGATACATAACTTTGTGTATAAGACTCAGATCTTTTTTTAGCCATTTTAGGAAAAACATGGTAAAATTGATGAATGTCAAAGACTTGGTCTTATAAATCATTATTGCTTTTAAGTGTTTTAATTACAGTTTAGGAAATCATTTTCTAAGTCAGTTGGTTTAGTCATATTTTTAAGGAGGATACTCAATCACATATCTGACAAGGGGTGTTTGTTTATCTTCAAGTTGATGAAAATATTTATCAATGACATACTGGTTACAAGCAGATCTAATTAGGCAGTGAGCAAAGCTAGAAGACTTAAGTTAATGAGTTTCTCACTGGGTGTATCATACTTCTGGCCTTGTGCCAAGTTAAGCTTAGTAATGAAAATCTAATCTGATTATTATTGAATAAAAAAAATACAGTAAAACATTCTCAACTGGATGAAAGGAAATTTGTTTAGTAATCTATTATTAAAGATAAATTCAATGTTTTATTTGATATAAATATTAAATAGTATATAACACCCACCAACCAGTTACTGTTGAAACATTGTAAATAGTTACTTGTGAAAATCAAATTGCAAACCTATTTCTAATTTACATGGTCTAACTATCTGATAAACCAATCAATAGATATTGAATATCTATATGCAAAAGTCATAAGTTTATATATTACTATTTACTACATAAATAAAGCTCTCAAAATTTTACTCTGCTTTATTTATTTATTTTTCAAAGTTGCTTTCATGAAAACTGAAGCTAGAATAAAATAAAACTAAGACAATAAAAAAGTAAACATTTATGTGGAAAAAAACCATAAATTTTTGAGCATTGATTATTCCTAGTGGCTTTTTTTCACCAAGTTCCCAATATTAATATTTTGAGAAATAATAATAATAATGCAACAATCACCTTTTGAACTTTACAATCTTGTTTTTAAATTTTTTGGTTGCAAAGACAAAACCACATGTAAAAGTATCTTTTTTAAATTAATATTCTTATTGCAAAGTTTTGGTGTTTGTACAGGATACTCCCACCTTAAAATATACATTGATTTTTATTCGAATTCACCAAAACGTATATAAGTGTAATACATCCATAATCTAGAAAAAGACTAATTTTCAAGCATTTGTTTCATTTTTTTACTGAATGGTTGAGTATGAAAATTTTATCTTCAGCTAGCTACAATTCAGCCAATGGCCATATTGTTTTTAGTCCCAACAAATAAGGTGCTGGTATGTCACCTCTAATGGCAAATTTATAATTTGGAGACTTAACTGTTCAATAAAAAAATGAAGCAAAGGACTTAAAATTAGTCTTTTCTAGATTGTGGATGTAAGTATTACATTTATGTGTACTTTTTTAATAAATTGAAACAAAATAAATGTAAATTTCAAGGAGGGTATTTCATATAAGCACCATTTTCTTTAGTAAAAACTCAAAGGAATTGGTACTGAAAATAAAAGCGACAGCTATATGAACACATCAAAATAGCAAATGATAAGGATAATTATATGTGAATAAATATTAATGGATAAATAATATGTATATATGATTATATATATCCTCCTAATATGCTGATGTTAATAAAACCAATTATATTTAAAATTAAAAAAAAAAAAAAAAAATGAAAATAAGGTCTTTTTCTTTAGGGGTGGACATCTTTTCTTTCTGCAATGATGAATTCATTTTTATTCAAGAAAGTCAAGGATTGGCCATTGTTTATCTAAAAATATTTTTCCCATAATTTTAATGCTATTTAATTGTAAATACAAACATCTGCCAAAGTCATCACTTTTTTTTCAAATCAAAAGTCACTATTTTTTAAAAATTTTATTTTATTTTTACTAAAAAGAGATTTTTAAAAGGAAAATATTTTTCTTTTACTTTCAAAACTAATTAAACAAAGAATTTTATTTTCAATAATGTAAGAGAAAAAATGCAAATTTCCTAAACTACTGTTTTTGTTTATATTTTTAAAAGTAAATTTTGTTAAAAATCATTTTATCTTTTATAAACTTAGAAATAAAAATGAGAAAAAAATAGATAATCATGTCAGATTTTTTAAATTGCATACATTTACAAAATTTTTTTTTTAAATTGAGCAATTTGTTCAATTAACTTGTCAGAGATGCACATATTCAAAAATATCTTAAACTATAAGAGTACAAAAAATAAAAAGAGGGAAATCCTATAGAAAAAAAATTCAAAAGCAACATAAATGATTTGTTGTAATTGATCAAGTGAAAAATGTGATTAAATTCAAGAAAAAAAATCCTAGTTTACTCACGCAGTAAATAATTTGAATTAAAATTATTGATTTTATACTATCTTACTGTTGTTCTGGACTATTGTACAAGTGGTATCGGTATACCTTAAGTAAATATATATATATTTTAATGTCTATTAAATATTTTGTTTTTAATATGATTATTAAAAAGCTCTTTTTACAATGGATACTCTGTCTGTGGAATTGAATTAAAAATGTAGGTTTATGGTGCTTTTGCTGTTGTTTTTTAATCATCAAAAAATATTTCAAAGAAAATTATAGGGATGGAAAATTCAGTTTAAAAAAAAATTAAGTAGGTATTTAATTTCCCGCGTGAGTAAACTAGAGTTTTACCAGGTATTAAATTAAAGAATATACACTTATATATATATATATATATATATATATATATATATATATATATATATATATATATATATATATAAGGTAAGAAAAAAAAAAAAAAAAAAAAAAAAAAAAAAGGATCATTTCCATGACCAGATTTTTTTGATATCCCATTGCTGGTTTGAGGAATGTATATCGCATGTTCTGACGTGCAACTTTGTGTCCTGGCCAGACTCTACGCATTTGTCGTGGTCCATGTGACGAAGCAACCCTGTTTTTTCATTCCACTCCCAAGGACCAGTAGGTTGCACGTCACAAAATTGCACGTGCAGAGTGTCACTATTTGCAACATCGATACAACGCTCACCCACTGCCAGCTGACCTTCGACATTCAACCGGAACAATTGATTGCCACCCAAATGGTGGCAACCACTTACTCCAATCGGACCCCCTCCGGGGGGCTGGCCATGAGTGTCCCAGCATAGGCTGCCGCTTGATTTAAGATGAATCTCACCCCAGGCCTTGTTAGCAGGCGGGGGCGGAAACTTATCATAAACTTCATAAGCAATATTATCCATGAACCAACGGAAACTTTTACATTTATGTAGCTTTTTAAAAGTAATTTGGTCGCTAATGTTAGCAACTGGGTACCCCTGTACGGTGGGCTCTCTCCGGTAAAAATACTCTTTGAAATCGTCATCCAACCAAACTTCGACAACACGCATATAATTCAGAAGGACCACAGGGATCTTAGAAGAGATCTTGCCAAATCCGTAAGGCATGTGGTTACGGTAGACGTGACCCACTCGCGAACAAGGCACCCACTCAATGCTGCCTCCACACATCCAAATCTTAAAAGAAAGTTCAAAATTCTCGCCTCCCCATATCTGAAGTCCAGGGTCGTAACCTCCAAGCTCAAAAAAGTATTTTCTATCCATGGCAAATAATCCTCCGGCGTGAGTGGGTGACCAGTAGGGTTCACTACTGTGGGCCCGTTTGTTAAGTTCTTTAGTAGGGACTTTACTTTCTTTGTAAAGGAAGCCCCATTCAAAGATTCCTCGGTGATGATTTGTAGTGTATACTGGACGGTATCTAAAATTATCCCAGTCAATACTTTCTACGATAGGGACTGCCATAATAGTCCGATCATAGGCAATTCGAGCCAGAAGGGGTACAAGCCAATTCCGATTGCATTCACAGTGAGCATCGAGGAATACGATAACATCCCCGACAGAGTATCGAGCTCCTAAAGTTCGGGTTCGAATTAAACCCTCGCGTTTTTCGTTGCGAAACAGTTTCACTTTTCCATTAAATGTTTTGATGTAGTCTTCAAGTTTCTTTTTTAAATGGGGTTTGTCACTCATATCATCAACCATAACAATTTCTTTTAGTAAATGAGATGGGGATGTATTGATTACGCTGTGAACTGTCCTCATCAAAGTGGACCACCCTTCGTTGTGAAAAACAATAACTACACTGGCTACGGGTAGCTTTTCTGGGTAATGCCAATATTTGCATTCTGACATACGCGTGTCCGGCACAGTTCTTTCCAAGGAAATTTTGTCGCTGGCTACCATGTTAAAACCGAACTCCCTCATGGAGGCATCAGCTTCTGCCTTTTCACTCATGCTTGTATAAACAGGTTCTCCATTTTCTCCTGGTAAGGTTGATAGTCTTTTCTCTTCTACTTCATAGTTACCTAACACCCGTCTCTTAAATATAGTGAGAGGGCCATACTTTTTCACGTGTAACGTGTCACTCTTATTGCTAGTGTCTATCAAAGGGTTTCTCATAGCATTCTCTGGGTTTTCACCAGCTCTCAGCTCAGAACCCAAACCACTGTCCTTCTTAGCAATAAAATCCTTTGGGTGCTGGCTTATTTTGTGTTGCTGGCCTTCGTCTAAGTGGTACAGGAGAAGAGGAATGGCAAACAGTGACGCAACCATCAGAGCTGCCAGTCGGAGCCATAATCTTCGTCGTATCTTCATCTTCTATACTGGAATAACTTCAAGAACTGAGAAAAGTAAACAAAATGTGGCAAGAAGAATGAGCAAGCAAGCAAGCAGAGTGAATGGTGAGACTACTACTGCTGCAGTTCTACGAAGAAAAAGAAACAGCGGCGACGACTGTCATTTCCGACATACATAAGTTTTCTTACACGCGTCAAGAAGCTACGAGAGTTATTTGCCCTTGATTGATCACACTGACAAGACGATGTGCCTGGTTCCACATATCCCAAAATAAGAAGCAGGAAGTCCTTGGCTAAATAATAATAATAGTAATAATAAAAATTCTACTGCTATTGTCTCCCACTATAAAAGCGCCACCTGATAATCAAGGGAACTAACTATCTAAATAATGCTGATTAAGGGGATTTTAAAGTAAAGTTGAGACTTAGTTTAATAGCAGTAGAAATTTATGAATCTTTCTTATCAGCTGTCTTAAATAAGTTTGTAGTAGTTTACTTGAGCTTTTCTTTTCTCCTGACCATAATGCAAGATGAATAACATCTATTTTGTTTGCCTAAATATTTTTTATTTATCTGTATATTTGTATTAGTGGCTCCAAACATTTAAAAATATTTTCTATTTTATTTCTTTTTATTGAACGAGTTATTCAATTTGAATGAGTTTTAAAAAAATGCTCTCTTATACAATTGCTTTATCTTTTTTTTTGTTTTTTTTTTAATTTTATTTTTGAATGTCGTTTAAAAGAAGTAAAGCTAGCTGATCTGAAAAGAACACTTCAATCTGAAATGAAATTTTCTTTTAGTGAACTTGCGCCACATTTTTAAACTCGCACCCTGATGCATTTTTATGGCAAAGGATAGAAACTCCGTAATTAATAAATAAACCCAGAAACTTAATATATTTGTGTGTGTGCGTGCGTGCGCGTGCGCGCACATATTCATAGCAGTCTTTGGTATAAATGTATTGTATTTGATATCTGACAAAATTGTTAGAAATTTGACGTGAAAACCTGAAGTTTGTGTTAGTAATGTTTTATTTGCTGTGTAACGTTTTGCTCTTCATCAACCAAACATTTTCAAACATAATTGAAAGAGAAAAAAAAAAGATAATGATACATCTTTTTCAGTGTTTCAAAACCGTTTAACTGTGTTTGAAAATGTTTATATGATGAAAAGCGAAACGTTACAAAGCAAATAAAATGATAGTAACACCAACTTCAAGTTTTCAAGCTCTATTTCTAATATACAGGGTGTTTTAAAAAATGTTTATATTTTTATGGGAATTCCTCTATGATTTTATAATCATAAAATTTCCACCTGCTCACCATCCGTATCAATACATTATTGATATCTTCCCCAGGTGGTCTCTGTAATATCAATTTTGCCTTTCTAAGGAACTTCCATGTAAATATTATTTTTTTCTAATCTAAGGAGTTGACAGGGATGATAAATATGTGAACAGTGTTAGAAATTATATCATAAAGGTACTCCTATAAGGTTGTTGTTAACATTTTTTTTTTTTTATCTCCCTGTATCTGCCGAATACTAGCTCACCTGAGGATCGACAGCGGGTAACTCTAAGTCGTGAATTTCTAACCTGTTTTATTTGTATCGAATTTCATACTTAAAATATTATGTGTGTACACACACACACACACACACACACACACACACATATATATATATATATATATATATACAAGAGTCATTCTATAATTTAGGGGAATTTTTTACGAAAAAAACAAAATTAATTTTTTTTCAGAATTCTTTTCCATAAATGAAAAACTCTGCATTGTTTGGAATTGGTTTATAGCAAATACTATTTTAATCTTACAGAAATGTTTGTTTTGAGGCTATTCAAAATGGTGGCAAATCAGAGCACTACTAGTTTGAATGGAAATCTATCATCAAATTTTTTGATGGGTGAGAAGTACAAACCATGTAAAATTTACTGAAGAATGTGTGATGTGTATGGAGAAGCATTTTTTAATTTAAAACAAAGGGTTTATAAATATGTTGCCATTATGAGCCTGAGTTGAAAAGATAGACCATACAAACTACTCAGTAAAGAAACACTTCCGGATACAGCAGCCAGGTCATGCTTACTGTTTTCTGGGACATGAAAGAACCCACTACTGTTGATTTCCTTGAAATAAGGTCAAGTGGTTCCTACTGCCAACTTTTTATGAAAAATTTTTATTCATTGAATGACCATCATGTGTTGGATATAGACTTGAAGATCTCTTTGACATCTGTTGATGCAGTGGTGGAAGTCAGGCCCTGGCTGAATGAAAATAACTGGAAATATACTTGGTACCTAAAGTAAACAAGATGCAGGATTCTTGGCAGAAATGCTGATAGATTGCATGGGTTGCATGCGAGAACAAAGTGTGATCCTGTGCATTTTGTAGGCAGCAGGCTGGAGGAGGTGTGACTATAAGAATTTGCATGAGTGGCATGCTAGAAGGAAGCATGTCCATGAGCATTGTGTAGGTAGCAGGCTGGAGGAGATGTACTCAGAGAATTTGCATGGGTGGCATGCTGGAGAGAGGCATGGTCACATTAATTGCATGGGTGTCCGTGATGTTATATAGCCTGGAAGATTTTGACCTAAATCAGAAGAAGTTTATCGAAGATCCATACCCGTTGGTCCCTATGGGCAGCTCAACGTCTTTGACTCTCTTTTTTTTTTCAAAAAAATGACTTCCTGGCATAGTGGAAGTAAGAAGGGAAAGGTAAAAAAAAAAAACTTCCACTATCTCAAAGTAATATATAAAAAATTAGTAATAAATTGGTCCAAGGATATGGAGTAGTACCTACTAACTGCACTAAATTGCTGTACTAGAACAGAAGAATGACAGCTTTGATAGAATCTGAAATAAAAAATTTTCACAAGAAAGCAAGTCTTCCCATAATACTGAAGGGAATAGTACTTTAAGAAATTGTTTGAGACAGATTTCAAAGCAGTAAGGAGGAAAAGAACAAAAAACAAACTTACTATATTACAGAATATAATACAAAAAACTAGAAATAACCTAGTGCTTTTCCAGCTTAAGTTGATGTTCCAAGTCAAAACTTTCCTCAAACATGAGTGTTAATTCAGTGATAGAAATTTTTTTCTGAATTAATGGATCAGATGACTACATCAAGACTGTGATGTAGTGTAGTTAGTTCAAAAGGGTGTTGAAAAGATCATGAGATGTCTTCCAGTTGGATTTGAGTGAGTCATGTGATCTCACAACTAGAAAGTTTAGAAAATAGATTTACCGTTTAGTCAGTCAGTTAGAATTGCTGAATGAGAGTAGTTGAGATTTCCACCATGCTCTGATTACTGATTCTTCATAGTCAAAATGGATAAGATGAAAGTTGTCACTTAGTAAGAAATAGAATATGTGCACATAAAAATGTGATCTTATTATTGGTCTCACTGGTATGAACAACGTGAACCAATGAAGGAAGTGAAAACAAATGAGAACAACAAAATGGTGGCAACAAAGATATGACATGGTGACAACTAAAGAACAAAGTAAAGAGCTGCAAGTTGGGTGGTCAATGTAGCAGTTAGAAGAAGCAGCTAAACATGTAACATAAACCCTGAATGAGAATGCAACAATTGTTTCAAATCTGTCGTGACTCTCCATTCCATGTTACCATCAAACAATAATGATTTTTGCTGCTGCTGCTGCTGTCGTTGTTGTTGTTGTAAAAGAAACTTCTGAAATAGTTCCTTCTTTTCTTTTATGAAATTTATTTCTTACTGGTAAATGGAATTTTATTGGGAATCTTTGCCATATCATATGTATTTCTGAGATAAAGCATTGTTATTATTCTCCACACATTGTGAACTGCTATACACATCTTGGTTACTATACTCACAAAATTTTGGCTGCTGTATTCTTTGGACTTCTTCAGGTGCCTTTTTTATCCATCACAAGGACTTTTAGAACTTGTTTGTGTCTCTATTTTGAACTTTTCTCTTATTTACTAATCCTCAGGCACAAATTTTAATATTTACTGGAAGACAAACTCCAAGATAAACTATAGTCATCGCAGATATTTCATTATTGCTCAGCCACTGATCTTTGTTAATTACATAGAAAACTTTTTCTAGATTTTCATCATTTCAGTTTTTAAGATGCTAAACTTCCATTTTTAAACATACATCAGAAGGAGGTCGTAGGAATTTTTTTCTTACTGATGGACTGCCTTGTAGAAATGTTGCTGTAATATCAATAATTTGTAGTTTCCAGAATAGCATTGCCACTATTAAGAATACCAGCCAATAACTCTCTACTGCTGGTTGGGGAATCTTTCTTAAGATTCTTCCATTTTTAAACACACATCAGAAGGAGGTCGTAGGAATTTTTTTCTTACTGATTGACTGCCTTGTAGAAATGTTGCTATAATATCAATTATTTGTAGTTTCCAGAATAGCATTGCCACTATTAAGAATACCAGCCAATAACTCTCTACTGCTGCTTGGGGAATCTTTCTTAAGATTGTTAATATCCTCCTTAAAGCCGTGGGTTACCAGTCTGGCTTTAATTTTCTTTCCACTATCTATATATTTTTGGATATAACCCAAAGACATTTCTTGATCAGCCGTTAACATTACAGCATTTTCTGAGTTAGGTAGTTCATTCCATTCATCAATACAACCTCAATTAACACATTTTGATTCTTCTTTGCCCTCAACATGAACATTTAGTGAGTTCTTTTTTCCAATTTGGCTGTATACTTTTTACTTTAGCTTTTTTCCATGGATATGTATCTCTTATTTTGTAGCTAATAAAGGAATTTTTGGTTGGTTTAGTTATTATGTACTGAACAGAATTTTTACAACTACCACTAGTGTTCACAGTTAAAAAATCAGTTTCATTTGGTATGCAATTTTCACCTTTATTATCGTCATGGTTGTCATTCCAAGGTGGTTCCTGATTTATAGTCTTTTTTTTTTAAAATTCTGCTTATATTATTTTCTGGTCTATTTTCAGTCAAACAAACATCTTGTACTGACATGAATGAAAATAATAATAAACTCTTCTGTGGTATACCAACTCATATTCTCCATCTTTTCCAAGAACCTTTCCAGGACCTTTCCAAGTACCCTACAAAGACATTTCTATCCTTTAAAATTTTTAAATCTTCTGCAAAAGAGCATGAATTATACCTGAGAGCTCTTCTGATCCTTTTGCTTGATTCTGCAACAATATGATTTTGTCTGACACTGTAAAGTATTTGTATTCTGATGAATAATGTCACAAGATGAAACTGCCATGGTAGGTTGTTCTATGACTGAAGAAAATTAGGGTTTAAACCAAATACCAACTGATTTGGACTAGAATTACCATTATTCTGTAATGAGTTCTTAGAAATTACCAAGCAAGTGGTATTTTGGGTTCACATTTCACATCCAGTAATGTTTTGAAGAATGCTTCAGCCAACATTTGGTTATACCATTCTACAATACCATTGTTGAATGAAAATTCACCTGTTGTCAGCCCTGTCAACAAGGTTTAGAATATGTCAATTATATCCCCTGTAGAGAGGTAAGACCCTACCCCTCCAAAAAGATGGGTGTCCTGGGTATGACATTAAACTGCTTTTTGTGATGAGGCTTCACTTTTGGAGTTCTGTGGAGTGTGGAGTGCCTCTTTATCACCATTAGTCCCTGGTCTATTCTGATCTGAAGTAGTAGTAATGTATTAGAGTCACATATTAGGTCAAATAGATCTGCTTGAAAATCATTATTATTATTATTGAATAGGAATTGATGAAACCAAATAACTGTGTGCAAAGAAATTATTATTATTATTATTATTATTATTATTATTATTTTACTCTTTTGAAAGTTTTCACACTAGCATTAGCTGATGGTTTTCTACTGGAGTCTTGAGTGACAACAAGAGTCCCCTCAAGTCTCCAGGACTCTTCTTAGTATTCTGGCTGATCTCAACAATACTGTAGTTTGGATGGTCTCCACTCATCCTCTTATTTCCAAGTCCTTCAGTCCCTGTACCAATCTTGTAGTGATTGGACCTAGCGCACAAATTACAATTGGTATCACTGTCACTATCATGTCCTATAATTTTTTGAGTTCACTAGTAAGGTCTAGGAACTTATCTCTCTTTTCACTTTCCTTCAGTTTTACCCAGTGATCATCCAGAATGGCAAAGTCCATTATTCAGCAGATTCTCTTTTTCTTTGTTGACAATCACTAGGTCTGGTCTTCTAACCAAGATTAGATGATCTGATTGTATCTCAAAATCCCAAATAATTTGGTACCTCTCATTTTCTCAGAGGGATTCTGGGTTATGCAAATACCATTTGTTCGTATGGTTAAATTTAAACTTCTTGCACAATTCCCAGTGGATAACCTTCCCCACCAAATCTCTAGTCTTATTCTCTTTATGTACTAACTTACTGCATCTATTATTATTATTGTCATTATTATTATTATAATTGAATAGAATTATGCTTGCTATGATACTTTATATCATATAAATTATTTGTATTAACTTTAGTGTTTGAAGTTATAATTGTTAGCTAAGGATGATTATTATTATTACTTACTTGAAATCTTATTATTGCTTGTAAATTATTGGTGTTAGGAATACTTGAAATCAAATAACTGTGTGCAAACAAATGATGATTATCAAATAGAAATTGTTACTTTAAACCATTTATATATATATATATATATATATATGTGTGTGTGTGTGTGTGTGTGTTGGGAACCAAACATAGTGGTCTCCCTTTTGAGGAGTTGTAGGCACAGCTTCCAAGAATCACATGACAGTTTGATCATGTGACATTTCGACAAGCGAGTTCTATCTCTTTTTGATATTAGACACCAGGCAGAAAGGACCTCTCTTTCATCTTTGCTTTTATGACCAGCACATGTGTGCTGTTTATCCTTCATGGACCATTTCCCTACACCAGAAAAATTTTAGTTTTTAACTGCCGCTCTCTGCCTGTTGGTTCTGTGAACTGTTTATGTACTTTTTACACTTTGGGACAGTATGTCATATTTCTTAATTATGTGTACTAAGCATGTCGAGTTTCTTAATTATGTCTACTATGTATATATATAGAATGTATGTCATTGTAGTCTAAATGGACTTTATTTTTCCTTATTGAAATATGCTGTGTTAGTTTATATCTTTGATAAACTAATGCTTTATAAGAAAAGGCTGGTGGTAGTCTCCATGAATACTACATATCATCCCTGAATTTTTATATATGTATAAATTGTTGGTATTGGATAGGAGTACGTGGAACCATAAAATGTTTTGTTTGGTTTCTTTGTTTAATGACATATCAACCTTCATGGGTTACTTAGTACCAAAGCCATCCTTGTTAAAGAACAGTAGGGGTATATCTAACTCATAGTTCGAGTGATAAAGGGGCTCATACCTTTTCAAAAGGTATTGGCCTGAAAGGGAACATAATAGCAGGCCTGGATTTCAAACTCATTCACTACAATGTCACTGTCCAGCACCAACCACTACACCATGGGGACTCAAATAAAATATTTTGTAGAATTACAATTAAAACACCTAATATTTTTTCCATTTCTGTCACTAGGATAAACACAAATGTTATATTACTGAAGCTGGGTTTAACTAACGTATTCATAATGTCAACTTCTATACAATTAAAAATACTGGCTTGAACTTAGTTGATGATAACATAGTAAAAAAAAAAAAAACCCTCAGGCACACAAAAAAATCATTTTGATTTCAGGATAGTTTAAAATTGATTTGGGGACAGTTAAAATTGTTTTTTGGGACAGTTCCAGGATAGTGGTGAAAAAAGTCCATCTGGAGCCTTGACCATGAGAATAATAAAGTACAAAAAATTAACCTAACATTATTTAATGCAGAACCTTGTATGTATTATGTTTTAAAAGTTTTCACTGAAAATTGTATTATAAATAATGATATTTCACATATTTTTAGCAAGGCTGCTATGAAGAAGACTAACACTATTTAAAATGTAGCAAATAATATAGCTTGTGTTCTGGGCAATACAATGGATTTAATTTGTACTTCATTGAGTCACTACTGTATTCCTCTCACAAACCCTAACCACCACAATTTACAAGTTTATATGGTATTGCATAAGTCTACCCTAAAATCTTGTGGAGAAAAAAAGAAAAAAGCTGTGAAATTACATAACATGTATCAAAAGTGCAAACTTAAGGAAAGTAAAGATTTTTCAAATGAGAAATTGTGAAAGAAAATTTAATAAAGAATGTTGTGACTTTTGTAATGTATGAATGAAATATAAATGTTCACCTTTATATCTTGTTGAAGATATGTCCTTAGCTGATAAGTTTAACCAGGTTGTATGCATAGACTTAAAGGACTATGTACATAATAAATCTTGAATTTACACAAGATTAACCCGGTTACAAAATATTCAGCAGCTTGTTTGATTTTTTTCTAAACATCAGGAGGAAATTGAACAAAACATTTACTTAATGTGGATATCATATTTTGGTTATTATAATGGTTATTGTCATAGTGGGTGAACTCAGCTACCTGAGTTCAAATTCTGGATGACGCTGTTTGCATTTCCCATTGTGAAATGCAAAGAAAAGTATTCTACCTACAACTATGTGTAATTTTTTATCATTAAGGTTTTTCAGACTATTGTCTTCATCTTTATTGTTATTTCCACAACGTTTCGGCTGATATGTCCTCTGGCCTTCTTCAGGTGTTTGTCGAACTCAGGAACCTTCATGGAACTTCGAACTACATCCTTTATTGAAACCACGGGGGTCGCCTTTTCTGATTCCGTTTGCCATGACCGGGTACAAGTGTTAAGTATTCCTGTATATTACTCGCCTGTAGTGAGGATTGAACGTGCAACCTTCAGATGATTGTCTTCTTAGTAGCTCAGGGAATCAACGCCTATAACCGTTACGCCACTCTGTTTCAAATATCTGACAGCTATAGTGAGATACTCATCCCCCCAATATGCTATATTCCTTCTATCACCATATTTCTTCTGTTTCTTATAGTCTCCTTTGACTATTAACACTGTAGGTTAGGTGGCCCCAGCGTACTGCTCTTAAGGCTCATCAATGCAACCCAACACTTAATTTCCAAAATATTCTCTATGCCTTTTGATTTTGACTGTGGAGAAGTACTATTACAACTGCAGATAAAACTCATTGATCTTCCTTGTTCAGAAGATTTGAAGTTCAAGTTTCTTGCTTGCGATATTCTTTATTTCTATAGGAACCATGTACTTCCATCTGAACTATTCCCCAACTTTATCACCCACACCCAGGAAGTAGTGAGTATGTTTAGCACTAAACACTACTGTGAACAGTTGTTCTCAAAAATAAACCATGCCAAGAGTATATTGCATTTGCAACTGTCAAATCATTTGTCTGATGAGCTCCTTACGTATGTTTACCTCTTCATTCAACCCTGATGTAATGCTACCCCCCTTCGGTCCCCACATACGTTCATCAACTCTTCTAACCATTCGCTTTACTTTACAGCCAGCTGGTGATCAACTAGTAGTTCCGAGGGGGGCAATGCACATTTCTTTACCGCTACAAGAATACGATCGAGGGAACAATAGAACAAACAGGACAAACGAACAAACACGAACCATATGCTTGGGGTTAACTCAAGAGCAAAAAGAGGAGTTATGCAACACTACAATTTCAATAGCATATATGGACTAACGCTAGCATGGATTACTAGTGAAAATTCCACAAAGCAACTGGAATGCCAACATCTTGACTCGATCTTCTTTGCTGGACCCTATCTTCTGCTGACTCGCCTCTCTGCTGTTCCATCGCCAACTACTGCCAGCTCCTTTGTCCAACTAACTCTCTTTCGCGTCCCATTACCACTTCCGGATACCGCGAGATTTCAGGTCCAAAAACCCTTTGCCAAAACAGACAAAGGAATCGTCTGCTTAGCGGGCCACCTATATAGTGTTACACTGATATTACATCTTTTTTTGATTGCAAACAACATTAGACATCTCATGAATAAATTATAATTGTTACTTTAGGAATTAAGCTATTTTTTCTGTCCTTTTTAGCTGGTGGCTTTGGGCCCTTCTGAGTTAAGCTTTTTGGGTCTAGGAATAAAAAAGTTGGTAAACCTTGTAGCCTAGTCAGTTGGGGGTGAAGAATATACTGATTGCATCTCTGAAGAGGGGTAAGACCCACCCCACCCACAGAGGGTCCTGGATATGACACTAAACAAGGTGATGATGAAGCTCCAGTAATGCTGGAGCTTTGGGGAATGTGGAGTACCCCTTCATTGCTATTGCTGCCAGGTCCACTCTGGCCATGGCATGGTAACACCTGATAGGGTCCTATCTGTGGGTTAAATAGAAATTTTCCACATTTAAACTGTGTGTAAACAAATGACTGATGTTTAAATGAAAAGTTAGTGATACATAGCAATTGTTGGAACCATTTAACTGTGTGCAAAATAATGAGCTTAGGCTCCTTTAAAAAACATTATCAACAAAATGTGTTTACAAATCATATATATTTAATATGGTTGATATGCCATGAAATCAAACCAAACCAATCAACTCCTACCCAGTTAGCTGACATTACACAAATTTCTTCTTTCATGTGAATGGATGATTCTGCATTCTCTACACCTTTTTTGACATTGCATTTCCATCTGGTTATTGGTATTTACCCAACCCCTTTATCACAGGCAGGACATGACACAAGGTCAATTTTTAAGCAAAGTTTAACAGGTTTAAATTCAGAGTTTCCTTTCTTCTAGGTGGATTGGCATACTCAGGTTAAAAAGCTCAGTCCTTCTACTATTCAATCATAGCTAGAGGGAGAATAGGTGAATTCATACCTTGATAAGTAATTTAGAAATATTTTGGTAAATTGTTGATAAATACATCCTTGACATTTTATCTATCTGGTTTTTCTTATAATATTCAGCAACCTGTGTGTAACTATATCCACTTTTTAGAAATATCTCAATTTGCTTACCTCTCAAGGGCCTTAATAAAATCTTACTTGAATAAGCTAAGCTTAAATATCTATGTATGTATTTATCCAAGTCTTCCATGAAAGTAGGATGTGATTGAGTCCATTTTTGAGTAGAGTTTAACAGGTCTGAATTCAGAATTTTCCTTCTCTTAAACCAGTTGCTATACCAAGGTTAAAGTCTGCTCTACTATTTACTCATAGCTGGAGGATGAATAGTTGGATTCATATTCCTAAAGGTATAAGCACTATATGAAATGCAAACAGCCTCATTCAGGTTTTGAACTCAGGTTGATGTGTCCATATTCTATGATGATAACCATTACACCACAAGTGCCTCCATCTAGTTATAATAAATAGTTGATTTCAAAATTGGGTTGAGGGAATCCTACAGCCTCTGGTAAAATCATGTCTTACTGATTTTATTATCTTCAACAAGTGATGTCAGTGGTAGTTCCAACATTGGTTTCTGGCTGTATAATACTATATCAGGTTGAGTCAAATGGTTTTTCAAATTTTTACTGATGATTTTTGGAAAATTGTATCTCCCTATTGTATCATTAATCTGATGCAACTTGTCTAATCATTGCTGAGTAATTCATTCTTTATTTTCATATATAACATAAGCATTATTTGTTTTTTATTTATTTTACAGATTTGATAATGAGTGGTGAAAAAATTGCAATTAGAGCCACCTTACACTACCTGTAGAAAAAAAGGATTGTGTGTAAGAGTTGTGATAAAAGAAATTTATGTTTGAGACTCAGGAACTGTCAATGAATGTGTATCACAAAACTAGCTCATATGTTTCAAGGAAGGTGACACCAGCATCGAAGACAAACTAAGGTCAAAGAGATTTTCTTTAGTGGAAGATAAGGCCCTGCTTGAAATGGTTGATCAACAGCGAAGCACAACCACTCAAAGATCGTTCATAAAACTTGGTCCTTCATAAAGCACCATAAATCAACACCTCCCATTGTGAAAAGATGCTGAAATTCTTGAAATATGAAATATTTCAAAATACCAAAAAACTTGATGCAACTTGGTATTTGTTGAGATAATATTCCCAATCAAATATTTACCAATTGAACATTTCAATATTTAACTCCTGTAATGTTATATAACAGATAATGAATGTGTTGAGTCTCTGCATACCAACAGTTGATTACCTTTTGATGACCTCAATGTCTCTTGGAGCAGAAAAAAAGTACAAATGTCACTAAAAAAGGATGGGAGTGACAATAATATTTGGATGAGTCAAAAGTTTTGTAATATTTTGGTAATGTAAGGCTCAATTCAGCAGCACCAGATGCTTTTGTTGAGGTTGTGATGATGATGACCCACACTGGACTGTGAGATGCTAAGCTCATCTGATACTTTCTGAATGTGAAACCCTGGATTTGCCTGTATGGCTTGGAGCATGGCCTTTGAATCCACAGTTTTAGGCCTATCTGACCTTACCTGATCATCAAGGTTCTTGCAACACGGACAAAATTTCTTGAACAATTTAGTTACTTATACTGTGACCAACTGTGCCTTCATTTTTTATATAACAAATGTTTTTAGTTGCTTCCATGGCATTATAGTTCAGTTTGAACTTGTAAAGCATAAGTTCTTGGCTATATTACACATTCACCTGTGTGGTTTTCAAATTGCACACAGAGTGAAGCAATGCATGACATGTCAGTGTACCAACTGACATGATACTACTAACCACAGTAGGTACTTTTCACAGTTTGAACTGTTTCACTTATGTGATATATACACAGCAAACTTAAGAATATCTTAAAACTTTTGACTTGCTCTGGTTAGATTATAACAAAGAATTTTTATATTCTCCTGAAATTAGGGTTTGAAGACATACCCACCACATAAGAGCTGGCTCAAAATGGAAAAAAACTGCCAAAATAAAGTGGGAGATTTAAACTTAAACACATGTTTGTCAATCCTTTCATCATCGGTCAGAAATATTTATTTGCTTCCAGGTGAGCTTGCCTGGTGTTTGTGCATTAGATGAGCTATTGCAAGTTGATCATCTTGTCCCTGGAAACCTTCCCCAGGCAATACCTGCTAAGCAGGACTAAGTTTATCATTTGGCATCTGAAGCAACCCTACAGGAGAATGCTGAGGGGATCAAGCATTTTTTTCTGATGACCAAGCATGAGTCTCGATTTGCATGTGGACTCCTACATTAAAATGATTTTGAGTCAAATCTGACCAGATGGGAGATGAGATAAATCCTTCATCTATTTAAAATTTCTTTGGGTCCTGTTTAGAATTAAGTGAAAACTTATACAGTAATAGAAACCAATATCTGATAGAACTGCAATGGTAATGTTATTTGACCATTGCAGGTAAATATACAAAAAATATCAATCAAAAAACTCATATCACAATTTTTGACTATGATTCCATCAACTGAGTATAAAACACACTTTAATTCTTTAATGTCATATTACCATCAATAGCAGTTGGTAAGAAGTAGAGAATAACAACAATTGGACACTTAATTCTTCCATTTGGGATTATTGGAATTTCCTTCTAATTGATGAGGAACTTCATTTCCTTGACAGCTCCTTTTATCAAAAATAGATGTTAGTATTTAGCAGATTTAATTATCATCTTTGTCTAAATGAAGAACTTGTGTAGACAGATCACAAGATGTTTCATATGTGATTTTAACATGGAAATAAGTGTTAAATCATCTATTACAATTGCTTGGAAAGATAACAGTAAAATATTTTACACAAGACTCCAGTCATATTATTAGCTTCTAAAGAAGAGCTCTACCACTTTTTGTGACAAATAACGTTAGTAGAACTAGTACTTCCATTTTCCTTACACAACTGTGGAACTGGTACTTCCTGTTTAATAAAACTCAAGAACCAAATTACAACATCATCCTTAAAGACCTTTATTGGAAGGACAACTTTCTTCTTTTTTATCATTCAATATATTGTCCTCAGCAATGTACAATATCATTTCTATTACTTAGGCAAAAATAATCTCAGTACTGGGGAAAAAACAGAATTTGCAGGGAGCCAGATTTGGACTGTAGGGAAGTGCTGATAAGCTTGAGGGACACAAAAAATCTGTCCAAGAATGTGAAGAATGAACAAGATATTCAAAATGGTTGGGTACTTTCTGGATAGCTTGTGGAATTACCAAAATTTTTATTGGAATGCTTGGTGGTAAAGAAAATATTAAGTCAGCACAACTTATGGAATCATTATGTAAAGTCTTTTTTAGTTATTTGAATTTTTTCAGCAGATAAATGTCCAAATTTCAAATGAAACTTGATGCATAAAGTGGGATTATTTTCTTGGTATATGCTATAAACAGCTTCCTGTTTAAAATATATAGCAACTTGACATTGGATACTGGGAAAAATAAATGCTTTAATACTTATTTATTTGTCTATTTTGATTTGAAATCTCACCTACCAGAATTACCTACCAGAATCACCTACCTTATGACTGTCTGTAAGTGCTGAAAACTTGATATTGACTCAGGACGTTGACCAACCATTTGTGAGTTTACAAGGTTTATTTGCTGTATTATCGTTTAATATGTCTAACATAATAACACATAAATATTGTGAATGAGATGGTCAAATAGTATAGAACCTTATTCAATGGCATCACACTGCCTACTCAATAATCTCATAAGAGAGTTTCTGCTTGTGCTGTAAGGTTCCCTCTGATTCAAGAGACAGCTGGATTACACAACTGATTCTTGAAATATTCAAAATGACTGGTTAAATTTTAGACAAACCTATGTATAGATATATATGTATATATTGGATAAAATATCAGTCAGAATGGAAGAAATAGGATGGGAAAACTAAAATTTTAGTGGATGGTTGGTTGGTTGGTTTGATTTTGGTTTGGTTAATGGAATATCAATCTTCATGAGTTATTTAATACCAAAGCCATTCTTGTAGAAGAACAGCAATGATACTATTTAACCCATAGCTCAAGGGATAAGGTGGTTCATACCTTTCTCCAGAGTATTAGACTGAAAGTGGACGTAATAGCATGGGTAGAGTTTGAACTTATTTACTTTGAAGATGCCATCCAGCACTTCAGTCATTGTAGCATGAAGGCTTCCTTAAATTTTTGTGGATAATTTATGCATATAATATAACATTTGACTTATAAATGAGCAAAACTTTAGATTAAATAACTACTTCTCCAAATTATATATATATATATGTGTGTGTGTGTGTGTGTGTGTGTGGTGCATTCAATAAGTTTCCGGATTTTTTTGTACAGGCATTTAAAATTGTCGTAGACTCTTGAAAATTCAGTATGTTATTGCTAGACATCTTAAAAGATGACTGACCACTTTTTATTTCAGGTTCAAATGAACAGCTACAGCAGCAATTGGAATACACCCTATTAAAGCCTGATTGTCACAGCTGGTGAATTTCAAAAATGCAATCTGGATGTGAGGACACTTTAGAAGAATGATATGCAATAAAATTCTGTTTTAAACTTAGAAAAAATGCCATAGAAACGTATGGAATGCTTCAGACTGCTTTTCGACCATCTTGCATGAATTGAGCATCAGTTTTGGAGTGGCATAAGAGATTCAAGGAAGGCAGGGGTCTGTGAGGGATGATAAGAGGTGTGGGAAGAGTAAGGAAGTCAATACACTAGAGTTGATTTGCCAAAGGGTTAGGTTTAGGGTTAGGGTTACTATGTTGAGGTTTTAAGGGAGTTCAGGAAGAGATTCTGTCGGAAGAGACCAGCATTCTTCAAATCAGCTCAGTGGCATTTCCACCAGGACAATGCACCAGTCCACAACTCCTTGTCACAGACTATTTGATCAAGTTGGGCATCAAGACAGTTCCTCAGCCTCCCTATAGTCCAGACCTTACTTCCTGTGACTTTTGGTTATTCCCTAAGCTCAGAGGCTGTCATTATGAGACAATTGAGGAGATAAAAGAGGCTGTGATGAAGGTCATTGACATGCTCACACAAGAGGACTTCCATGGGGCCTTCCAGAAGTTGTTGGAACTGTACAACAAGTGCATTGCAGCCGGAGGAGATTACTTCAAAGGGGAGTAGAATTTTATGTGTGTACTATCAATAAAAGTGCCCATATGAAAAAAGTCTGGAAACTTATTTAATGATCCTCGTATATATATATATATATATATATATATATGTTCCAGTCCATTGGCATCATGGATAGAAAGATAGCCAATGGTTTGGGAGGCTGAGATTCAATCCTAGGTCGAGTCATACCAAAGACTAGTACTTGGTGTCTCCTTGCTTAACATTTATCATTATAGGATATGGATCAAGGCTAAGTGGAGCAATCCAAGGAAAGGAATAGCACTCTCTCCCACACCTCAGTGTAGTAGTTATTGAAAAGTGAGCCTTTGGGTCAACCTTGACTCTTGTCAGCCCTTTACAATATATATGTATATAGATAGAGGTCTGCACTTCTCTTTGTCCATAACTGGAAGGAGAATAGTTGGATGCATTCCTTTCATTATGGGAAATGCCTCATCTAGTATTTGAACTCTGGTTACTGTGTAATTTTCTATGACAATAAACATTACACCATAAGTGCGACCAAAATGATTAATATCAATGTATCTCATTGATAAAAATTCCTCCATTGATTTCAATTTCTTAAAATCATTACTTCAAACACATTTTTCTGTTAATTATTCAAATTTTCCCTTTTGCTTGACCATACATTATATATTTTTTATGTTGTGTTAATATTGAACTAGTTTAATGATTTGATTAAAGGAGAGAAGATTTTTTTTAAAATGTCCTGTTTAGCATAAAATCAATGACAGGATACTCGGCAAATCAATGATGAATTTACCATACAATATTCTCCTACCATTTTTTCTGAAATATCCAATTTAATCTAAAAAATTTTAATACTTTTGTTGTTTTTAATCTAATGAAACAATTTGTTCCAAAAATATACTACTCTAGAAGCCAAAAGATTCAACTGGTTTGTAGACTTAGTTTTTGATATCTGTTTTGACAGAGAATTTCAAGTTTGAGGAGAAATTTTGAAAAATGTCCACCATGATTAGAAATTGCATTAATTATTTTGAAAGTTTCAATCAGATCACATCTCATTCTTCTTTCTTGTAAAGTAGTTAACTCTCATTTCTCTAATCTCTCTTTATAACTGTAATCTTTTACATTTTTTATTTTGTCACTCTTCTATGTATGATCTCCTATCCTAATATTACATTCAAATTTCCATGTATCGATACTGAAGCTTACCTTTTGTATATAACTGCACAACTTTGCAACCGCTACATTACATATGTCATAATTAACCAAAGACTTTATTCTTGCTAAAGAAACTTCTCTAACATGATTACTTTTGGTACTATATAGATTGCAGTTTTGTTTATGTATCACATAGTACACCACATATTAGGATATCAAAACAAGGAAAAGGAAATTCTAAGAAGTTTCCCATTCTTTGGTATTTCTGAAAATTTTCTTTTTAGAAGGGAGTGAACTAACTACTCAAGCAATAATCTTCTTGACTTATTTAAATGTGAAAACGATCAGTTCTATCCAGGGCAGTAAAAGACACACTTTCAGAAAACATATAGAGTGTTACAAGGGAAATAACTCAAACAATACTACTTGTCCCAACATAATCATTGTTAATTTGATGTTACTGATACAATAATCAAATGTTTGGTGTCTGTAATTGATTTTACATTAAAAGTGACATTTAAAAAATATCTTTAAAAAAAAGAAAAAATATCTTCTTTTTTTTTCTCAAATCAGTTGACTAGTTCCATATAAACACAGTGTCTGGTAAATTCATCACAGTGAATTCATCATGATAAATTTGTGTGACAAGCCTCTGAAATTAGTAGATCATTTCGAATAACTTGGTTGCAATATCTCATGTACTGAAAGCAGTGTCAATAGTTCAGGTATAAGCTGCTATTGACAGGTTAACAAACATATGGAAATCTGATCTCACTGATAGAATAAAATGGGAAATCTTCCAAGCTATAGCTGTGTCTGTACTATTGTATGGCTGCACTACCTGGAATTTACTGAAATACTTAGAGAAAATGATAGATAAGAACTACAAAAGGATGCTGCGTTCTGTTTTGAGCAAATCCTGGAAGCAGCACTCCACAAAACAGTAGCTGTATGGCCACTTGCCTTCCATCTCACAAAGCATCCAAGTATGTATTTACCAACCCCTCCACATGGGCAGGATGTAATACGAGGTCAATTTTTAAGTGGAGTTTAATAGGTTTAAATTCAGAGTTTTCTTTTTCCTAGACTGGTTGTCATAACCTGAAGAATCCAGTCTGCCCTACTGTTTATCCATAGCTGGAGTGCTATGTGAAATGCAATCAGCCTCATCCAGGATTTGAACTCAGGTTGCTGTGTTCCTTTCCTATGATGATAACCATTACATCACAGGCACCAAGCATCTAAGTTAGATGATCAAGGCATGCTGGGCACTGCTAGAGAAATAAGACAAACTAATCAGCAAAGTTTTCCAGTGGGTTCTCTCATATGGACACACTAGTGTTGACAGAATAACAAAGATTTACATTCTTCATCTATGTGCAGACAAGGGATGCTATCTGGAGGACCTGCCAAGAGCAATGGATGATAGGGATGGGTGTTGAGAGAGAGTCAAAGAAATCTGTGTTATCAGCATGACTTGATGATGATGATGATGATGGTATATAGATAGATAGATATGTATATCATGAAAAACAAATTAAAAAGAAGTTAAAAGCATTTACTAAAAACTATTTGATATTATTTTAAGTTACAAGTAACAATTGCATGGGACTTAAAGTAATATCAAGTAGGTTTTTAAGTTAACTCTTTTAACTTGTTTTTAATAATAATAATTATATTGCTCTGTACTTAGGATATTAGTTTTTTAAAGTATTGTTTGTGATTACCAACAAAATTGTGTGTGTGTGTGTGTGTGTTTGTGTGTGAGTATATATATATATATATATATATATATATATATATATATATATATATATATATACAAAATGAATATATATATATATATATATATATATATATATATATATATATATATAAATTTATATATACAAAATGAATATATATATATACATAATTTTTTTTTTGTATATATTACATATATACAAAATGAATATATATATATATTTTTTTTTTCTTTTTTGTTGGTCTAAATAGAAAAAAGTAAATATTCCAAAATTAATAGGTCTACAAAGAGATTTATATCTTTTTAAAATTTATATATTTAGTTCTTACATATGTTTCCAACATGTTGCTTGCTTTCTTCAGAGAACATTTAATGTTTTTTCAGGTGTGGTATTAAGTTTATAGAGGCTACTGTTTCGATAGGCTGATTGTTTCTTTTAATTTCCTGATAGATTCTTTGCAGAGGTTAGTTCTTTCTTTCTCTTCTTTTTCTATTTTCCTCTTTTTCTCTTTCTCAGAGTGTTCTCCTTTGTAGGTGCTAATTAATTTATTTATTTCCCTAATTCGTCTTTGATATTTGATGTTATAAAGCTTTTTGTTGTTTTATTTTGTGTTGGTGTGTGTGTTTGTTTGTATATGTGTCTCAGTGTGTGTATAGTTGATATGCTGTAGAGTTTGTTTTATTTTTGTTAATGCGGTTCAGAATTTATATATATCAGGGGAGTCTCAGTGGCATAGTGTCTAACATGCTGGACTTTGACATCAAAATGAACAAGTTCAAACTCCAGTTGCACTATTATGCTTACTTTCAAACTAATACTCTTGGGAAAAGCATGAACTCCCTTATACCCCAGCTATGGGTTAAATACCACCACTACTCTTCTTTTACAAAGACAGCTTTATCATTAAATAATGCATGAAAGCTGATATACCATTAAACAAAGAAGCCAAACAAAACTGATATATTCCATAAATAAGGTGAATTTTTGCCTTAGGAGTTAGCAATAGGAAGCCTTGTTTACAGCTGCACCTTTTTTAAGGAAATCAAGTCATGAGTCCTTTCATGTCCCAGAACACTGTCAACATGACCTTTTTTACAGACTGCTGTGCCTGGAATGTTTTCTTTACTGGAGAGTCAGGGTTTTTTCACTCCACAGACTGTCTTTTTGACTCAGGCTTGTAGTGGCAAACATATTTAACTTAATTGTAAATATTTTTTTGACTAAAACATGCTTCTCCATATACATCATGCATTCTTCTGTAAATTTCACTTGGTTTGCACTTCTCATCCATCAAAAATTGAATCACTGCTTATAAAACATCATCAAAATGCACTAAAGAAGATCATCAGTGATGTCACACCAGTATTATTATAGATTTTGGGTTTTGCAACATCAGATCTGTTTCCCTGGCAACTCCAAACTGTTTCCAGGCTGCCTCTTCTCATGATTTGCTCTAAATGATTCAACGAAAAGTTCATGCGCGCGTGTGTGTGTGTGTGTGTGTGTTAAGGATTAAGGTAACTTCATGAAACAAAATTACAGGTAATCAATACTGAAATTCATTTTCTTTATATTTTGATATTTATTGATATCTTCCTCAAAATATAAATGAAAATAGTATTTTTTGTCTCTGAGTCTCACTGAGTGCCCCATTCATATGGCCTTGTGCCACATCTAAGCAAAAAGCATAGTAAATTACTATAAAACATTCTCCTGGCTGTTCATCCAGTACAAAATTCCAAGCTGATGGCTATCATTGTTGTATCTCCTGTAATTTTACTATTTCTTATCTATTCTTATCTTTCAAGTACTTTTCTCTTTAACCTTTCCTTCATCCACTGACTGTAACATTATTCCAATTAATTCTGTTTGTTTTATTATAATTACAAGTTGATAAAAAATGAAAGAAAGCATAATAATCAATTTTTTTTATAAGAATAAAAATAAAATCTTAAACAGGAAACTGACAGTAATGACTTTTTTCTTTCATGTTTTTGTTTGATGCTATTTTTTAATTTAGGAAGGGATATCATTTCATGCCTTTAATGGTGTTTGGTGAAGAGACTGAAAACTTAAAAAAAAAAAGAAATGCTAAAAGTTATTTTTAACTAATGTTAAAAATTAATGCTGTCAGTTCTTTTTTGAAAAAATGAGGAATAAATGTGTGTCTGATAGAAGCATTTGACTTAAATGGCCTTTGTAATGCTTTTTGCAATATTTTCATAGAATGTATAATTTAATATTTTACTTCTGAGAGAATAAATAAATCACAATTGATAAATATTTTTTATCAAATTTAAAAAAACTTGTCTGAAAATTAAAAATGAGATATTTTTAATTATTCTATAGATTACTCAACCTAACATTGTTTTCTTTGTTGCTTTTATCATAAATTTTCAGTAAATTGTTTTGCTTTAATTCATCCCAATTTTCTTGTTTTGATATCTTTTCATATGAAGAGGCAGATTATGTCACCTTCATTCATTTTACAGAAGATGTAAATAAACATTGAAATAACCAAACCATATTTGTTTATAAAATATTGATTACAAACATATTTTTATTCTTAATGTCTTCAAATTGTCAGATGGATGAGGCTTTTATGAAGGAACTCAGGTATATATATATATATATATATATATATATATATATATATATATATATATATATATATATATATATATATATATATACATTAATTCACTAACTGATTGGTAAATACAATTGAAATAAAATAGAAAAATAGAAATCTATACAGTCCAAGAACAAATATCATCATCATCATCATCATCATCATCATCATCATCATCATCATCATCATCATCATCTTCAAAGCATGCCAACAACACAGATTCTCTTGACTCTTTCTCACCATCTGTTCCTATCAGTGATCACTCTTGGTAAGTCTTCTGGATGGTACCCACTGTCAGCACAGACCTGAAGAATGTAAATTTTTGCTGATCGGCTAACACTTGTGTGTCTATATATAGAAGTCTATAGGAGAATGTCACTCAGGAATTCCTCCTTACTTCTTTAGATATACCTTTTCTTGGATGGCTTGTGTGTTAGTAGATTAGTAACTATACAGCTGCTGTTTTGTAGGGTTCTGGTTTCAGAATTTGTTAAAAACTGCCCACAGTATTCTTGTGTAGTTCCAATCATTTTCTCTCAGTGTTTCATTTAAGTCTAAGAGGTGCAACCATTAAGTAGTGCTGACACAGCTACAGCTTGGAAAAATTCTCATTTTATTTTATCAGAGAGATCAGATTTCCATATGATTGATAACCTGTCAATAGCATCTATGCCTTTCCTATGTGTATGTTGACATCTCTTTCAGTAGATGTGTTGGAGTGCTTGGGGGAGGGTTGTAATTGAAGAGTACAAGCTGTCTACAAATTGTAGCAAGTATTCATAGACTTGTCTGTTAATAGTAGCAGGATATTGGTCAATCAGTGATGACTAGAGCATATATGAGGAGGGGCAAGTTATGCTCATAATCAAAACATATTGTAATTTTGTACTGACAAGATGTACCTTTTGTATTAAGAATTCCACAATGAAAGGACAAAATAAATACCAGAATTCCAATGTTAGATTTCCATATGATCAGACTTTCATATGATTGATAACCTGTCAATAGCAGTTTATGCCTTTCCTATGTGTATGTTTGTAACAGAGCAGATTGGGTTCGGGGTCTGGCTTACTAAATTCAATAATGAAAAAAATATTTGGCATGGATTTTAAGAGATTGTGGTAGTACATTATTTTTTTTTTAAAGAGTGATGCAAATATTGTTAAATTTTTGGCTTGCAGAAAAATTACAAAAGCGTAGAAATTGATTTTTTTAACTAAGAAGGAAAGAAAGAGGGGAGGGCTGGAGTTGGAGAAATCACTAGTCAAAACAGAGGATAAGTGGAAAATAAAGGTTACAGGAGGTCAGCCCAGGTGCAAGCCACAAGCCTGAGAAAAAATCAACCTTGGAGAAATGGAAAATTTTGTGCTAATTTTGGAAGTATGAATCATGTGGGAAGAATAGGGCTGTCCCCTTGTGGGAGAGAGGAGGGGGGATGAAGCCCTATGGTAGCAGTTGCACCAGAATTTGTATGGAGGCAACCATCCCCTCCTCTTAGTAGCAGACACAGAGATTCACTACTGGGGTAGCAGAAAGCAATAGTGAACGAAATTAATTGTTGAAAATTTAATTAAAGACCGTTGATGATACACACCCACTTGGGAACAGAATAAACAATTATATAAACTGGATTTTTACTGACAGTTGCAGAGAGAGCGTGGAGAGAGGCCTTGCATACTTGACTTGAGGCTCCTATTGAAAGGACCTTGCACCAGACTCGGAGGTTATCAGATCCTCTCACATCTCTGTTGTTTTAACAAGCTGAGATAAGATTAATGTGATGCACTGAGAATACTGAGTGAGTCTAAATGAGAAAGACTGACCATGGACTTAGCCTAACCGCCGCAAGATAGGTGCTAGATTTTGAGAAATTCTGCTTGTGTTTACAGGGAAAGGAACCTCGAAATTATTGTTAACTATTTTTTTGACTAAAAACATTATTATTTTATTATTCAACCCCGTGTTTGTTCATTCTCTAGATTTCAACTTTTTATTTTTATTTTTTTTATTATTGAATGATCAGCCAGTCTGGTTATTTCAGCTTTCAGTGTTAACACTGAATCTAGTGGTTTGGATCTAAAATTCACAATGTGGGCAGACAGCTGGTTTGGCTGAGATTTGATCTCCCCCCTTGGGAAGGTCAGATGTTGAGTGGTTGAGTGAACTCCACAGCAGGCATTTTTATATTTGGTTGTCATGAGTGAGCCAACCATGTGATCCATTCATATGTTGACATCTTTTTCAGTAAATAAGATATGGCTACCAATGTATGTGAACAGCTTGACTAATTTCAAAGGCTTGTTATTTAATGTGGACATAGTATCATCAAGTTCAAGTAAAGATCAATGCCTCTTACTGCCTGCTCCAGGCTATGCAGTTGAGATTTAGCTTGAGCAGGTGTATTTGCAAGAAGTACTAAATTCACTAATTGATTGGTAAATACAAATGAAATAGAATAAAAAAATAAAAAATTTTAACAGTTTAAGAATAAATATATTCAAGTGAAATAAATATTAGCTCATTTAGAATTCTTGAATTAAATTTTCTATTTATTTATCAGTTTTTAAGACAAAGAGATGGAACAGTTTCAGTGAAAAATTTCAGTTGAGAATAACAGAGAAATAAAAAAAATTCATTTTAATAAAGTTCACCACAACTACCAAACAAGTAAGTCATATGGAAATGAATCCTTATTTCAAATTATTGATACAGAATATAACTTCTTTTTATGTACTTTTCAAATATGGTATTTCCTGGCATCAAAGGTTTAAACGTTTTCTAAAATAAAAAAAGAATTACTTTGTATATTTAAGACTGAAAATAACTGTGTTTATAGGCCAATACCCAGAAGCACCACTCACCCTCACCAGTTTCTCCTATCCAGACTGACTTGTGACTTGATAAAAGAATGGACTATCTTCCTGACAATGAGAGTGCTGCCTGTCCATCATTCTGCAACTTCCTTCTTCTCTACTATCCTCTCATCCATTATATTAGAAAAAGATTGCCATTAATACACACACACACACTGATTATTGTTGTAGGAAATGGATACAATGCTCTGACTTTAAATCCCAAACAATGTGGTTTACATTTTATATAGTGCTGATTCTCTTAGGAAATGTATGCATCCAACTATTCTCCCACCAGCTATGGGTAAATAGTAGGATAGACTGGGTTCTTTAACCTTAGTATGGCAATCAGTCTAGGAGAAGGAAAACTCTGAATTCAAATTTGTTAAACTTTGCTTAAAAAATTAACCTTGTATAACATCCTGTTCATGTGAAGTGGGTTGGTAAATACACACACACATACACATGCATACACACACAAATCTTTGGAGTGGAACAGAAGGAAACCCTGAAAAAAATAACAAAAAAAAACCAACAAAAAACAAATGAATTATTTTATTCATACAGATTTTTTATTATAACTTTTCTTAATTTTTTTTGGCTTTATATTTCAAATCTCAAACTCTTTCAATCAATGCAATTCTAAGTAAAGTTCCGGGTGACATGCAACTGAAATCTTTGACTGGAGGCAGTCATGTAATGCCCTAAAATTATGCTAACCAATAATTATTTAGAACATCTTTTATAAGGAACTTGATATCCAATTATTAGCTGATTAGGTACTGTACCCATTTCAAAGAATCAATTATTATTATTTCTTAAAATTCTTCAAAGTTGATGCTAAAGAGTATATTGAGTATTACTCATAAATGAGTACTCTCATAATGTTTTTTATAAAAAGTTAACTTTTCTTCTAAATCAAAAACAACCAAGATTTTATTATTTCTAATAGAACAGTTTTATCTCAGTGGACCTTCCACTTTTCAAATCAGGGATTCAAATATGGATTGTAAGAAAGATAACAGATTTGGGTGATATCAGGCTTTGCAAAAAAAAAAATAAAAAAAATAAATACCTGCATAAGACATTTTTGATTTGGTTTGGTTTGGTTTGGTTTGGTTTCTTTGTTTAATACAATATCAATCTTCATGAGTTATTTAATACCAAAACCACCATTGTAGATGAACAGCAGTGATATTATTTAACCCATAGCTGGGGGAGGATAAAAGGATTTATACTTTTTCCAAGGGTATTTGTCCTAAAGTGAACATAATAGTGCTACTGGAATTTGAAATTCACTTTCTTCAAGGCTGCAGCCCAGCACTTTTACTATTATGCTATGGGGACTCTCCCTATAAAAATCTACTTTCTCAATCATTATCAATATGGTATCATACATTCACTGAGAATAAAATAAGCCCACCGGATTGCCCAGTCAGCTGGGGCTGTAGAATACACCAACTGCACCTCTGCAGAGGGGTAAGACTCTCCCAATGAGTGTCCTGGATATGACACTAAACAATCTGATGGTGAAGTTCCAGCAATGCTGGGGCTTTGGGGAATGTGGAGCATCCCTTTATTGCTATTGCTCCCATGTCCTCTCTGGCCCGGTGTGGTAGCACCTGATAGAGCCCTATCTATGGGTTGAATAGAACTAAACTGCATACTTATGCTAAAATTAATTGTTTGACTAAACTGAGTAGCTTGAAATAGAAATGTTTTTGACAATTGAACTTTACTTACATTTAAACTGCGTATTTATGCTAAACTGAATTATTTGAAATGGAACTGTTTTTTGACATTGAAACTGTACTTACACTAAACTGATTTGTATAATATAGAACTGTTTTGACATTTAACTGTGTGTAAAAGAAATCAGTACTTATAGCCTGAATTAGCTGAATTAGAACTGCTTGACTAAACTGAATAACTAGTAATGTTTTTCACAATTAAACTGTACTTACATTTAAACTGCGTACTTATCCTAAACTGAATTGTTTGAAATAGAAGTATTTACATAAACTGTACTTACATTTAAACTGTGTGCTTATTCTAAACTGAATTGTTTGAAATAGAACAGTTTTTGACATTGACTGCCCAGTAGGTTGGGGCAGTAGAATACACTGACTGCTTCTCTGCAGAAGGGTAAGACCCCCCAACGAGTGTCCTGGATATGACACTAAACAATCTGATGGTGAGGTTCCGGCAATGCTGGAGCTTTGGGGAATACGGAGTACCCCTTCATTGCCATAACTCCCAGGTCCACTCTAGCCCGGAGTGGTAGCATCTGATAAGGGTCCTATTTATGGGTTGAATAGAACTAACAACATACATAAACTGAATTGTTTGACTCAACTGAATAGCTTGAAATAGAAATGTTATTGACAATTAAACCATACTTACATTTAAAATGCGTGCTTATGCTAAACTGAATTATTTGAAATGGAACTGTTTTTTGACAATGAAACTGTATTTACACTAAACTGAATTGTTTAATATAGAACTGTTTTGACATTTAACTGTGTGTAAACAAAATCTGTACTTATGCTAAGCTGAATTAGAACTGCTTGACTAAACTGAATAGCTTGAAATAATGTTTTTCACAATTAAACTGTACTTACATTTAAATTGTGTGCTTATGCTAAACTGAACTGTTTGTAATAGAACTGATTATATACATAAAATTGGATTTGGCATTAAATGACCTACAAAGGTTGATATGCCATAAAACCCAACCAATCAACCAACCAAGCCCACCAGATTTTCATGTTTCATGGTTTGAGGCAGGTTAGTAAAGATCAATTAATTAGCTAGTTAGTTTTATAAACTATTCCTATCTTAAAGTGTTCAATCCTCACTGTATTCCATATAAACTTGTGATCTTGTACCATACTAAGCTAAGCTTATCTCCATGTAAAATAAGTTAAAACCCTTATGGCTTTGAGCGTAATACTGCATAAAGCCATCAAGATTCTGAAAAAATAGCACTTTTTTAGTACCGTATTAGAAATGTATATGGGATACTAATGATTGATGTAGAAAATAGAATAATCAAGCCAGGTTTAAATTCCTACCAAAACTGTTTGTGCTCACTTTGCACTGGTGCCCTTGGGAAAGGCATGAGCCCCTCTCTTCTTACCTTCAGCTATGGGTAAAATAGTAAGGCAGATTAGGCTTTCTAGCTTTGATGGGAAACCCAGTCTAAGAGAAGGATAATTCTGAATTCAAAACAAGGAACTGGAGTCCTTTAGGCAATCTAATGTCTTTAATTTGGTAACTTCTGGGATCACACTGATGCCAAGGTGTATTAGCACTTGATTTTCCTTTCAATATCATCAGGGCTGTAAAGAGGGGAGACTTGCTGCATGGGCAACTGCTGGTCTTTCACATAATCTTGTCCAGGCTGACACCGAAATCCAGACATAGATCTACAGTATTGTGAGACTAATGAATGCCATGGATAGAACTTCAGTCACTGGAACTATTGTCATGTACTCAACTAATTTTTTGGGCGGGGGAGGTATTTACTTTGAAACATTCTTTGGGATAAATTTGAAGATTTAAAATCTTTATATGTATCTTCTATCATCATTCAATATTCATTATAGACAATAAAAGGTTGTAGTGCTTTATTTAATTAGGTGTATTTGTTATGATTCATAAACTCTTCATCACATTCAAAATATAGAATAGTCTGTAGGTTGTTTGAGGTCACTGTCTCATTAGAATGTAGTAGTGAGCAATCACATGACAAGGAATTAAGCCTTTTTTGGCAAATTGGAAGACACTGCAGACTAAAGCTATGGAGGCTTTCTTGATCCTATCAAAAGCATATCAATAACATCCCACATTTCACAGTGAACAGTTCTCATCCTTGTAGCCCCACAAGTCTTCAACTTGTTAAAATTGCTGGCCAACTATACCTTATATATAAATATATATATATATATATGTGTGTGTGTGTGTGTGTGTGTGTGTGTGTGTGTGTGTGGAGAAAAATTGATAAACAAAGTAATCCATAGTGAAGAATTTAATATGAAATAAAATTGACGCTATAACGTTTTGGTTTTAATAAACCATCATCAGGACTTAGAAAAGTTAGCATGATGAATTTGTAAGTTTTTGCTAGTCTGCTAATACTGGTTTGTCCTTGTGTAGAAGTCCATAAGAGAACTTCATTTATGAGTTTGTTCTTATTTTCCAGCAGTACCCAGCATGTCTTGTTTATTTTACTTGAATAGTTTGTATGATGTACAGCTGCTGTTTTGTAGGTTGCTGCTTCCAGGATTTGTTCAAAATAGCATGCAGCATTCTTGTGTAATTCCTATCTAGCCTTTTCTTTAAGTTTTTAATGAAAGTCCATGTGGTGCAACAATATAATGTTACTGATGCTGCTACAGGTTGGAAGAATTCCTGATTTATTCTATCAAAGAAATCTGATTTCTATATGGCTGTTAACCTGTCAATAGTAGCCTATGCCTTTTTCCAAGTGTATGTTGACATCGCTTTCAGTAGATGAAATATTGCTACCAAGTAATGTGAACTGGTCTACTAATTTCAGAGGCTTGTCATTTAATGTGGAGATGGCACCATTTTAATTAACACATATGAACTATGTTTTATCTGAGTACAAGAAGAGACCAATGCTTCTAGCTACCTATTCCAGCCAATACAGCAGAGATTTGTTGCTTTGATATTTTTTGCATGTACTCTTTTGATGATTCAACAAACAGTCAAAATCTGAAAAATTGTGGATTGATTTCTCTGAAAACCACTCAGATTTTTCCAGAGAACTTTCTTAACTTCTGATTGGATAAAATTGAGAAGCAGGGAATTATAAACCTTAGCAGCTATGGCAGTAAGAGTAATAACTCTTTAGTTTTTAGGGATTCTGAGATCAACTTTCTATAGGAAGGGGAGGATATAGTCTTTTGTCCATTTCTCTGTTGTTTTGTCTTTCCCCGTCTAATTCTTATAGAACAACCTTTCTGCTCAAATAGCTGTTACTTCAACAGAAATGCAAAATTTACTATCATAGAAAAAACATATTGGACAATATCATAGGGATAATAGAAACACACAAACATAAATGGATAAAATGTTTCTAAATGCTGACTTCAAATGTTTTCGACATCAAACTAAACCATCCTTAAACATTGTATTGAAACAGAATGTATGGATGGGTTGCCACATAAACATCTAAATAAACAAAGGTCCAAGTCAAATATTTGACTCAAACAGTTATGGATAATTTGAAATATACTCCACCTATCCCTAACAAATATCCCCCACCTGTTGATCTCACTGTTAAGAGTTCATGATTGCAGAGATCATAAAATCATCAGGTCAAAACACTTGGATACCAAAAAATAGTTTTTATTAAAAAAATAGATATTTTACCTTACCAGGTCATTTTTGTTGCTTCTTTTGTTGCATATCACCTCTTAAAAACTGTTTTAAAAACTAAAAAAACTTTTCTTTACAAAAACTATTATCTTGATGATTACCTAAGACCAAGACCAGTTAAGAACAATTAAAAAATAAATAACTACAAAGAAATATTGTCTTATACCTTTTGTTCATCTTTATATGTTGATAATGATTGACCCTCCCATCAATTTTAACACACTATATATTTAAGCAGCTGTTTTTCTCTGATTCATATTTCATGAAAAACCACAGACATGGTTCTTTTTTACAGTTTTTATGGATTTTTTCCTGTCAACTTACAAGATTTCTTAACTTGATTAAATTTTATATAAAAATTGTCCAAAATATTCTCCTAAAGCACTTTTCATCATCATTAGTCATTTTCAAAGGTTATAGTCAGGATACTATTTTTTGAAATTCAAAATCCAGTTAAACTTTTTTTTTTATAACTGAGATGCTTTCTGTCAAGAGTTTTAGAGAAACTGTAAATATTTGTAATAGGATTTTTTCACATTAGAGTTTTTAAGTTCAAACTTAGTGAGTGTTGGAGTTAGTGTAAACTGTTAACTGTGGTGTAGAATTTTTAGTTTATATATACAATCCCAGGTTGGGTCATACCAAAGACTTTTAAAATGGTACTTGATACCTCTTTGCTTAACACTCAGCGTTATAAGGTACATATCAAGGGTAAAGTGGGTCAATCTTGGGAAAGGAGTAGCACCCTCCCCTACACCTTGGTGTAGTAGCTATTGAAAAGAGAGCCTTCGGGTCGCCAACTTTACTTTTTACTTTATACACACACACACACACACACACACACACACACACACACACACACACACACACACACACACACACACACACAAACACACACACACACACAATCATCAAATTATTTGGTATTATATTATTATACTAAGTAACTTGTTCATAAAAATTTCCTTGTATACTATTATATTGGTACCATCATCATATTACATATGATCATTGTAATTTATCATAACTGTATTGTTCTAACTCTTGGTGAGGGAAACCATAAAAGGTCATGTTAGTGTGAGAAAGTGGACAGGGGGAAAGAAGGTTTGAGGTCAACATAGTAAAAGAATTTCAATGATTTTGGCCAGTATAAGAGCAATTATAGAAAATGGGGTTGCATTACTACCACTAGCAACTGGCAAATATTTTTTTCAGCTGCTCCTGACCCTTTTGATTTTGCATGAATTTCAGAATAATAAAATATTACTGATGTATTTGTGGCACTTGAACTTTTTGCCTAAAAATTTTGGTCTGAAAAATCTAACTATTATCATAGACTGTTGTGTATAGCAGTCTACAATAATAGATAAGAACACATTTTTCATCCAAAAGTACCTCTATTTTTCTCATCTTTCCTCATATCTGGCAACCTTTCATTTCAGATGGAAAGTACTGAATTGTTTACTAGACAACTTGGTTTCTGAAAATTTTCACATGAAATTGAGAGTGCATGTTATACATGCAAGCATAGTATACATGGCAGATTGTGGTATATACAGTAATTTACTTCTCTTACCTCTCTGCCGAATTTGCTTACATTTATCTCTATATAAGAAAATATATCTTAATTTGTCCTCATATCTATTTATTTCAGCTTATTTGAAAATCTATCTATCTATCTATCTATCTATCTATCTATCTATCTATCTATCTATCTATCACTCCTTATAGAATATTGGTTAACAAGCTAATTTCACATGTTTTTAGGTTATGATTTTGACTAGAAATGTTCTACAGTATGTAGCCATAAAGTTAATATTGTTATTTCTTTCTATATATATTTTTTCAAATTAGCATATCTTTTAGTTCCTGATCATATTGGTAGTTGTCGTACACCCCACCAACTGGATGAGTATGGCACAAGGCCTTTTTTAAGGTGTGTCTGGGTGCAGGGCTGTAGCCCAGACACACCCAGTGGCTCTAGAAATGCCTTGGGCTCCATTGGCATTCCTCTAAAAAAGAGTACCTCAGGTGCCAGGCTCGAGGATTATGTGAATGCTGGGCTTCCCTGGCACCCATGTCAGTCAACCTCAATCAAGTAACCTCCAACTTAGTCAGCATATTACCCCGGCTCTTGATCATATTGATTTTCCTAGATTATTCAGAAAATAAGGAATCCTTTACTTATTGAATAAATAATAAATCTACAAATAAATAATAAAGAAGCAATATTAACTACACTTAGTATGGCACAAAGCCACAAGTGAAGTACACCTACTGAAGATATATGGGGCATAGAAAATTTGGCTGTTATTTATTTGTTTGAGTAGGTTTGTAGGTTGTTGTCATTGGTGGTATCTGACTCCATTTGTTTTTTCTCTACCCCATTAAATTCATTGATGTCTTCTTTGTGAAGGCTACAAAAGAATTACTGAAGATAGGAAAGAAAGAGATGGAGATACCTTTTAGATTTCAACTTTATTTTTGGGTTCCATACGGCTATTCTGTTGTGAGAAAATGTCTTCTTGGACCATTAGAAAACTGTCACATCCCCAAACAAGGCTTTGAAATGTATGTCATTTTCTGTGGGTGATAAGTCCAAAGTCTAAAGTCAGGTCCAGTGGGTATTTTTAATAATATATGTTTCAGCGGTGTCGGCTTGCTATGGGAGAATCATTTTTGATGAATTGTGAGTTTGAAGGTATAGCGTGTTTGTGGGAATTACACTATTGTTTTTAGGCACTAGAAATGAATTACGAGACTTTTCTTTAGTAACACAACAACGAAAGTTCTTTATTAGCAGCTTTGAGGCGGTTTGTTCTTGGTGCTGCAAGACTTGTGGTGTTTAGGCTTGTTGGATGTTTGAGATGAAATGGCTTAGCTAGATGTTGAGATGGCAGCGTGTCGTTGGACGTGTGAGGGAAGTATTCAAGGCCACCATGTAGTTTTGTGTGTCTGGTATTTGTGGAGAGTAGGCGTTATCTCCATTAATGTGACCAGAGGTGAAATGAGAGCTAGGTGTGTCGAGAGCGAAGTGGTGCTCGGATTGACATAGTAAATTTTTGTGGTGCTTGTGGAAGGCATGCTGAACGTATCTAATTCATATTCAACTGGGATTCCTTGGTCTAAAATATATTAGACGCAAAGAATCCATAAATTAGAAGGTTCCCTCGCTGAGTGTCCATGTTGCTGCTGCTAGGGTTAAAGCCACAGTGAGTTGTCCTCACTGGGTGGCTTGTTTAGCTAAAAAGCATCGCTAAGCAGGGGCGACCAGAGACACGTCCATTCTGGTCGCCGTCTCAAGCCGAAGAGAGTGGTTTTGGCTGCTCACCCGTTTTGCTAGCCGGAAGTGAAGGTCCGGGCTGACTGGGATATGTCATCCTGATTGGGTGAAATTCAGTGTTGAATTAAATAGCGCGCCAAAACAAAATACGAGATTTTCCTCTTCTCTACAAAGGTCTACTGGTTTGCCAGTGTGCCGCTAAGCGGACATATGGTTTTCCCCACCAGCAGCAGGAGAGAAGTATTTCTTTCAAGTCCAAGTGGTCACTACTGAATGGTCTCTCTTTAGTACTGATAAGTCTTATCTTTTAGGCATGTGCACGTCTACTTCCTGTCAGATGTTTCAGGGTACTGCTAAATTTTGGGATCTATTTAATTTTTTATTCATGTTTTTATTACCCCCCCCACAGATATAATTTAATTCAATATTATTGTTCCATGCCTCCCTGGAGTGTAAGTACACAATGCCATTACTTAAACTAACTGGATTTTGGACATTGTACCTACAATAAATAAATAAATAAATAATGTTTATTTGTTTTAACTAAGTAAACCTAGAATCTTTAGAATTAATTTAATAGTCAAATTTAGTATCAATCTATTCTATACATTGAAATTTTATGCGACCAAAAACATAAGTCGTGACATTAGTAATTTGATATAGTAATGTTAATTAAAAACAACATATACATCGTTGAAAAGGTTTAATTGCTTAAAAAAGGGACTCCTCAACTTTTTAGTCTTTATGTTATCTGGTGCGCGGCAGCCCGGTATATATTTAACAATAGCACAAGATTTTACCGTGCACCGGTCCCAATGTATCTGTGCTTGTGTATTGAATTATAACATGCGAATTTTGGAAGTTTTTGCTTTGAGATTACTGATTAGAATTTAGAGTGTTAGTACCATACATTAATTCATCGTTGTTTTAGGAACGGTATTTTCTCTAAGAATGTCGAGATAGAAGCAAAATTGTTTGTTTTCCGACGTATTGATGTTGGACGGGTAGAGAGAACCTCTTCTTCATCATCAGTTATGTGTAAATAAGTTAAAGATAAAAAGTAGCACTCATAATCTTTTGGGGGTTTATCTTATTGCTGCTTTAGAAAAAACCATGGCTTCTGGAGGTACAAAAAATGACAGAAGGTTGGAAGAGCACACAGTTGAGGTAAGTAATTTATTTTATAATAGTTTTCGTATTAAAAGTTGGGAGTTGGCTCAGCTTAAAAAATAAAAATGGCATTGGCTATTTTGTAGAACGTAACCGGTTATTTGACTCGTCCTCATTTTTGTGTATTTCTTTTGCTTATATCTCGTTTTAGAGAAATTTCTGGAGTAATTTATATATTTAAGTACGTTTTACAAAATGTTTTAATTCACATATACGAACATTTCTTGTCATATTTGCGGAACAATGTTTTCTCACTTGGAGAGAGAAGAACGGTTTTTTTTTTTTTTTTTGAAACCTTGGCATTTCCGTTCAATTATGGCCACTACTTTTTTTTTCTAATTTGAAAATAGAACTTTTCGTTTTTAAAAGAGTTCGTTATTTTCGTTTTATTTGTTGATAAGCTAAATATCAAAATCGTATTTTAATTTATAAGTTTTTAAAACGAATTGTAAGTAAGACATTGTCTTTCTCTACTCGTAAAAGTTTTTTTTTTTCCTTTTGACAAATAAACAAATTCTGTATTTCAGCATCCACCCTCTTTCCTTTTAGGGGAGTTTCTCTCGAGGGAGAAAAAGATCATTCCACCGGTTGCAATAATAACATCAATTATTATCATTATTAATGAGTGATGACATACTTGCATTTAAAATTTGACAGCATCTAATTTTAGTTTCCTAAAGCTCTTGGCGCTTAATTTGATTAAAAAAAATTCTTAAGAAGGATGGAAAAAAGGGGGTAACAAAACATCTATATTATCAAAGCGATCCTTTTTATAATTTAAATTTACTGATCTTAAATATAAAACAGACTAAACAATACCAGAAAATTTTTTAGTTAAAAATAGCTGAATTTTTGTTATTTTTAGTGAGGAGATGATTTGAATGTGTTTAAAAGGTGTTTTTAATTTAATGTTATGATTTTCCTTGATCAAAGGAAATTCAATTTACTCCGTGCGATTTGTGTGTATGTGTTGAAAAAATAGTATTTTGAATAAATGACATTTTTAATCGCATTAATGTGAAATAACCACTGATCCGATTAATTAGTTTAAAAAAAATCCTTTTATTTATTTATTTTTTCCTTCATTTTAATTTTACTTCAAATTTCTATACTTTTTAGTAGTTTTGATTTAATTTCATTCTCGATACGGCCACTATTGCTTATTGTTTTGACATTTTGAGGGGTATGAGAGTTAAGATTTATTTTTCCGAATAAATCCTTTTTATGGGTAGAAGTAGTAAACTAAATTTCAATTCATATTTGTGACATTTATGTTGAAATTAATGATTTTTTTAGATTTTTTTTTTAATTAAAATTTTTTGTCTATGAAGATTTAGACATTGGTAGTTGTGAGTTTAGATCGTGTAGAGGATTTTACGATAATTGGTTTTGTTGAAAAAGTATTACTATTAAAGCTGAAAGTTTGTTTTTTTTTTTGTTTTTTTTCATTTTATTTACTTTTATGCTTGTTTTATTATGAAAATATCTTTTAAAGCATTTAGGAAAATAACAATTTTCTCTTTCCCTTATCTAAAACTAATCTACCTTTTTTAAATATACGTATATAATCCTTCTATTTTCATTCTAAAATGACCAAATTGTTTATGGCATAGGATTTTATCAAGGTTTTACTTTTAAAAACCTAAGTGATTCAACAATTGATTGTAACTTTATCTAAGTTCAAATGTAGACCTTAAAGTGGTCTACTCAGCTTTGTAATTTTTAGTTATAAAGTTTGCTCAGAAGAAATGACGCTAAATAATCTTTTGATGTTGATTATTCATCCCCCCCACTTAAAAAAAAAAAAATTAACGAATTCTATGATCACAGCAAACACAAACTTATTAGTCAAATAATTTTGTACACATAACATTTCTTTCGTTAAATTTGAATCAGAATTTAATCGTCCATTGTCTACATGTCATAATCTCTGATCCACATTTTTAATTGAATTAAATTTTCCCCCTGATTCTCAAGTAAAGTAATATGACCAAGAGTAGTTTGTCCGTTCAATATTGTAGCCAGTTACAAGAGGTTTAAGTGGATACTTTAACCTCTTGTAACTTAAAGCGATTTTGCAATTAGTATGTGAATGTTTATTTAGATATTTTTAATTTTCATGTTTTAGACGTAAAAAAATGTCTTTTAAACAAGTTCAACTTATAAAAATTAAAGATGTTTCGTTATTTTTCTAATCAAAAACATTCCTTCTATTTATTTGTTTATGCACCAATGACAACAGCTTCATTTCTATAGTTACCATGGCCCTATTCACAAACAGTACAGTAAATAAAATATACACAGACTTTTTATTATTATTCATTGAATTAAATAACGTTGAACTAGACCTAAAAACCTGCTTGGACAGATTCTTTAAATTTTTTTTATTCGTTTCCATTTTTCATGAATAAAACTATTTAATAAGGTGAAGAAACAAATAAACGATAAGTCAGTATGTTGGATCTTCTTTATTAACTTTGGTTTTCTCTAAGATAAATTCGATGTTATTGTAGAAGTGTATTGATGAGTGCAAATTTTCTTACATACCGTAATAATTTGATCACCCAAGATTTGATCCACCCACCAGAATGGCTAAAAAAAATTGCCTCCTCCCAACCAGGGTCTTACAGGAAGCATTTGGTGGGCTAATGTTTATACAGAAACGGTAGACTTATAGACCAGTACAACTTCATAATACTGTATTGTTGATAGTTTTTTCATGTTTTCACATTTTTCTTGTACTCCTCAATTGAAAGATAAATTTGAAAAAATTTGAAAAAGGCTGAATTTCCTTTTATTGTACTGTGTAATAAAAGGAATTTTACTAAATTTGTTTGTCTGTTCATCTGAAATTGTCATGCTTATCAAACGCAGAGAGAATGAAAATACTGCGACTACACACACACACACACACACACACACACAAATTGGCTGCTGTTAGTAATGCGCAAGATTCTGTTTGATATTACTATTATTGCTTCTACTGCTGATCTTTTTTTTTTTTTTTTTAACTCAATTGTTTGTTTTAAAATTATCAACAATTTACATTTGAAGAGTTGTTGAAAAACATTTTCTTAAAACTTACCTTTTTCCCCAAATTTCAAAAATAATTGGAGTGTTTAAAAGAATCCTCGAGATGCGACTTCAAATTTTTATTAATTCTTAACTGAACAGACGATTTGTTGAATTAGTAACTTAGAGCTCGAGAAGGAGAAGACGATAAAAAGACAAACTCCAGACGTTTTAATTATTCTGATAAATGCAAAGGAAACATAAACCTATTATTTTTAATGGGTAATAAAATGTAGATCTGCTACGATTTGAACTAGTAAGGATTTAGTTAACATTAAATTTACATCAGGTGTCATACGTTTGGACACTGTCAGTTTCCAGTTGTGAATCATAAGTAATACCCCCCTCGGTTCCACTTTTTAAATTAATTTTTCTCAAACAAATAGAATAAATAAAATCGAAAGAAATGAGTAGTTTTCATACGGACTAGATCTAAATACATTGAGGGGGAAAACACAACATTTTCTGATGAAAGTAAAACAGTTAAAACGACTCTTAACCAAATTCCTGACATACTTATCTAAGTACTTGTCGGGAGTAGCCCAACCATAAAATTTTCTTTTATTTCTATGGTAAAGTTAAAAAAGACTAGAAATGTAATACTTACATTCACAATCCAGATAAGTTCAAGTTTGTCATTTGCTCCATTATTATTTTATTGAACGCAAAATACATAAAATAAAATCACATCAAGTAGCTACTATTCAGCCATCGGTCATATTTTTTTCAGTCTTTTTTTCAACCAATAAAGTGTTGATTTGTAATTTTGGAATTTAACTGTAAATGTTAAATAATAATTTTAAAAAATGAAGGAAATGACTAAAACTTTCTCTTTTCAGGTTGATGAATATTACATTTTTATATAATTTTTTGTATATTATTGCAGAATCAACATAAATTAGTCAATGGGCTATTCTGGACAAGCACTCTTCCTTATCTAATGTGAATTATTCCAAGCTTTATCAGATAATGATTTGGGAAAAATTTTAATTTTAGGAAAAAAATACACACACATTTACTGTTATATATGAAAGTATTTTTGTCAGATTCTTAAATTGAACTGCTTGTTTAAAATATCAAATTTTAACACCACACACAATCACACATATACAAAAAGATTGTTTACTTTAGAAAAATAGCTTTTATTTTATTTTATTTTAAATTCCTTTATCAATTCTAGTTATTTATAAACATTTTCTTCCAATCTTCACTATAGATAACATGTTTATAGCACAAAATGTCATAATATTTAGGTTTTTACAAGATGGATTTAAGGAATTAACCTTAATTTGACAGTGATCTTCTTTGACCTCTTGATGAGATCTGAAATTTAGTGAACTTGAAATGTATGGTGATGGGTGTGTTGTTAAAATAAAAAAAGGTTAGCTTACTAGATTGCATGCAACTTCTATAAATTTGGGGAAATATTTCTAAATCTTATTATATGTTAATTAATAAAGTTTACAGCAACTATTTATCATGCAAGGAAGGAGATTTCTCTTATTTTGAGGCATTATATGAACAGTAAAGATTTGATAAATCTCTAACAAAGGTGAATGATTTGAAATGTCATTTTCACACTTTGAAATATATTGATTTTGTTTTTTAATTCAGAAGTTTAGCTATTACGTATAGCTTGAGTAATTATTTGAGGAACCATATGTAATTTTATCTTGTGTACTATTACTTTTTTAATAATGCATTACATCATTTTTTTTAATCTTTGATGATTTGATTTTTTTTTGATTTGTTTGAATTGTTGCTCACCTACCCAGCATTGGAAATTGAAGCAATACAGATGGGTAACTTCTCCTAAAAAAAGAGGGGTGTCCTGGGTATGATACTAAACTATATCTGATACTGAGGCTCCAATTCTAGAGTACCCCCTACAGTACCATTATTTCCAGGTCCACTTTGCCCCAGAGTGGTAGTACCTGTTAGGGTCCCATCTATGGGTTAAATAGATCTGTTTGAAAATTATTTGTATTTGATAGGAATACTTGATACCATATAGCTGTTTGAAAATTATTTGTTTTAAGAATACTTACTTTGAAGATAGAACTGTTTACTAAGGATTATTATTTACTTGAAACAAAATAACTGTGCAAATAAATTATTATCATCAAATAGAAATAGTTACTTGAAACCATATAATTATGTATAAAATATTCATATTTGACAGAATTACTTGAAATCATACCACTATGTAAATTTTTTTGTATTCGATAGGAATAATAGATATCATAACCACAAAAAAAATCACTTAAGAAACAATCACACAAAAAATGTAAATATAAATGTGCAATGAATGCAATTCTTTAACCTCCAGACATAAAATTAGCTTGAGGAAGCATCATGGCTAGTGTGCTTGACTTTGACATTGTAGTCATCATCATCATATCGTGCTGGTAGGACGGATATCCCTGACCCTCTCTCGCCACTCCTCCCTATCGTTCATCGCCCTAGGTAGGTCTTCAGGACAACATCCCGTATCCTCACATAGCTGCTGAATGTATGTTCGTGCTGGTCGTCCTACTTTTGCACGGCCATGTGTGGGGGTCCATAAGAGTACATCTCTTATGAGTTCATCTCTGCTTCTCCAGCAGTGTCCTGCATGTCTGGCTCGTTTAACTTGAATAGTTTTCGTGATGGGGGCAGGTGGCCGTACAGTTGGTGTCTTGTGGGGTGTTGCCGCCAGGACTTGTTTAAGATTGCACGTAGCATTCTTGTGTAATTGCCATCTAGCTTCTTCTCCAGCCGTTTTGTTAGCGTCCATGTAGTGCAGCCATGTAGCAGTATCGATGTGACCGCTGTCTGGAAGAAACTGCGTTTCATTTTATCGGTTAGGTCTGATTTCCAAATAATCGATAACCTATTGATAGCTGTCCATGCTTTCGCTAACCTCGTTTCGATGTCCTTTTCGGTTGATTCGACGCTGCTTCCTAGGTAAGTGAATTTGTCTACTAGTTTAAGAGGGGTTCCTTCTAGAGTGGAGATGTCCCCCATTTGATTATAGCACATATATTCCGTTTTGTGTGCATTAACATAGAGGCCTATGTTTGCGGCTCGTTCCAAACTATGCAGTAGTGTTTCGGCTTGGTCAGGTGTATTTGCCAGTATCGCTATGTCATCGGCGTAGTCGGCGTCGGTAATTGTTGTTGCGGGGTACCTTCTGCTTCTTTTCTTCGTCAGTTCGAAGCCATTCTCTTTGATTTTGTCAATCGATGTTCTAAGTACATAGTCTAGACAAATGATAAAGAGGTATGGAGCCAGCGTGTCCCCTTGTAGTACTCCTGCTACAATGTCAAAGTATTCTGTGTCTCTATCTGGTGATCGTACTTTTACTTTAGTGTTTCTATAGAGAATCGTTATTGCCGCTACGGTTTCTTTAGGTATGCCGTACGCTAGTAGGATTTGTTCCATCTTTCCTCTGTGAATGGAATCGAAAGCCTTGGTAAAGTCAACAAAAATTAATGTCGCGTGTAGGTTTTTTGCCCGTACACCTTCAAGGATTCTATGGATGGTTAATACTTGTGAGGTCGTGGATCTATTTCTTCGGAAGCCATTTTGGTTTTTTCTAAGTATGTTGTCGATTTCGGGTTCTATGCGGTTTTGTAGTAGGGCATTGTAGATTTTGGCTGCTATGGATGTAAGTGTTATGCCTCGGTAGTTTTTGGCTAATCCGAGGTCCCCCTTTTTAGGGAAGGGGAGTATGCATCCCTTCATCCATCTATCTATCGGATTTTGATTGTATACTGCGTTGCAGTGTCGGAGCAGTATGTCATCGAATTGTCTGGTCTTCCATACTTCCGGGGGAATTTCGTCCAGCCCTGCAGCTTTCCTATTTTTAATTTTTCTGAGAACCGAGTCGAGTTCTTCTTGTGTGAACGGTCCTAGTTTAATGTCTAATTGTTTGCTAATTATTCTGGTGATTGGTTCATGTGTTATTTTCGGTGGGTTTCCTAGTAAGTTTTCGAAGTGCTGTTTCCACAGTTTTATTCTTTCTTGTTGGTTTGCTGCTTTCAGTTTTGCTTTGGCCGTGTTCTTTCTTCTACTCACTTCATTTATTGTTTGCCAGGCTATCCTAGATTGTCTATCTTCCACCGAGTCTCTAATCTTATCTATCTGATTTTGAATGTATTCTGTCTGTTCCTTTATATATACGCCTGCTAATTGATATTGTGCCGTTTTTAGTTTAAAGGCATTCGTGTTTGTTGGGTTTTTTCGATAGTTTTTGGAGGCTATTTTCACTAGTGCACGTTTTTCTCTCACCGCTAAAGTTTCCCAAGGGACTCTATATTTAGTTTTGAGTTTTGTTGGAATGCATTTCGCTGCTGCCTCGAGGTGTGCATTGACGAAATTTTCATATTTGTCGTTTGGTGTACTTTTTTCGGTCCTTTCTTGTAGTGTTTCGAATCTGTTTCTTAATTCTAATATGTATTTATCTCTTATATCTCCTTTTGTTCAATAGGGCCCAGTCATAGTGTTTGGTAGTCGCTGTTCGTTTGGCGTTTTTTCGTAGGCGTAACCGTATTTTCGCCGTGACTATTCGGTGATCGGTGGACACACCCTCAAAAGAGGAGTATGCCTTGCAATTCATTGCACTCACTTTTGAACTCATACTCTTGGGAAAGATATGAACTCTCTTAGCTGTGTGTTAAATAGTACCATTAATGTTTTCCTATAAGGATGGCTTTGGCCTAAAATAATCCACAAAGGTTGATATGCTATTAAACAAAAAACAAACCAAGTTTAAGAAAAAGAAATGGCCTACAACAATTTCTATGAACTAATGGTATTCATCTTAGTCTTTATTATTGTAATCTTTCCAATCTTTAATGTACAATAATTGATCTTTTAATGTTTTCATTTTGAGTTTTTATTCTGCTTCTTGTTTCTTGTATGTTAATTGCATAATCACTTTATGATGCTTTTTGCTATGTTTTAATAAATTTTTATGAACCTTGTATTTGATATCTTCTACTTGAAACAAAATTATGCCTTGTTGAAAAATGAGCCCTTGTTGCATTGACTCATTTGCTTCATTGAAAAATTTGAGCATTTGACTACAATTGGTGACTTGTGAATTTCTTTCAATGTTGAAAAAATTCATTATAGAATTTAAAACATTTAGAGTTTATTAAGCAAAAACTTAAAACGGCCCTGTTAGCAGGTTGATAGAATATGCCGATTATGTCCTCTGCAGAGAGGTAAGACCTGCCCCCGCCAAAAAAAATGGGGAGTTGTGGTTATGACATTAGATTTTATCTGGTGGTGAGGCTCCAGTTCTGGAACTCTGGTGAGTGTGGAGTACATCATCATTGCCATTACTCTCATTCTCCTCTGACCTGGAGTGGTAGTACCTCTTAGGGTTCAGCTATGGATCAAATAGATCTGTTTGAGAATTATTTGTATTTGATAAGAAAACTTGATACCATGTAACTGTTTAAAAAATTATGTTGATAGTTTCTTGAAGCTATAATTATTTACTAAGGATTATTATTAGTTACTTGAAATGCTATAACTGTACAAATAAGTGATTATTAAATAGAAATAGTTACTTGATACCATATAATTGTGTATAAAATACTTGTATTAGATTTGAATGTTTGATATCATATAACTCTGGAAAAAAAAAACCTCTTAAGAAACAACTACACAAATGTAAATATATATGTACAATGTACATGAATTCCTAACATTAGGCATGTACAAAAAAAAATTGCACTTTTTAATGGCAAAATTATGATTTTTTTTTTTTTTTTTTTAAGACAACGGACGCTTTCTTCTAAAGTATGTTTTTTTTTACTAAAACTGAACTTTTTTCTCTTTTATTAACCACGTTCTTAGATTAAGCTATAAAAACTAAAAGTCAAGAAAAAACATTGCCTAGAAGAACAATATTGTGCCTTATTTTACAGAATTTTGAACTTCAAAAATAAGGCAAACAAAATCAACAAGCCATTTTTATATATATATATATATATATATAAACAAAATTTAATTTTCCATAGAACTATCTTTTTTATGGAAAATCATTTATCTGTTCTTTTTAAGGAAGTCAAATAAATGAAATGATTGAGGAGGGGGTTTGGTGCACGACGACGACAACAACAACAAAAAATTGAGGAAAATGTCTTTTAACAAAAATTTCATTTTCTTATTGTTTGAAATATCAAAAAATTTTATTAGAATCCAATAATTAGCTAATTTTTGGAATTTAAAAAAGTAAACGGGTGGTTTTTTTTTTGTATAACCCTTGATAGGTTGACATGCCATCAAAATCAACTATAAAATTTTTTTTTTTTTTTTTTTTTTTAGAAAGGTATGTCTTATGCAAGAAAAGTTAGTTGTATTTTATTTTTATTTTTTATAAATTAATCTGATCTTTGTAATCTACATAAAATTTATGATTTTAGTTACTATGACCATTTCAGAAATTAAGTTTGTCATTTCGTGATAGAAAATGACTAATCTCTTACTGAATTTCTTTTCATCTTATTAAAAAAAGATTTTCTCAGGACTGATGCTTGTTGGATTAACCTCTAAAATACTTTATAATCTTTATATTATTTCTAAAGTAAAACAAAGAATGATTAAGGACACTATTTGGGGAAGAAAAATCAATAGTTGTAATTATTTTCAAGCAAATTTCTAATAGCATTTTTGCTTTTCATACACTTGGAGAAGGACCGATGATGTATCGCTTCATGCAGGTGAGTTTCAAATCATTTTTGCCAATTATGATTTCCCACCATCCTTTTAAGTAATTTCCGTTCTGCTACTAAAGAGAATGTTGTTACTACCCTACTTTCAGGAAACCCCTTTTCACCACTGTCTATAATCACCCCCATTCTCTCTGTTCTAATTTATATCTTAGTCTTTATTAAACCCCCTAGGACGCTACTATAAACTGGGTCTATGGAATAACTTGTCCTAATTAATCAGCCAGCTGTTTTATTTTATACTTGGCCTAATTTTCTCAAAACGAAAAAACTCTAAAGGCAGCATATTAGAAATTATTACCTATTTTTGAGGCGCTTCCTCTGGAATTTTGCATACTGCATCTTAATCTTTTGCCTTTTAAAGCTTCAATATTCTCTTTTTTGTTTTTAGTCACAAACTATACCACCACCATTAATAATTGTGTGTGTGCCAGACTAATAAAAGTTAAGTAAATAACAACTCTATTACAATCAATTTTAACAGAACTTTGTCTCAGATTTCATTTTATATAAATCTGATTGTAATTTTGTTTTAAAGTAGACATGGGTAACCTTTTTTGAGAAGCAGGCTCATCATCAGGTGGGATGCACAACTAAAAAAATTCAAGGTAATTTTAAGTTAAAGACACCTCTACCATTTTCACAACAGAAGACAATACATGTAAGCATATGCTTTAGAGATAGGCAAAAGTTGATCTTTTTTTTTTTTTTTTTTTTTTTTCTTTTCTTTCTTAAAAAGATCTTTTAGTTTTAGGTAGGCTATTCAGAAAGGATTTTGGGCTGCATGTGGTCCATGGCTGATTTAAAGTTTTATTCACATCATGACCATTTTTTTATCACCATGTTTTAGCTGCTGTGTGCTTTGGCCTTCTTCAGGCAAGTGTATAGAATGTTATACTCACAAGATTTTTTTAACCTTTGTGAGATTGTTGTATAGTATAATTTTGCTATGGAAAGCCTTCTTTTAATAAAAAAATGTGTTGGATTTTTATGGTAGGTAGACTTATTGTCAAAATCTATTGATGAAAATGATAAGAATGAGAATATAAATTTAAAAAATTTGTGGAATAACAATAACTCTTCTCAGAATTTCAGACAATATTTATCAGCACTGTAGGATTGTAGAGTATTCATAGCATTCAACGATGAGCTGGTATTCTAGCTATTATTTTCATATAATACTGTTAGCTTTATGTATTGTCACCCACAAAAGCTCCTGTTTGACATCTGGTTTGAAAGATTTCATAGCCTAGGTATCTACTCTTAAACTGATTTATCAAAGAAGATTCTTTATCAATTGATAAGTGTTGAAATTATGTTTCATTGCTTTCTTTTGAACAAAAAATTTAAGTCCAAACATTTGCTAAGCTTAGATTGGTCTGGCATAAGTTCATAAATGTGAGGTATTCAGTGTGAACTAAACTCCCTATTGTAGTAATGATTGCTAACCATTGTTCCATGACTTAGTGATTTTAATTTTTGACACAAAGGAGCAGGATGTTAATTGTAAAGTTCATCAGACATTGTTTCACACCTTACAAGTGCAAATGAATATTGATGGTCCCACAATAAAAATTTGTGAAAATATTTTATTTATATATATATATATATATATATATATATATATATATATATATATATATATATATATATATATTATTTTATTTTATATTATTTTATTTTATATTATTTATTTATTTATTTTTTTTTTAATTTATTTATTTATTTTTTTTCTAACATTCAGAAAATCTATAGTTATTCTTGCAACTTATCAGCTTTAAAAAATATTGATTAAAACTTTTTCTTGAGCATCCTGTTTACAATTAATATGTTGAAATGATCTTTGACTTCCCAACATGCATCTATTATTCTGCTTGAGTAGGAGGAAAATCCATAATAGTGAAGTAAGAAAAACTGTTAGGACCCAAGTTTCACCATTTCAAAGTTGATATTTGTAAATAAAGCTGAGGAGAATATAGCAGGTATGGATGAAAAATTTTCTAAAAAAATTTTTTCCTGATTTTAATTTATTTATCTTTTTTATGGTGAGACCTTTTTCACTTGTGTCTGCAAATGTAATTCTCTCAAGGTGTGTTGAGATTCAGAATATTTTCCTTTCGTAATAATGAAAAAAAATTAATCTCAAAATAAATATTGACTATTATTCTTTTGTAATTGACAATATGGCATGAGATAGTTGGAAAATGTAGCTTAATTATTTTGAGGTATCATCCATGAAAAATGAAGTTTGTGTCTCATCCAAAACTTTACTTATTCCAAATGTTTGTAGGTTAACAGCTGAAGAATGGATCAGTAAAAAACAAAAAAAAAAACCCAACAAAATGGATAAAGAAAACTAATCAATGTCTGTTTGAGATATGTAACCACTCTCATCTTGGAAATGTGTATATAACAAACAAGATGAAGACAATAGTTTAAGACATGTTACTAATGTAAATAAAATTAGTCATTATAAATTTTTTAAAAATCCATTTAATAAAGTGTGAATGTTTTTACATGTAATAAAATAAAATTTTTCTTTAAGTTTATGGCCTTGAGATCATTAGAATTGTTGAAGTCCTGGCAAATGGAAATTCAGTTTCCATTATTAATGTACGTGAATTAAAACAACTCTTTGATTTCTTTGTCAGTTCATGAAGAAAATTGGAGACTCACTGAGAGGGGAAAAAATGTTCTTCTTGATCATGTCCATTATAATCCTTAATAGTAAAGTGGTTTCATTTGTGTATTTCTTCCTGACATAATGACTAAAGAAGTAACTAATTTTTGTGATTAATATGAAGTGTAAGCACTGAAATCAGTTATTTGGAGTGACAGATGGGTGTGCTGAGACAAAGAATACTTATTTTATTTATTTTTTCTAATATTTAGTTAATCCTTTCTTTGTGAAATAAGATATGAATTCTTGTCTTGTTTGAAGCTGCTTCTGAATTCTTATAATTTGATGGCTAGGAAAATGATTGGCTAAAAATATGAGACAAAAATGAGATGTATGGAATGTTGGTACAGATATTTACAATGTATACATTGTGTTCAAATTTTGACTTGTAATTTTTTCTTAATACATAAGTGCATGATTTACTCTGTATGCTTGTGTCTAGGTTAAATTTTGAAAACCTAATTTTTAGGGGTGGTGGTGGAATGGATACACAAATAAAAAATTTTCAAAGGGAAATGAATATATAATGCCAAACGGGTAGTTGCAATCATTTGGCTTCAAAAATGAATTCTGTGAATGAAGGATTTTGTGATTATAAGTTAATGGGTTGAACTATGCATGAGACAGACTTGTACATGAAATGTTCTGGCTATGATATTAAACTATCTAGTGGTGAGGCTTCAGTCTCTCGGGAAGGGTGGAATCATTCCTTTTACTCCCTTGTCTACTCTGACTTAGAGTAGTAATACCTCTTAGGGTACTATCTATGGGTCAAATAGATGTTTGAAAATAATCATTATTGGATTGGAATATATGAAACCATTTAACTGTATGCAAATCATCTTCATTAAGAAAAGTTACTATGACTATTTACCAAGGATTATTATCAGTTAATTGAAACTAAAAAATTGCTTGCAAATTGTTATTAGATAGGAATGTGTGAAAGTATATAACTGCAAATGAATGATTATTATTTAAGAATAGTTTAAACCATATAATTAGGCTAAATTGTTGGTATTAGATAGGAGTACTTGAAATTAAACAACTGCAAACAAATGATTAGTCAGATTGAGTCACATTGAAAATATAGTTATGATTTTGATCAAACATTTATAAATGAATCAAGTTTTGGCTTTAAATAACCCAAAAGTTGATATGCCATTAAATAAACTAAACCAATGTGTATATGCTAGATTTTTTTACAGGAAATATTTTTTCAACTTGGTCTACTTTGTTGTCAGTGCATTTCATTCAGTGGTGAATATTAATCATGTATATCAAATATTATACAGTGAAAATTGCAGATCAAAATAATTGTTAGATTATGGACTTATTGATTCCAACCCTGTGTGTATGTTTGTTTGTAGAACAAAATACAGTTGAAAGAAGGAATCTTAATTCATTTGGTGTTTAAAAAGGCAAGGGTCTCATAAGAATCAATTTTCCATAGTAACTCAAATGCTAATTTGCCCAGTCGGCTGGGGCTGTAGAATATACAGACTGCATCTCTGCAGAGGGGTAAGACCCCCCCAATGAGTTTCCTGGATATGACACTAAACAATCTGATTGTGACTTTCTAGTGATGTTGGAGCTTTGGGGAATGATGAGCACCCCTTCATTGTCATCGCTCCCAGGTCCACTCTGGCCTGGAGTGGTAGCACCTGATAGGGTTCTACATATGGGTCAAATAGAACTAAAATGCATACTTATGCTAAACTGAATTGCTTGAAATAGAACTGTTTTGACATTTGTGTGTGGACAAAAACTATACTTATGCTAAACTGAATTGTTTGAAATAGAACTGTTGGCATTAAATAACCTACAAAGGTTGATATGCCATGAAACCCAAACAAACAATCAAATGCTAATATGGGATGTTTTATCTTTAAAACATTTTGATTTCCTTCAAACTCTTGATTATAAATTCACAAGTGACAAATTATGAAAATTAAATTACACTTTAAAGATGTTTGTATTTTAGTGTTGGTAAAATTTGGACTGTGAACCTATGAAAAAATTAAGACTTTTTTGTATAAACAAGTTTTCACAAATACCAAGAATAAGAACTATCACTGATATCTGGACTTAGATGAACACTGGCTGGTACTCCTCTCTGCCCTCTTAAAGATGCTATTTAAAGACCTAACATGGCACTCGGATATTTTCTAGATCATGCTGAGAAACCAACAATTCACTATCTGAATTGTTGACTTAAGCATTTAAGATTTTTTTATTTGTATTCATAAAAGCCATTGTCCTTTGGATTGTAAAACAAAATGTTCATATTTAAGAATGTAGGCCACAAATATCTTACATATTGTGTATGGATAACCTCAAAATAAATGGGATAAGGTTAATCTCATCTAGTTATTTACCAAAAACATTTAAAATATCACTTGTATTTTAATGATTTAAAAATCTTTTTGAATTTCTTACTGCGAGAAAATAGCATAAATTTAGTTGTAACAAAAGAAAAATGATTTTTGTATACAGGTTTTAGTTTGATTTTAACATCAATTTTTGTCATTCAAAATTATCTTTTATTATATACCAGATTGATGTCTGAACTCAGAAATTTAAAATATTCAAAAAATAAATTAGCTGTTACAGAAATATAGGGTTGGACAAAAATGAGTTAGTTTAACAATTATTGGATTTTGAAAAAGAAAAATATTTGAAATATGGTGAAAACTACTTTTCTTTACAGTGGGATTCTCTTACCTGTCAAGTGGGTGTTGAATCAGCTTTCTATGGGACAGCTGAAATATATATGACCAAAAATAAAACTTCATATTACCTACAGGGGTAAAAGTATATTCTCAACTTTAAAGCATCCCTTGATGAACAATATGGAGAAAAGTGCTCATTGTATAATTAATGTTGTAGGAAATGGTCAAGGTGACTCGACAAATCCTGGATGAAGCTGTTTGCATTTAACATAATACTAATACTCTTGGGAAAGGTATGAATCCAACTATTCTCCCTCAAATAAATAGTTGAACAGACTAGGCTCTTTAGTATGGCAACTGGTTTAGTAAAAGAAAAACTAAAATTAAACCTATTAAACTCTGCTTAAAAATTGACTTTGTGTCACATCTTGATTGTGCAGAAGGATTGGTAAATAAATATAATGAATAATACAATGGTGATTATAAAGGTTATAGCAGCTCAGAAGCCTTAGTTTGACTGTTCTGATAGGAAAAGAACTCCTGAATTTGTTTGAGATCCTGGCTATGACTGACAATGATTCCAGCGAGTCAAATAGGCCATTAAGGACAAGAGGAAAGACTGTGCTATAAAGCTTTTCAACAACCTCAAGCATCTCCTCTAACCAAATATACTTTGGTTTTTCACAGATGAGAAAGATTTCTACCAGGATCAGATGGTGAACTTGGAGAAAAACCGTTGTTTCCTCTGTCCCCACTACATGTATTGATAGTGATGGAAACCAAACCCCCAATCCACATTATGGTGTTTAAGGTAGCCACTATTGATGGTGATGTTATTCCTCCATTCATCTTCTCATATGGCCTCAGACTAAACATGGAGGCCTACATTAAGTGTCTGGAGGAGGTAATGTTACTTTGATCAAGAGGGTGCATGCTGAAAGACTCTCTTGCAACAGAATTCTTATACCATGCCACACAAAGAGGAAAACCTAGTCTTGGCTGTGAGAAAACTTTTGCAACCACACCACCGCCTGACACCCGTCTCCCTAACTCCTCCAGATTGCAATCCCCTTGATTATTTTGTGTGAGTGCCGTTGAATGAGGTACTAACAAAACTCTGTGCAATACCAAAGATGAACTAAAGGCAAGGATAATGGCGACATTTACCATTTTAAACAAGGAGATCATCGGAAAGTCTTGCAGGAGAATCAAAAGTCACCTGGATGTTGCAGTTGAAGCCAATAGCGATTTCTTAGACTAAATCTATTGTATTCAAGATATCTCATGTAATGTAGGTAAATATATTTGGTAAGATGAGATAGTGTTATTTTCATTTATGGAAAATTTAGAAGACAATTTACCCATTGAATTGTGTGTGTGTGTGTGTGTGTGTGTGTGTGTATATATATATATATATATATATATATATATATATATTCACTTCCTTGGTGTCATTATAAATTTATTTCTGGTTGTTAAAACCATCATCAGATGTATAACCAAAATTTTTATTTGGGTGTTCTTATATTGCTTCTGGCAAGAATAGAATTTGAAAAAAAATTTTTTTTTTTTTTTTTTTTTTAAATTATGATTCTTTCATTGAAATAATATTTTAATATATTTTATATTTTTTAATCAAGAAAAAGAAATTATGCCTATTATTTTTCATTCATACAATGTTTATACAATCCTATAAAAAAAAAAAAGTTACCCCCTAATTTAAATGCCACTGAAAATTAAACCTAATTCTGGAAAAATTGGATACTCCTACCCCTTGGATTTCCTCCCCAGATTATATATATATATATATATATATATATATATATATTGAAAAAAAAAGTTGGTGACTGTAGTCGTGGGCGACCTGAAAGCTCCCTTTTAATAGCTACTACACTAATGTGTAAGGGAGGGTGCAACTCCTTTCGATGGATTGCTCCACTTTACTCTTGATATGTACCTTATAATACTGAGTGTTAAGCAAGGAGGTATCAAGTCTTTGGTATGACTCAACCTGGGATTAAACTCCAGTCTCCCAGTCCATCGACGAACACTCTTCTCACTAGAACAATCGGCTGATATGTGTGTGTGTGCCCAGTATGAGATGAGCCCCAACTCCATAATAATGACTAAAAGTTATAGAAACCAAAGTTTCTTTGTCTTGAATCTCTTTGTAAATGCTGCTATTGCAGTTATGGATTGTATTTGTATTTTACTTGGTCATTCTACTCCTTGTGGTAGACTAGTTGATGATATTGACACAGTATTTGCTTGGAAATAATTAAAACTTTTTTTTTTATTGGTGAAAGTGAAACCCAAGCTCTGCTGCCAGCTGGAAAGAATAAGAGAAATCTGTTGCATCAGAATGTTAATTAGACTTACAGCAGAATTGTGGTTTCTCTTTCATGCCTTGAACCCGGCATATTGAGGGTAGGGAGCAAATGTATAATGGGCCCCTTTGTTTCTAGTATTGACTGAGTAACAGAGATTGGAATTTCTCTTGGAGTGGTTAGAAAATATCTGAAGACATTTTCATATTCAGCGTTGATAAGAAAATAATCTGGGTAAAGATACAATGTATGTTTTTACCCAGCCCCTCTGCTACAGGCAAGATGTGACACAAGGTCACTTTTAAGCAGAATAAAGCTGGTTTTAATTTCGTCATCTTTTTTCTTGACTAGTTGCCTTACTGAGGCTAAAGTACCCAGTTTACCCTTCTACCCATAGCTGGAGGTGAGAATGATTCATGCCTTTCCCAAAGGCATTATTGTGAAGTTAAATACAAACAACCTCATCCTGGATTTGAACTCTAGTAAGCCGGTCTGTTTCCTATGTTTAATGTGTGTAAAGTACTGTTTGTTTGAGTTTTATGACATATCAACCTTTGTTGGTTATTTGATGCCAAATTCCTTTTATACAAATAATTCAATTTAGCATAAGTACCTAGTTTAATTCTATTTGACCCATAGATAGGACCTTATCAGGTTCTACCACTCCCGGCCAGAGTGGACCTGAGAACGATGGTAATGAAGAAGTATTCTGCATTTCCCAAAACTCCAGCATTACTGGAACTTCACCATCAGATTGTTTGGAGGTGCCCGTGGTGTAGTCGTTATCGTCGTAGGAAATGGACACGGCGACACGAGTTCAAATCCTGGACGAGACTGATTGCATTTCACATAACACTAATACCCTTGGGGAAGGTATGAATCCAATTATTCTCCCTCCAGCTATGGGTAAATAGTAGGACAGACTAGGTTCTTCAGCCTTGGTGAGGCAACTAGTCTAGGAGAAGGAAAACTCTGAATTCAAACCTGTTAAACTCCGCTTAAAAATTGACCTTGTGTCATATCCTGCCCGAGCGGAGGGGTTGGTAAATAGTACCATCAGATTGTTTAGTGTCATACCCAAGACATTCGTTGAGTGCGTGGTGGGGGGGTTACCCCTCTACAGAGATGCAGTCAATGTATTCTGTAGCCCCAGCCGACTGGGCAAAGTACTTTTGTGTCTGATTTTATTTATATATATATATATATATATGAGTGAGAGAGAGCACTTTTAAAGTCTGTTGTTTTAAGTTAGTTATGTGGTATCCTAAAACATATATATAATGTCATGTGCTTTTGATATGTTATCGATTGAGCTGTAAAGAGGTTTAGACTCAGGCAAAAATGAAATCAATACTTGTAATTAATGTTAGCAGAAGCCTGTGAAAATTAAGTGGCATTTTCATAATGTTACAATGCGAAATAATGCACGGTCATTAAGACCTTTTTATATAAAACAAGTAAAAAGTTACTAATGTTGCTTATATATAGTACTTACATTGATTAAACACTAGCAAATAGCCACTGCTGTCTCCATTTTTTAGAGATACCATTTAGATTTAGCATGGCACTTGGATATTCTTCTGGATTATGGGGGGGAAAAAGCAACAATTCAACGTAAATTAAGCTTTTTTTCTTTTCATCTCTATTTATAAAAGCCAGTGCACATAGCTTTGTAACACAAACTGTGATATGTTCATAGATAAAATATCTTTCATATTGTGTATACATAACCTTAAAATAGGTTTGTTTAAAATGGTAAGAAATTCCCATTAGTAAATGAAAATAGCTGTGGTAAACAAAAGTTATTAAAGGATGACCACTCGTTCTCCCAAATTTCTAGTGTTGTGGCTAATTTGTTGGATTGCAACATTCAAACTCCAATCGTGCTATTACATTCATTTTTGGACTAAAACATTTGGGAAAGGTATAAACTCCCTTATCTCCAAAGCTATGGCTGAAATAGTACCACACAGTTAAATGGCTTCACATATTGCTAATAATAAATAGCAATACTTCAAACTGTTTAACCGTGTGCTAGCAAATGAGATTTATCTCTATTAAAAATGAAGTTACCTACAAATTATTTTCTTAAAAATCACACACACTAATATATATATATATATATATATATATATATATATATATATATATATATATATATAATATATAACAGGATTTGCAATTAAACAACCATCAAAGTTGATATGCCATTAAACCAAATAAACCTAGCCTTATATAGTACCATTACTATTCTTGATTTCTTTTCTGATTTATGTCTTTTGATTTTGATATGATCCTACCTATATACTGGTCATTAATAAATCTGAGGGAAGTAGTAAGGTAACTTGTGACAGTTAAATTTATCCAATGAGTAAATGTTAAAAGAAAAATGGTTGAGTTGAACTACACTTTTGTTAGATATGAACATTCAATATATAGATTATTTAACTGCATTAATTTACAAAAATAACTGTCTTTAATCTGACAAATAAATTCAACTTTTGAATTATCTAGAGAAATTAGGTCTTTTTTTTTTTTTCCATTCATTGCTTTTCTTCTGCTTTTAAACCAAAGATTAAAAATATCTATTTGAAATTAGGGATTAGACCCTCCTCTAGATTTATAAAAGACTAGAGGGCCCATATTATGATATTGCTGATCCTATTTATGAAAGAGTGAAATATTCTAATTAGCATTTCATAGCTAACAATGGTCCATGAAGATATTGATGCTTCTTTTTATGAAGGAATGAAAGATTCTAGTGAGCATTTCATACTTATCTCTTATAATGTGAGAATTAGTTTTAAAATTCATCTACACAATGAATGCAAACCCTACAAAATTATCATTCAGTTGCAAATTGGACTGGAAATTGCGCTATTTTATAATTTAGAATATCTAAATTTGTTACTCAAATGAAATTTCTAAAAGTGTCATTTTTGCTGGAGTATGTTTAAAATTGGGAATTTTAGTAAATTATAGATTGATTACAAATTTGTATCAGTTAATTTTGAAATAACTGCTACCACTGAAAATTTCAATGTATATGGAAACCATACTTAGCATTATACGACCTATTTTATTGTTGTTATGTCAGAAATTAATAATTCACGTGTACATTATGATTCTGCTTGTCCATTCTTTCACACATTACACTCGTTCACATACCCTTCCTCCCCAAAGCCAAGTGAGGTATTATTCTACATTTCCTCCCTGCAGCCAAGTGGGATATTCTTCCACCTTCAATCAACTGGGATATTCTAGATATATGTTGCTTCTCCAATGGAATTACCCTGTGGTAACTTCATCTATTCTCTTACAGTAAACAAAATGTGTATTGGTTTGCTGAAGATCTGATGAGCTCCAACAACAAGCTGTCAAAGGCTGAAAAAGAAAAAAAAAATTAATATTTCTCTGTACCAGCAATACCATTATTCACAAAATAGAATATGCAACTATATACTGACCTTGAAGTTTTGGTAGAATTAATTACTAACATTTGATATCTGTATCAAGTATTATACAGATTGTTATTATATATTTCTGTATTATTTATTGCTAAGGCAACAATAAAATTGAAAATCATCCTTTCTTGCTTAAACAGCTCTTCATTTTTGTTTTATTTTTTATTCTGTGGAATTTACATGGGTTTTGCTAGTAATAACATCATTAGTAATATTTTTCATTTGTATATTTTAAAGATAGTCTTCTTTTTTACATGTCAAATAATTTCATATATCTTGGTATCTGTTTTGTCTTTTGGAAAAAGTATAAAGATCTGGAAATATTCACAAATTCCAAATATTTCAGTTTTTCTCCCATCTTTAGAAATGACTTTTGAATATTCTAAGTAAAAATGTTTCTATCATCACAATTAAGTTAACATGTCAACAATTGTCTACATATCATAATAGTTTAAATTTGCAAACTTCATGTTAATCTTCTAACTTAATAGGAAGACTTTAAATTGGTATGCATTTTATCAGTTTCATTATCTACATTGTAAGCATTTTTCACTTGGAAAATTTTGAAGTTGAAATGTTGTTGACTTCAACATTTTTCAGATTTCTTAAATATTTCTCAATTTTTATAAGTAGATAGTGACTTAACCTGGAGATTGGACTACAACTTAAAGCAAAATTCTATTTATAACCAGAATGTTCATTTGTCTTGATTGCAGATTCATAAATCTTATGATAGAGAATTTTTTTGTCGGTCTGTAAATGAAACATCACCACCGACATCACATTTGCTTAATTATTTGTCACATTCTTCTTAATTTTATTTTTATTCAAATCTCAGTGATTAAGAAAATCATTTTTATTATCAATGCTGTTAATCTTACCTCCATACTGTAAACAAATAACTGTCTATAGTGTAAACAGGCTAATTTGCATATGATCTTAAAAATTTGATTTTAATGAATATTTGCTTTCTAATTTTGATTTCTAATTGTTTGGTTTTATTTTTATGAATATGAGCAAAAATCCTGTTGACGACTCTTAAAAGAAACTGAATTGCAAAAAGAAATAACTAATTTTATTTTTTGGCTCATTTAGATTGTTAAATTAGGAAAATTTTGTAATGAAAGCTGGAAGTGATGTGAAGAGCTATCGTTCAAGCTGTTCTTTTCTTTGATTATACTTCTCCAATTTCAAATTTCTTTATATACATTCTTATCTAGTTTTGTTATTCTTTCTCATCCATTTTATATTAAAACTTAAACTTTGCACTTGCTGTTAACAATAAAATAGTATTGTCTTTCATTGTAACACTTATTTGCTTCACCCTGACATATTGAAAAAGAAAGGAAACAAAAAAAAAAAAGAATTGTTCTGTACAGGATTATTTAATATCTAACATACCATAAAACTCTACAAATTTGTTTATTTTAATAATTTAAATACTTTTCCTTTTGAAGTAGTAACAGGGCAGTTTTTTTCAACAAAACTTTTAAAAAAAAAAAAAAAAACTTTAACACTATCCTTCTTCTTATTCATTTTTTTTTTTTTTTTTTTTTTTTTTTTTTTTTTTTTTAAATGTCTATTTAGAGATTTTCTATTACATAATCCATATAGATGTCGGTGTGTTAGAAGTATCTATTTATATACATCAAAGTTAACAACTTCTTCATTAGATTTACTGCTACCAACATCAGCCTATTTTCCTTTCCCTTCAGTCTTTCATAGGCCTGAAATTATCTTAACGAATTTAGTCCTGGAATTGCAGACTCTTGGGTGCCAGCTGTTATATCTGGGACCTGCTAAATCCCTCCCACTCCACCCCAGAAAGTTCTTTGAGAAGTCTTTGGAGAGTTCCTATGTACTACTAGGTACTTAGGTAATTTTCATGGATTGGGATTTAAATTTTAGTACCTTACAGCTAATGAAAAAGTTTATTTTTGAAGTTTCATCATTAGTGGTTGTAATTTGATATGATTTATTGTACTTATTGAGTTTTCATACCAATAGTATCTAGCAATTTTTTTCCATTGGAATTCAAGTAACAGCAAGTCTCCTTAATATCCCAGTACTTTCAATTCTTTTTGGTATTTCTAAATCTTTCAATATTTTTATAAGGATTTTTGATATGTTGACATGCAATTAAAAATCAAATCAACTAATTTAGAGTTATTTCATTCCAAGGGGGTGAGGGAATTGCATTCATTTTATATTCACATTTTACATTTTTTTGTGTAGTTGTTTCTTAAGAGTTTTTTTATTTCACTTTTTTTATACACATTTCTATGGAATATGAATAATTTTTAAACAGATCTATTTAACCCATAGATGGGACCCTAACAGGTATTACCTGGTCAGAGTTGACCTGGGAATAGTGTTAATGAAGTGGGTACTCCATACTCTCTAGAACTGGAACCTCACTACAGATGCAGTTTAGATTCATAGCCAGGGCACTGCTAAGCCTTATCAACTGCCTGAAAATATCTTTGAGATTGTTCCAAGCATGCCGTTATGGTTATTAAAATTAATGAGACCTACCATATCATTAGAATATGAGCTGTTTGTGCGCAATAGTTGGAGTTGTGATTGTTATTAGAGCTTGTATTATTGGCATCAACTTACTGCTAAAAATGGCTAGACAACTCTTCTCATGTCAGGGTGTTAGAAGTATGGTTAGCAATCTGGATTAGCTGACCATTGTCAGTGAGTTCATTTCATGAACACTATTCCCATTCTTCTAGCCTTGTGCCATAATTAAGCTAAGCAGAGTAAGTAACTCCTTGTTGCATGCTTTTTTTTTTTCTTTATTTTCTTTTTCTCATCCATCATAGAATGCTAGTAATATGATGACTGCAATTATGACAGTGCAAAGGAAACTTTGGGTTCATGCCTTTCAAATAGGCATTAGTGCAACTGACATTCACAACTTAATTACAAATTTAATTTTCTGAGCTTGTTATCAGTAACTGGAACAATTCAGGTTGCTTTTGTATCATTTTATAATAGCAATTATGTGTCCGTCTGTTACATCACCACCAACATTACAATTCCCTTAGTTATGTTATATTTTTCAGTCATCATTATGTAATTTTAATTAGCATTTTATTAACTATATCTTCATTACAGTTTAGCTGAGTTAAATTTGCTTCAAAATTACCCATGTTTTTAGTGTTTAAAATCTTGCAATGTATGTTAATATATCACCAAGAAACAAAGTTTTACATAATCTGGTGGGGATAATGTTCATACTGGTTTTAACAAAACATCACTTGGTGTTATTGATTTTATTCTAAAATGTATTAAAAGCAATCCTATATATAATTAGATATATAAATCAATTAAAGTAAAAATAATTAATCTTTTTTATATGCATTTTATTCAGTTTTGTTAGTCTTTCCAATTTAATATGATAATTTATAACATTATAACCTAAATACTTGCACTCAGTGGTGGGTAGGGTACATATTTTTGCAAGGCATCTTAAAGATTATGGTTTATTATTCTGTTCTCTTTAAACCTCGTTTTCATTTTATTTGGAATTGTGAAGCTCATTTTCTAGTCACTAAGATTAGACATAAAGTTACTGACTTCTAATAAAAAGTAGTTATATATTTCATACTGCAGGATGTAATCATGTGGTATTAAACCTGCTCAGAAATCCCTTCATGGTTCTCTTTATAATGAGATATATATATACTAAGCTTGTCTCTTTATCTGATAGACATTTTACACTTTATATTGTAGTAGATTTAACTCGTGAGGTTTTGTATCCTTGAGGGAGTGTATTTATTGGGTTCAAATGCAATTAAGAGATTGAAATACAACTGAATTTTTTTTCTACTCTGAGAATATTTTGTGTCTCTATAAATTTAAACCACTCTGTTGGCAGGACCTAGAATATGCTAACTGTATCCTCTGCTGAAGGGTAAGGATCCCTACCTAAAGCAGTGTCCTGAGTTTGACACTAAACTGCATTGAATGGTGAGGCTCCAGTTCTGGAGATCTAGAGTGTGAAATACCCCTACATTGTTATTACTCTCAGGTTCACTCTGACCCTGAGTGGTAGTGCTTGTAAGGGTCCCATCTATGGATCAAATGAATTTGTTCAAAAATTTTTCATATTCACGCACACAGACTGGGGTACTGATAAAAAAATCTTAACTAAATTATACAGATGTCTAATATGATCAAAACTTGATTACAGCTGCTTCATATATGGTGCAGCCAGAAAATCCTATCTTAGAGAACTCGAAACTATCCATCACCTGGGACACCGTATTGCCCTAGGAGCCTTCACTACCTCTCCAATTGAAAGTTTATACATAGAAGTGAATGAACCCCCACTTTCCTTGAGAAGATATAAACTTGCACTCTAATACTATATTAAACTCATTTCATGCCCCCAAACCCCTGCCTATAATTGTATCATGGAAACAAGATACAAAAACCTTTTTGAAAATAAAGAAAAGGTAATTAAACCTTTTTAATCTAAGAATTCAAACTCTCCTAAATGAAATCAAAATCAGTCCCAAAATAATACATAACACAATCCTCTCCAAAACAGCACCATGGACCATAAACCAACCAATAATAAAGCTAGACTTAACCAAATTTTCCAAAACCAAAACACACCCCATCACCTTCTAAGAAAACTTCCCAGACCACCACCACATCTATACAGATGGATCCAAACAGGAAATGAAAGTTGGTTGTGCTGCTGTCTTCCAAAACCAAGAACTGTTAAAACGTCTCCTAAATGAATCCTCAATCTATAGTGCAGAAGTCATAGGTATTGACCTAGCTATGAACATTATAGCAAATCACAAAGCCTCTAAATTCATCATCTATTCAGACTCCAAATCAGTCCTCTAAGCTCTACAGAGCAAAGATTCATCAACTCCTCTCATCACAAGACTTCAAGATAAAATGAACACTCTTTCTAAAAACAATAGCATCATTCTTACTTGGATACCCAACCACATTGACATATAGGGAAATGAAAGGGCAGACAGCTGCAAAAAAAAGCACTCCAGACACATATATCCAATACAAAAATTCCATACACCAACCTAAAACCACTTATTAACAAATTCATATTCAAGAAATGGCAAAAATCTTGGGATGATCAAATACAGAACAAACTCCACCATATTCAAGATACCATAGGTGAATGGCCAGCAGGTTATAGAAGAAATAGAAAAGAAGTGATAATCTCCAGACCTCGTATTGGTCACACCCACATTACCCATTCACACCTCCTAAAAGGGGAAGACTCCCCAGTATGTCCAACATGCAAAGTACCTCTCACAGTCAAACACATTCTCATAAACTGTGATAGGTTTAGACAAATTTGTCCAAAATATTACCAAACAAACAATTTAAAGAACCTCTTCAAAAACTTCAAACCAGAGTAAATCTTAAGCTTTCTAAAAGAAATCAATCTCTTCATTAAAATCTAGTCAAATATTATAAAACATAACTAAAACTCATTCTTTAAAACCTAAAATATGTGCAAAAGACAAAAGCAATTTAACTCTTCAGGCATTAAATGACCCACAAAAGTTGATATGCTATTAAACAAAACTCAAACTGAAACTTTTCATTTTCAATAGGACCATGTACAAGAAAAAAAATAAAAACAAAAAAGCAAGACCTCTTAAGAAACAACTACTCAAAAAAAAATGTAGATATGAACCTCTAGGCATAAAATAACCTGAGATTGAGTGACACAACATTAAAATCAATCAATCTATGAATTTAATGTAACCAAATTTAATTTCCATTCACTGCCCCCAAATGATTTAACCCAATATGAAATCACTAAACATAACGTATTATGTTTAATACAATTTACGTGAGAAAAAAATCGGTAAACTATAAATACAAATGCACATTTTAATCCTTGAATTATGTTTAATGGGAATGATAGGTTTGGTGGGCACCAAGAAGATCATGAATATTGTGAGTTTGAGCTACAAATAAGTAGTGCTTCTTTGTTTGCTTAGTAAATAATCCATATGGCTAAACCCAGATTTCATCAGCCCTACCAGTTGGGGCTGTAGAATACGTTGATTGCATCTCTGAAGAGGGATAAGACATCCTCAATGAGTGTCCTGGATATAACATTAAATCATCTGATGGTGAGGCTCCAGCCTCAGAGATTTGGGGAGTGTGGGGTACCTGTTCATTGCCATTGCTCCCAGCTCCACTCTGACTGGGAGTGGTAGCACTTGATAGGGTCCTATCTATGGGTTAAATTGAACAAACTGTGTGCAAACAAATGACTGTTATTGAATTGTGACTGTTATATAGCAATACTTGAAGCTATTTAACTCTATGCAAAAAAAAGCTCAGGCTTATTTAACAATGTTATCAACAAAATGTTTATTTATTTTATTTATATATGTTTGTAAACAGAATTTGGAATTAAATAACCTACAATGGTTGATATACCATAAAACCAAACTAAACCAAACCAAGTTGTTGTTGGCAACTGTTGTTGAGGACAACCCGGAGGCTCCCTTTTCAATAACTACTACACCGAGGTGTAGGGGAGGGTGCTACTCCTTTCCCTGGATTGCTCCACTTTACCCTTGATACATACCTTATAATGCTGAGTGTTAAGCAAGGAGGTATCAAGTACCATTTTTTTTAAAAGTCTTTGGTATGACTCGACCTGGAATTGAACCCTGGTCTTCTGGACCATTGGCAAACACTCTACCCACTAGGCCAATGAGCCGGTTTTGGAAAAGTTTAAAAAAAAAAATGAGCTTAAGTAAGTTGGCGACCGCAGTCGAGGGTAAGCCAAAGGCTTCCTTTTCAATAGCTACTACACTGAGGTGTAGGGCAGGGTGCTACTCCTTTCCCTGGATTGCTCCATCTTATCCTTGATTCGTACCTTTATAATGCTTTGTTAAGCAAGGATGCATCAAGTACCATTTTTTTTTTTTTTCTTCCGTATGACTTGACCTGGGATTGAACCCCAGTCTCCCGGACCATTGGCAAACACTCTACTAAATTTGCACTTTCCACTTCAACGTCACATGGTGAAATTATCCATTTAATAATTTCCATGTTTGTTATCCAAAACACTTTGTTCTGATTACTCTATAGAGGACAAATTTGCAAAACACTGAAAGTTGTGTTGGCCCAATGTAGCCTTGTCGAAACTAAGTTTAGGCTGGATTTATAAAGACCAACTTGTAAATTCACCCCCTGTGAAATCCTATGCTTATATTCACCTTGGAAAAACTTTATTCATACCTAGGAGTCTACATGGACCACTTTAAGAAGCCTGGAATTAGAGTGAATGTAAGTTTTGATTTATTCATTTAATAAATCCTACTAGTAATATCACAGTTTGTATAAACATTTAGTATATTAAGTTATTTTTATTAAATAACATTTTTGGATAAATATGCAAGATTTGTTTGTGCTAATAATTTCATCATTAACCATTTTCTCTTTTTCTTTTCATTTCAGAGTTTGGCAGAAGTGTTCCGATGTTTCATTTGCATGGAAAAACTGCGAGATGCTCGCCTCTGTCCGCACTGCTCCAAACTTTGCTGTTTGTCATGTATCCGAGTAAGTCTTAATTATCTACAGATGTCTGTACAACCCATTTTACTTTTTGGGCATTTATTTTATTCCACTTTTTATGCACACATACTAGGAAGTCCACATGGCATGGTGGTTAACGTACTGTACTGCAACATTGTAGTAAGCAAGTTCAAACTCCAATCATACTATTATGTTCATTTTTGGACTAATATGCTTATGAAAGGTATGAACCCTCTTACCCCCCACCCGACTATGAGTTAAATAGTACCACTACTATTTTCCTACAAGGATGGATTTGGCATTAAATGACTCACACAGGTCAATATGCCATTAAACAAAGAAACCAAACCAATGTACACATATACATCAGCATCCAATATTAGAGGATGCGTGTTTAAGATTTTTTTCTTATTTTACCGATTCAGTTGTGATAAAGTTGCTATAGATATTCTTAAAAACTTGTTCTATATTTGTATAAAAAGAGCCAAAAATAAAGTTATTGAAGAAAAACTTTATTACAAAAAAGTTTAATGTCCAAAATTAGTGGAGAAAAATTGTAAATGCATGTGTAGATTAGATTAGCATTATTGACTTAATATTGATACAGAATAGATGTATAGATGTGGCTTGTGGTACAAGACTGCATGTATTGGGCTCCCAGTGAGACTCGCTCATTAGTAATGGCTTGCTAGTCTAGTTTGCTAACCCTTACACCAGAAGAGGCATATTTATAATAGCACAACTTGACTAATTTGTCCCATTGTTCAGATGTGCTTTTTGTCTCATTATTCTTGCAGTTTCTGTCTCAAGTCGGTCATTAGAGTCTTTGCCTTAACATTATTGCTAATAAATTTTCTAAAAACTCTCAATTGGATTGAGATATTGACTTTGGACAGGCCATTTTCAACTTTAACTCCTACTCTACCATAGATAGAAATTTATGACTTTTCGATGATCATCATATGTTTGTTTTCAGTTAGAGCATATAAAACATCACCATGTAATTCAAAATGGATCCCAAACAATTTTCTCAGAACAAATTATCAATTGACTGTATCACCTGGAGAGTTTTCAGGTCTTAATCATTGATGAATGTCAAAGAATGTCTGAATTTGCTGTACTGATTCATGTCAGAAGTTTCTTTCAAATAAAAATGCTGTCAAAAGCTCTGGGCATGATCAATTGCAATTATGGAAGCAAAATCTAACAAATGTACTGTGCTTTCATCACTACATGCCACGTATCTAGTGATGAGAGTGCAGTATCACTATGCATCTTGTCATGAGAGTGAATAAAAGTTTCAATGTATTTGTTTAATAAAACCTTCCTGTGATATTAGGATTATATAAACAGTTGAATAGTAAACAATGATATTTCAGATTGTTTTGTTCTGTGTTATCATACAAGAATAAGTTGTCTGCTTTACTGAATAATCCTTTGTGGAAATTCTTGGGAATGGCTTCTAATAGTTGTTCAGGTGTGAGTAAATCAATTGCTACTTTGTTTATCTGCTCAGTTGCATTACTAGGATTAACCTTTTACTTTATTTACTGCTATTCTTCTTCTTCTTCTTCTTCTTCTTCTTCTTCTTCTAAAGGGTTGTGTGGAGAGTAGTAGAAAGCTAATTGAACTGGACTTTCTGCCTCAAAGACCTACGTTATAAGTATTCTAAGTAAGACTTTTATAAGGAAAATGTTTCCACTCTTTTATTGGGCTTTTCTATTTGTTTTTTTTTTTGGGGGGTGGGGTTTAAAAACTGATTTGTTTTTAACAACATTATAGATTAAAAGTGCAGTTAGGGTATCTTGAAGCCAAACTTTCATTTTAGACCTTATTTTTCTGATACATGTATCATTGGGGTTGGGGGGAAGAAAAGTCTTGGTAAAATGGGCCAGGTTTTGGCATGTTTACCAAAACTTTTTTCCCTCTAATACCTGTATTGGAAAAATAAGGTCTAAAAAGAGCTCAGCTTCAAGTTATTTTAATTATACTGTTAACCTGGACCATATACTTTCTTTTCTTGTTGTATTTATTAAGTCTTATTTTCTATTAATATTAGTAACAAGTTAGAATTAGTTTAGTAGGTGGTGTACTGTGAGAAACAGGAATCAGAGCAGGAAAATGCTTTAGAGTAGTGATCCTCAAAGAGAACATTTCAGCTAAGAGAGAAATTAGTAATTAATTTTAATCATAAAATTTGAAATGTCTTTCAAATTATACATTTTTGAATGAATTACAAGTTATACATTTCAGTTCTCTTCTGCTCATTAAAGTTTATTTTTTAAATTTTTTTACAAGTAAAAAAGGGAGGAATCCCAATGGCTATGAAAGTAAGTCCGAACTCCAACTTTGCTATGATGTTCACTTTCAGACTAATATTTTTGGGAAAGGTAACTCCATTATTCCTTGTAGCTATGGGTTAAATAGTACCATTATTGTTCTTCTACAAGGATGGCTTTGGCATTAAATAACTTAGGAAATTGAAATTTCATGAAAAACAAAAGAAAGGAAAACAAATAAGTTCTGTAGATCAGTAACCACCACCTTTTTATTTAGGGAAGAATTACTCCAATGAGTATAATTATTGCTGTTAATGATAAAAATAATAATAATACTGCTGCTGCTTTCTTGTGTACAATATGTAAGTATCTTACACTTGAATTAAAGATGTGAACGGGTAATTTGTTTATAATGGTGAAGCCACACTTTTTGGATGAGTTGATTACAGAAGACCGGTATATCAATGTCATAGATTGTCTGAACAACACTCCTTAGGCTTAGAATTCATTTTTTCTTCTCCATGACTAGTTGCCTTACCAAGGCAGAGATACCAGTCTACCCTACTATTGATAGTAGGCTTACTGGATCATTGTATATTAATTTCAGATTTTTGATAACTTCATTTATTTTGCAAAATCCACTTTTAATTCCAATGAGGTTTCCTAGGAAAATATGTTTATAATCTTGGTTGTGTGGAAGATAATGGCTGAATTTATTTTACACTTAAATGTTAAATTAGCTACTATTTTCCATTTCACTTATTGATAGTGTTTGGACGTCTTTATTCCTTCTCTCTCCCCTCCAAAAGAATATACATTGGATCTAAATGGATTTGCTTATTGAAGGTTTCATGAACACATTGGTATAAAAAAAAAAAATAGAAATACCACAAAATTCTAGAAAGTGATTAATGCAAAAGTTCTCAGTGCAACTTAGTATATAATGAAATGAGAAATCTTAAAAATGTCTTTAAAGTTTATCCTGCTCTTTATTATTTGTACTATCAGTCATCTGTAATTTGTTATATATAAATCTTAGGAAAAATCACGGGTTCAATTAGTAAGTGTTTAAACATTTGTCTTCCTCTTTTTGCTTGATACTGAAAGTAATCTGCTCTCTCTAGTTGGGTAAGATCTCCCCCCCCAAAAAAAAAAAGGTGTTCTGAGTATGGTACTAAAATACATCTGATGATGAAGCTCCAGTTCTGAAGATTTGAGGAGTGTGGAGTATCCCTTCATGGTCATTACTTTTAGGTCCTTTCTGACCTGGAGTGGTAGTACCTGTTAGGGTCTTATCTATAGGTCAAAATCTGTTTAAAAATTATTCATATTCAATTGGACCATGGGCAAAAATATAACATGCAATTATTATAAATATGAATATACAATGATTCCCTAATCTCTAGGTATAAAATAGTCATAGATGGATTGACAGGCCATTAAAATCAATGTTAGAAAGTAGTTTTTGGATAAAATTGTCAATGGATTAATGAGAATTTAAAGTAAGAAATCATTGTAAAATCCAGGACATGGTACATTTTTATTTAAATGGAAAATATTGGAGAGTGAAATAAGGTTCTGTTTTTTTTTTTTTTTTTTTTTAAATTTTCCGAAGGCTCCCTTTTCAATAGATACTACACCAAGGTGTAGGGGAGGGCACTACTCCTTTGCCTAGATTGCTCCACTTACTCTTGATCCATACCTTATAATGCTGATTGTTAAGCAAGGAGATATCAAGTACCCCCCTTTTTTTTTGGTATGACTTGACCTGGAATTGAACCCTGGTCTCTCGGACGACTGGCAAACACTTGTGTGTGTGTGTCTGTGTGTGTGTATGTATGTATGTATGTATGTATGTCTGGAATCTCTGCAAATTGTTATGGCTCACCTATATTATGAGCTCTTTTGAATGATTTATTGAAAGAGAAGAATTACTGCTAGGTTTACCAAGGAATTTACAGCTTGATAAATGTCCATCCTCTTATTGCAAATGATCATAGAACTGAGATAAGAAGTTCTTTGACATTGCAAAGTCACCACACCTGTCACCTTGTCATTTGTCTTGTTCCATGCAACATTTGTTTGCTTAGTGGTTCCGAAGAATTTATTGAATCAAAACCAGAATTGTTCTTGTTTGATGAGATCCACAATTTAGAGTTGAGGAGCTGGCTCTGTATCAGACTCTCACAAAAGAAGACTAAGAAGCAAGCCTCTGAAAATGTCTATCACAACGTGGTGTCAATCATAAGTCTGACTCTCTCTCATACATGCAACATACAATGTTTTGAATAAAGGAGTTTGTTTTTATAAACAAGTGTTGTCACTTTTTCTCACCCTGCTATACAACATTTATATCTAAAGATCTTGACTAAAAATTGGTAGAAAATTTTATATCAGTCTTATAATAGGATTTTATATTTAGAGATTATAAGTTTATTATCTTATGACCTATTATATAAGTGTTGGCAAATACCCTAGTGTTGCCTTAGAAAATATTGGAACAGTTGAAAACTATTGCATTAAGTAGTTGTGCTTTGCACACTTTTAGGTCACCATAAGGCAAGTTTTACAGTATTTGTTAAGCCTCTGTTTTGCAATGTCATAAGGTTACATTGCTTTACAATTCTAGATATATGTAAAGGATTTGGTATAATATGACCATTATATAGAGTTTTGTTTCTTTGTTTAATGACATATCAACCCTTATGGGTATATTTAATACCAAAGCCATCCTTGTAGAACAGTAGTGGTTCTATTTAACTCATAACTTAGGGTTCATACCTTTCCAAAGTGTATTAGTCTGAAAGTGACTGTAATAGTGTGATTGGATTTTGAACTCACTTACTACAATGTTGCAGTCCAGCACAATTGCCACTATGTCATAGGGACACCTCCACCATTGTATAGTACTTGATTTATTACAGAATTGAATTTATAGTATATTCAATTTTAAATTGAGAATCTACATCAGATTATATGATTTAATTATAAAATCTAAGAATTTATTTGGCACTTGTTTGATGCTACGTGGTCACTATAGAAATTGATCTGCTTGTTAATTCAAAATTTTGAATATTTATTTTTAAATTGAGAATAGGTTTGAAAATTTTTGCTTGATTCTGACCAGCATATAGTAGCTGTTAGTATGCTAAAGAATATTCATTCTTTCTCTTTTTATTTATTTATTTATTTATTTTTTTTAAAGAGATGACAATACTTTTATATCAAATAATACCTGTCTTTGAGTTATATGCATGTGTTCTCACTATTGGATACACTTGCTTTTATGTCATTTAATAAAGATTATGAATTGAAAAGCAAGAGACAAAAAGAACTAGATTGTAGTCATTTTTTTTTTTTTTTTTTTTTTTTTTAATCCAATGACTAATTTGTCAGTCTAGTCTCAGGCAGGATTATTATTGAAGCATTATAGATAAGCGTCCATTGCTCATTTTTTTTTAACCCTCTTCTTAAGGGATTATTCTCAGAATTTTCCCATTGTATGAGGATTATGCTGAAAATTCTTGTCTATTTTTTCTTTTAATTTTTTTTCTTTCTTTTTTTTTTTTTTATTTAATTTTTTAAAATTTATCAATTTATTTTTTTTACTGCAAAAATAAGATTCCAGATATAAATTTTCAAATTCTGATTTGCCAGGAATTGTCTTTTGATTTTTATTCTAATACAATCAGTAATTGAATTTTTTCCATTAAGTGATTGATTCAATCCCTAATTTGATGTAGAACTGATTGTATTTGTGAAGAAAACAGTAAATTTGCCACTGGTGATATGAATTGGAAAGATGTATCACATATGAAATTTTATTTATTTATTTTTAAAAAATTTTTATTTTAAATCAAATTTATGAAATACAAAGCATGGGCATATTGTGACTGTATGAAATATTAAAAAAATAGTTTAAAATTAAAATAATTCTGAAAAAAAATTCTTTTAAGGAATTAAATTATGTCAACTGTGTATGACATTTATTTCATTTCTGTTTGGGTAGGTGAGAAGAAATTACTCAAAACAATTGATCTAAATGTTTTCATTGACATAAGAGTTGCTTTTGATTCGGAATATATAGAAAATTCCTTTTTGTGACAGTCTGCTGTACATTTTGATAATTTTAAATGTTTCTTTAAGTTGATAGAAATTTCTTTTAAAGGTAATAAGGAAGATATTTTATTTCATTTTATTTATTCTTTTCTTTTATTTTTTATTTACTTATTTATTTTTTTTTACAAGTGGAAACTGCAAAAGGTTTAGGATTGTTGTAGCTCTCATAATTAAAACAAAGGACAAAATTTTAATTTTAACTGCGGCTGTTTATGTTAATTTTACATTAATATCTTTGGGAAAAGCACAACTCTATTTCTCCATGCATTTAACTCTTCAAGATGTTTTTATAAAAACACCTCATCACTGGTATGCCACAATTCTTGTCAAAGGAAAATGAATGAGTTAGCAGACCTCTTTCTTATCTTTCTTCTTTACCTGTCTAGGCAATAATTGCAAAATGCTGTTGCCCTGTATAGTCAGTCTTGACAGGGTCCAATCATTTTATGTGCCTTTAAAACATTCAATTAAAAAATATCTATAAAAGTAAGAAAAAGTTTGAGAAATTGTTTTTTAATGCGAGTAAAGCTTGAATTAAGGAAACATTTCTGATAAATTTGGAAGTGATGATAAAGAACTGTGATGTCAACTGAAAAACATCAATATTAAATGAAATGGGGAGGTGCTGTTGAACTCAAGTACAGGTAATCTGAAGGTTAAAGATTTTAAATGAAGCTTGTTGGTTATAAGTAAATGATCAACGATAGATCATCATAATCAATAATTTTATTGTTCTTGTAAAATTTTTCTTAATACTTTCCCTTTATATTTTAATGAGATGATGTCTTAGATTTATTAAGAGCAAACATTTCCTGCTTGCATGATTGGATGATTAGCTGGTTATTTTCGCACATATCCGCAGATTAGATGTTTGGGTGGTGTGCTTAGCTTAATGGTTATCATTGTAGGATATGGAATCAGTGTTCCGAGTTCAAATCCTAGATGTGACTGTTTGCATTTCACGTCATGAAAACGTTTTTTTAGAAAGACAAGAATCCATCTATTCTCTGCTTCCCTTTCCCCCACCAGTTAGAGTTAAATAATAGATCAGACTGGGTTGTTTGGCCTTGGTTAGGCAACCAGTCTAAGAGAAAGAAAACTGAATTCAAACCAGCTGTATTCTGTTTAAAAAATTGACCTTGTGTCGCATTCTGCTCGTGGTAGAGGGATTGGGTAAATACATATTGCTCTACCCTTGTAAGTAGCATTTGTGAGAATCTAACATTTGGTCTTGTTTCTATGTAGAAATTCCTTGAAAATATTTGTCTCCACCCTGATTGGGACCAACGCTAAGATTTGAATTTATTGATAAGATGACATCAAGATACTTAATTTATATGAAAATTAGTAATGAAATGTAGATCTAGTTTAAAAAAAATTTTTTTTTTTTTAACTACTACCTCCATTTGACTAGAATACAAAAGGAGATGTATTTATTCAATTCTTGTATTTCATTTCTAATGTTTGATTTCTTTTTTATTTAGCGTTGGTTAACAGAGCAGAGATCACAGTGTCCACATTGCAGGTAAAGTACTTACTTGTTTTAATAATAAATTAGTAGAACTACTGACATGTCTTGGGTTATTAAAAAAAAAAAAAAAACAGAAAAGAAAATAAGTGTACTTTTGCAACTGACTAACATTTAATGATAGAAAAGTTAAAAATGATTATGTATAATTTTTTTTTTTTTTTTTTTTTTTTTTAACTTTGAAATGATTACAAAGAGGCTAAAATTATTAAACAAAATGTATATCATTATGTGAAGGTGCTTAAATCCTGACTAAAGCTGTTTGCATTTCACATCGTGGTAATATATTTGTCTCTACCTTCCACCAGGCAAGACTTGGCGCAAGGTCTTTTTTATAGTGTGTGTGTGTGTGGGGGGCTTCAGGGAAGAGGGAGTTTGGGCAAAAGTTGAGTCACATCCGACTGGACTATGCTGGTCATCAGCTTATGAGGTGCAATAAGTAAGTCAGATTACTCTGTTGGATTTGGACTCACCAGATATAATGTGAGTCTGACGTGTAATTTGTTCATAGCTTGGCATTACACCAGCTGGTCTAGTTTATGCTGTGCCATTGATGCAGTTCACACACCTGAGGGTGGTTTAACTGAAGGTGGGAGCCATTCAGTCTCAGATCTGACATTGATCTTGATCTTGTCCAGCAAAAAATGCTAGACAGGGCCATGCAGAATGCAACTATTCTCCCTTCAAATAGTAGGGCAAACTGGGCTCTTTAACCTTGGTATGGCAACTGGTCTCGAAGGAAAACTGAATTCAAACAGTTGTAGAGTTGGCAAACAATAGACTCTGCCCAAAACATACTACATGAATAGTAGACCCAAAACTGAATCAGGTTATGAGACTAGTGAAATTGAAGAAGATATTAGTTATTCTCTGTTAACAATTATTTCAATGAACATTTTTAAAAAGTGCATTTTATGCAGGTTATAAAAACTTCTAGTAAATGGTTGTCTTGATTTCTTATATGAAGCATTTTTATTATTTTTGATTAGTTTCTTAAGCAACTAAAAGGGAATGGAAATAAATAAATAGCCTCTTACACAATTTGAACTTGCATTGACTATGTTAGGATAGTTAAGTGTAGTAAGGGTAACCTAAAGGCAAACTTTTTTTTCTTTTTTTTTCCCAATGCAGGTGAGGTATAAGAAATTTTGGTAAATGGATCAGACTAGTATATTTGCAACAGTTATTTATTTATTTATTTATTTTTATTTATTTATTTTTTTGTTTATATATACTTGTAACTTGCACACAATATCTGATACTGCTGCACATATATTAAAAAAATAAAATGACTTTCCTAGTCTCAAGATGTGGATAACATTTTTTAAACCTTGATAAAACCTAATTTTATTGGAAGAGGAAAATACAAATAGGATGAAGGGGAGTCCTGTGGCATATACACTTACTTTCAAACTAATAAAGTATGAACTCTTATTCCTCCTTGCTATTGGTTAAAATAGTACTAATACTGTCCTTTTACAAGGATGGCTTTGACATTTAATAACCCATGAAGGTTAATATGCCATTAAACAAAGAAACCAAGCCTAAATACAAAGTTCCATGTGGTTTAAGGAGTTTTCTTTATGAATAAGTTGAATTGTTATATTAAACCAGTTTTATGAAAGAGAAGAACAGGTATCTAATAAGCATTCTTCTTTTAGGAAAAATTTAGTGCAACTGTAATATATCCATTATGCACAGGGCTAAAAAATATGTGTGTATTAAATTTGAACTCGCGACATCCAGTTTTTTGGTTTTCTATGTCTGAACGTGCACACACACTCTAAGAGATTTTGAAAATATATTTTAAAAAATGCTCTTGGTTAAACTTGAATCTGATTAAGGTAAAAAAAAAAAAAAAAAGACCCTAAAAAAACAAGTGTCTATGGTTGGATTTGTTTGAAGTTCCATATCATTTGATGCAAATTTTACTTTTAAATGTCTTTATGCAATTTTTTGTATTGTATGTAATTGAATTGTATTGTTTGGTATTTATGTATGGATTAAGTTTAGCTTCTTTATTTCATTTGATTATTATTAACTGATTCTATTAAATAAATGGTATAAGAGATGAAAAATTACTAACTTTTCAAGAAAGTAAATTTTTGGCTGGAGTCCTGTAGTGTAATGACTGAAGTACTGGATGAAATGAGTTTGAATTCCAATTGCTCTATTACATTCACTTTTGGACGAATACCCTTGGGAAATGTATAGAAACCCCTCTCTCCACTAATGGGTTAAATGGTATCACTGCTGTTCTAATGGGTTAAATGGTATCACTGCTGTTCTTCTATAAAGATAGCTTTGGCATTGATATGCCATTGAACAAAGAAACCAAACCAAATTTTTTCCTTTTTTATATTTTTGATATGTCACTTGTAACTATTTTTATTTTTTATTTTTATTTATTTATTTATTTATTTTTTTTTTAAAGCATGCAGTGGAATATTGAAATGAAAAAACATTAAGTCTTAATGAAGTATTAATCTAATATTATAATAAGGACAAAATTAAGAAATAGTTTTCAAAAATGGTCATCAGACTTGCTTTTATTTTTATTTTTCTCTTTAGAGAGTATTTCACACTTGCGTCAGCTGATAGTTTTTCACTGGGGTCTGAATTACAGTAAGTCTCTTCAAGTCTCCAGGACTCTTCTCAGTACTCTGGTCAATCTCAACAATGCTGTAGTTTGGATGGTGTCCACTAATCCTCTTATTTCCAAGTCCTCTAGTCCCTGTATCAAACTTTTGGTGACTGTGCTTAGTTATTATTATTTTTTTTTTTTTTTATATCAAAGGGACTTGCTAGAAAGTATTAAGAGTAAAGGTACAATTTTTTTTTTTTCTCTCACATTTTAAATGGATCTTATGTCCCGTGTACTAGTATAACAAATAGGACAAACACAGAATTTTAAGTTGAACGTCAGAATTGGTTTCAGTAAATATTCAAGTGTCAAAAAAAAAAAAAATGTATCTTTGTTGATATGGTTTTGACAATATCTTGTAGATATCATTTATGTAACAGGTTTGTTGTAAAAGTAAAGTCTGAATATTCATGTTCAGAATGATTTTAATCTTATTAAAATTGTCTGATGCTGATTGTTTCATTTGGATGATTTATAATTTGTTATTTAAGGGCTCCACTTCATCTTCATGAATTGGTTAATTGCCGATGGGTTGAAGAGGTAACTCAGCAACTTGATTCTTTGCAACATTTTACACCACCGCCAAAAACTGAAGATGGTGACAAAGACAGGTACATATCTATTTGTAGAATTCTTTTTATTTTTTGTTCAATAAATCCTTTAAAGAGTCTTTACTGATTAATTGGTCTCTTGCCATAACCATTTATATATATATATATATATAAATATATATATATATATACCATGAATTAAAACAAAAACTAACTATATTTATTACTAGGGTGAGTCAAAAGTTTTTGTAATATTTTGGTAATATGAGGCACAATTTCGGCAGCTCTAGATGCTTTTGCTGAGGTCATGAAGTTAATGAACCACACTGGACTGTGAGATGCTGAGCTTGCCTGATATTCTTAGTTTGCCTGTATGGCATAGTGCACAGCTTTAGAATCTACATTTGATCATTGTGGTTTTTGCAGTTTGAGCGAAATTTCTTTAACCTTCTAATTACTGTTCTGCGATCACCTTCACCTTTCATACAATGAATGTTTCTAGTTGCATCTGCAGCATTAGAGTCCAGTTCAAACTCATAAAACTTAAGTTCCTGTATTAGACTACATTATGTGTTCATCTCTGTGGCTTTCAAATCCCACATGGAGTGAAACAAGGCATTCTGTTGGCACTTTCCAAAGACATTTTTGTATGTTGCCAATAGTATTTAGGTGTGTCATTTTCTTGAATAATGAACTAAAATTTTTATTAGATCATTTATTTTTATATACATTTTAAATTATATTTGGCTTGGCAAGCAAAATTTGTCATAAAAATTTTATTTTTCAAATGTGTTGCCAGTGCAAAAAACTTTGAAAGTTCTTTTCTACATTTACACTCTACCAGTTACCAAACCTGATCAATATTTTATTTTCATGGCATCTTTTCTGTTACTTTTATTACTATAGCATTATGGCTGATGTATTCTACAGCCTTCTTCAATATAAAATGGCTTGTCTGGAATATTGTGGTAACAAAAGTAACATAAAATATGTTCAATAATTGCAAACAACCTTTGGAATGATTATGACTTAACTTAAAATTATAAAAAGTACCAACTTGTTTTTGTTTTTTTTTTTTTAAGTATTTTTATTATTTCTCAAATTATTTGGACGAGTATTTTTAATTTTGTTATCAGTTTTGACAAATATCTTTACTCCTCCAAATGTTTATTTTATCTAGTCATTGTTAACCTTTTTGCAGACATTTTGTTATTGTAGTTCAATGTAAGGCATTTTCTTATTGGCTACTTGCTGACCATTTTAATGTTAATGTATATAAACATTGCTAGGAGGGGCTCTTAGCAATGTTTATATGGTGTAGGATTGTGTAAGGGTTATTTTGCAAAATATGATTAAGAGTGAGTGCTTTATTCTTTTCATGTTATTGTACTATGACACAATTGCTGATCAAATTATCATGTTTTGTGATTTTTATGTATGATTAATTGACTTGTTTGAACATACCCGCTATGTTGCAAATTTTCTGAAAATAATTTACCCACTCTTCAAGGATTAAAAAAAAAAAAAAAAAAAAAAATTACCTGCCTGTGTTAGGTTTAACTTTCACTCATTTGTTTAACATCTTTTGATAGGAAAAATTTAGAGACAACTTTCCTATTAGTCATTTACTGTGCTTAGCTTTATTTAGTACCAGGTCATCAAGTATTTTTTAAATTTTATTTTATTTTATTTTATTTTTAAAAATATATTTGGGTAATATGAGGCATAATTTGGCAGCTCCAGATTATTTCGCTGTAGTTGTGAAAGTGATGAACCACACTGAACTATGAGATGAGAAGATTGCCTGATACTCTCTGAGTGCTACTCATTGGATTTGTCTGTATGGTTTGGAGTATGACCTCAAAATCCATGGTTTTAGGTCTATCTAACCTTACCTGATTGTTGAGGTTCTTGCAAACTGAGCAAAATTTCTTGAACCATCTATTTATTGTACTGTGATCAATTTTTTCACAAGAAATATTTTTGGTTGCATCTGGGGCATACATCTATGATTTTCAGATCACACACTGAGTGAAGCAATGCACAATGTCTCAGTGCACCAACTACCATGATGTACAAGGAGTACTTTTCATTGCTTGAATTGCTTGCAAATTAGCATGTACCAAAATATTGTGAAACTTCTGACTCACTCTAGTACTTTCATGTTTTTGTAATTTCTAATATATAATGTTAACAAATATGAAAACCTTATGCTATTCAAATATAGCACTGCATCCAATCCACTGGTATTATGAAACTCAAAATTACTATAGAGCTTAGATGGATGAATGGATGGAAGCAGTAGTCCTCCAAATAACCTTGTAAAGCATCTGTCTTCATCAATTTGCATTGATAGTATGGATTCCTTTGATACTCTCTCACTATCTCGCCCTCTTAGCGATTGTTTTTGGCAGGTCCTAGAAGCTGGTAAATGGCAAAAAATCTTTTTTTTTAAATCCTCCACACTATGACTTGTATTTTATTAATTTTCAATTTTATTGCAATTAAAACCTTTAAAATATTTATACAAATTTTTCAGAAAAATTGATATGATTTTGTAATTTGATAACTTGACCAATTCTCATTCAAATGATCTCAAATTTTAACAGCATGTATAGAAACAACTTATTTCTAAGCATACTGTTTTGTTTTATTTCTGTTCAGTTATATAAATACTATTTGCTGGAAAAGAAAGGCATTTAAACTCTTGAAATTTTGAATTGTTTCTACAGGTGCTATTAAAACTTGAAATCATTAGAATAAGAATTGGTCAAGTTATTAGATTATGAAATATGAATTTTTCTGAAGTACCCTGTATGTCTGAAATAATCAATTTTTTTTTTTTTTTTTTTTTTTTTTTAACTGTGTGTATGTGTGTAATATATATATATAAAGGCATGAAATAATCTTAGATGAGATGGCATGCTATTTCTAAATTTGTTTTTTAAACATATATATATATATATATATATATTAATTAGAATTAAAATCTGTTGTAAACTCTTTTTCCTTATTCTATTCAATGTATTTTTCTCTTGAAGATGTGAAGAACATCAAGAAAAGTTGAGTGTTTACTGCTGGATATGCCGACAATCTATTTGCCACAAATGTGCTCTTTGGGGAGGAACAGTAAGTTTATTTTGATTGTCTTCAATTTTTAAAAAATTATGTTTTGTTTTTATTTTATTTTATAAAAACACTTTTATGATTCTCAGAACCTGAAAATCAGGAGTTGACTTTTACAGTTTACTATATGTCTAGTCATTAAGTTTATTTTTGTTTTGCTTGTTTTGTAGCACACTGGTCACACATTTAAACCACTGGACGGTGTGTATGACGAACATTTCCGAAAGATCAAAGATGAAATCAAACAACTGAAAAGAAGATATCTTGAAGTCATCAGTTTTGTACAAGATATTGTGAGTTATTATTTTTTTTTTTACTGAACATAGGCTGGTAACTTATTTCATATGGGGAAAAGATGTAACAAAAAAAAAAGAAAACATATTACCTAAATAATTACTTTTTCTTTTCTACTATCCGAATGCTTTTGAGTATATTTATAATAACCTTCTTCTTTTTCACTGTTTGCCCTATCAGAGAAACTTAGAATATACTGACTGTATTCTTTACAGAGGGGCAAGACCTGCCTCCTCTCTTAAAATAAAAAAATGTCCTAGGTATGACACTAAACTGCATTTGATAGTGAGGTTCCAGTTTTGGGGAATGCAGAATACTCTTTCATTGCCATTACTTCCTGGTCCACTCTAACCCAGAATAGTAGTAGCTGTTAGGGTCCCTTTTATGGATCAAATAGATCTGTTTAAGAATTTATTCATATTTGATAGGACCGTGTGCAAAAAAGGAAAAAACCTCAACAGTCACACAATAAATGTGAATGTACAATGAATGCAATTTCTTAACCTCAAGGCATGAAATAATCTTAGATGAGATGACAGGCTGTTTCAATCAATCGATCTTCTTTACTGCACATTTTAATTTCTGATTTTTTTATTAGATAGGTAAACTTTGGTTCACAATAAGCTAAAAAAGAAAAAAAGCAAATTAAAAAAAATGAGTTCAACACATTTGTGTTGAATGTATTAAACTTGTTTTTAATTTTTTTAATAAACAGATTTAAAACAATTTAGTGCAGGTTACTGTGATATTGCAAGGTCCTCCAAACTCTATAAAGAATTGTCATGAAGACCAGATATGTGGATTTTATTAACCAAACCTCCTAAAGATGGAAGTGGACAGATTTTATGATTGGGTAAATGGATAGAGAAATTAATGAATCATTTTTAAAACCCCCAGTACAAGATATTGATGAAATTTCCTCCTGATCCTTTATACTTTCTAGAGATTCTTTATTTATAGAATGTATATCCTGGTCTCTTCAAATCTACTTTAAACTTCCTCAACCAGTTATTTTTGTTATTGTTTTTATATATATGTGTGTGTGTATATATATATATATATATATATATATATATATATATACACACTGTCAAACACAGATTAAACTTGTGACTACCAGCCAATAAAAACTAATGCTTTGTTATTGGATTGACCTTTCTCATCTGCTGGTTGTAATGGGTTCTGCTATGGACTTGAAATAAGCCCATTGTATTTTTCCTAAAAAGAGGACATTCAGTTGACTGGTAAATCCGTGATAGACCACTTCAACTGTTTCTCTTTCTGTATTAGTATTTAGATTTTATTCCAAGATGCATTGTAAGAAACTCTGAATCAACTTATAAATATATTGGAATAGAGGCAAATAAAACTACCATTTTGCAAGTATTACTTGAGTGAGTCAAAACTTTTTTCAATATTTTGGTATATGCAAGCTTGTAGTGCATATATAATGTAACTGAAGCAGTTGAAACCATACAAGGTACCCACTGGGGTTGGTAGTATTGTGGTAGTTGATACACTGTGACATTGTGCATTGCTTCACTCTGTATGTGATTTGAAAGCTGCAAAAATGAATGTCAGTGTAGTTTAATTTGGGAACTTATGCTTTACAAATTTGAATTGGGCTATAATGCTACAGAAGCCTCCCAAAACATTTGTGTGGAAGATGAAGGCACAGTTGATCACTGTATAGTAACTAGATAGTTCAAGAAATTTTGCTTAGATTGCAAGAATCTCAACAATCAGACAAGATACAGTAGGCCTAAAATTCTGAATTTTGAGGTCATGCTTCAAACCATACAGGCATATTTGTTAAGTGGTACTCTGAGAGTATCAGGCAAGCTCAGCATCTCACAGTCTAGTGTGGTTTGTCTCTTTCACAACCTTTGCAAAAGCATCCAAAGCTGCTGAATTATGCCTCACATTACCAAAATGTTACAAAAATTTTGACCCCCACTTCTATCTTTTTTTATAAAAAAAATGGCAACTTATTGAATCAATTTTTTATAGATCCTTTTGATACTAAATATTGTTAAATAAGATGAAAAGTTAGTGTTCTATCAGTTTTATCATTCACCGTCAGTGGGTTTTAAAATACACTGATTACATCCCCTGCATAGAGAAGGTAAGAGTCCCTCTTCAAAAAATGGTTTTTGGAGTATGACACTAAACTGTACCTGGTGGTGAGGCTTCTGTTTTAGACTTCTGGAGAGTGTGAAGTACCCTCTTCATTGCCGTTATGCTTAGGTCTACTCTGAAATAGTGGTAGTATTTATTAGTGTCCCAGCTATGAGTTAAATAGGTTCATTTTAAAATTATTTGTGTGTAAGTACTTCAAACCATATAATTATTTAAAACTATTAATACCAGATAAAAATATTTTAAATGCAGCCCAGTTGATTGGGGCTGTAGAATGCACCGACTACATCTTTGCAGAGCAGTAAGACCTCTCTAACAAGTGTTCTGGATATGACATTAAACAATCTGATGGTGAGGCTCTAGTAATGCTAGAGCTTTGGGGAATATGGAGTACCCCTTTATTGCCACCGCACCCTGGTCCACTCTAGCCTGGAATGGTAGCACCTTATATGGTCCTATATATGAGTCAGAATTGTTTGACATTTAAACTGTGTGCAAACAAATGACTTATGCTAAATTGAATTGTTAGAAATAGAACTGTTTGATCATTTAACTGTGTATCTACAAAATGTGTTTTCAAATCATATATTTGATATATATGTAAAAACAGGATTTGGTATTAAATAACCTACAATGATTGATATGCCGTAGAACCAAACCAAATCTATTTGAAATGATATAACAGTGTGCAAAGTTATTTTATAAAGAATTGTTACTTGAAACTATAATTGTTTGTAAATGATTAATTACTTGACACTATAAAATTGTTGTCAAAAAGAAGACTTTGGCATTAAATAATCCAATAATGGATTACATGCTTTCCTACTTTTGTCCTGAGATCTATATAACATAAGTATGGCAACTTGAGTTCTAATCCTGGATGAGGTTGCTTATATTTTGCAACACTTGAGAAAGGTTTGTATCTAACTATTCTCCCTCTAGCTATGGGTAAATAGTGAGGCAGATTGAGCTCTTTTACCTTGGTATGGTAACTGGTTGTAGTGAAAATTGGGAGGAAAATCCTCACTCACCCCTCGTGTAAACATCAGCGCATATGCTCTGTGTACAAGATTTTTTTTTTTTTTTTGACTGGAAAAAACATGGCTGCCCTAAACGAGCTTATATTGTAAATGGTCACGTATTTTCACGCCGGCAGTCGCATAAAATCACGGAGAATGAAGATGTGCATGCAAATGAGGGCAGGCAGAAAAGAACATAAAAACAATGAACATCGTCACTTGGAGTCTTTTTGCTCTTGTGTTGGACACAAGTTGATTAGAGAAGCAATGGTCCATTTAAAGAGATGAAGGAGAGGATAATTGTTGAATACAAAAGGAGGTTTTTGGTCAGACATCGCAATTTTTTTGTTATTGAGAGATGCGACAAAAACTCTACTGGGCACAATGGTCTAGATGGAAAACTCTGAATTAAAACCTGTAAAACTCTGCTTGAAAAATTAACCTTGTGTCATATCCTGCTCATGCAGAGGGATTGGTAATCACATATATAACATAAGTAAATTAGAAATTATGCACCATCTTCTGTATGTAATACTGATATAATGATGGTTGTACTATTTTATCATACATCAAAGAACTATGCAAATAAGTTTTGCAAAACATGTTGACAGCATTTGTGTAGGTTTTTATTTGTTGATAATTCTATATTTGACTGCATTAACATCAAAAAGACTTTGATCTCTACAGGATAATGTAGCAGTAAAAGAGTTAAAATAAAGATATTCATTTTTTTTTTCTTTGTAGACATTTTCATTTTTGTTTTGTTTGTTTATTTTCTTTTTCTTCTCTTAGGAACGTAATATGGAAAGTGTGAAAAATGCCAAAGATGAAAGAGTGAGAGAAATCAGAAATGCTGTGGAACTAATGATTGCTCGTTTAGAATCCCAATTGAAAAGCAAATTGTTGACATTAATGGGTAAGTATTTCTGAGTTGCCAAGTTACTTAAGTGTCTGATCATTACTAATCTCTGAGATTATTTGCTGAGTAACTGATTCCATACTTAATATAGCAATTTGTATCTGAAATTAAAAATGGTTTATAGATTTAATAACCAAAAAAGAGACATATCACCTTGAGTATTGTGCAAAATCTTTTTTCTCAGTCTTTCTCGGTAATGACTAAAAATAAAATCTTTTTTCCTCTCATTAAATTAAGAGATAATACTAGGGTGAGTCAAAGATTTTGCAATATTTGGGTAATGTGAGGTACAATTCAACAGCTCTGGATGCTTTTTGTTGAGGTTGTGAAGGTGATGTAACATACTGGACTGTGAGATATCAAGATTGCCTGATACTCTCTAAGTGTTACTTGTCAGATTTGCCTGTATGGCTTGGAGCACAACCTCAAAATTCAGAGTTTTAGACTTAAAGAACCCTGACAATCAGGCAAGGTTAGGTAAACTTGAGCAAAATTTCTTGAATCATCTAGTTACTGTACTGTGATCAATTGAGCCTTCATTTTTTTGTACAACAAATGTTTTTGGTTACTTCTGTGGCATCATAGCCCAATTAGAAATTGTAAAAGTATAAGTTCCTGAATTTGACTACATTGCATGTTTATTTGTGTGGCCTTTAAATCACAGACAGTGAAGCAATGGACCATATTTCAGTGCACCAACATGATACTATCAACCCCAGGAGGTGCTTTTCATGGCTTGAACTGCTTTGGTTACATGATATAAATGCTGCAAACTAACTGAATGTTGCAAAACTTTTGACTCTAGCATTTTTTTATTTAATTTGGCTATACATCTGAATATAGTATCTACAGATACTTTTGATCTAGAAATATCTATGAGAGATAAGATGTAATCTAAAATAACATAAGTGATTTTATTTTTTTAGATGAAGTAATTGATTATTATTTTATTACTAATTTTTATCATTTTTGTTGCTTAATTTCTTTTTATTACAGCACTTCTTATAAATAGCTTAGAGAGAGGGAGGGTGAGAGAAGGAAAAAAGGAATTGTTGGATATAAAAAAAAACAAACTATTAATAAAATAATAGTAATAGTGATGCCATAAAGTTGGGCATGGCTGAAAATATAAAGATATTAAAAAAATTTTTGAAAATCAGAAGTTTTGACAGATTTCTAGTGTCATCAAAATATGAAATGTGGATCTGGTTTTTTCCAATTTTTTTTTTCCATACTATTCGACTTTGTTCCAAACTTTACTGAGTGTGTGTATGTGTCATTTCATCCTTCATTTTTGAATGATGTCCAAAATAGATTAGAACTAGGTACAAAAAAAACTTTTAAACATCTGCACAAAAAATCTCAATATAATTGTACAATAAACATGATTCTCTAACCTCTAGATGGGTTGACATGCCATTAAAATAAATCAAAATAAGTAAAATAACCTTATTTGAGGATGTGTAGGATGATGTAGCCTGTGGAAATGCATCTATGGATGTTCAAAATAATTATCTGAAGGAATCTTTGACAAATCTAGAATTGATCCTATAATCATCATATTTTTTCAAGATTTTTGTTAATGCAATTACATTAAATGCTCTGAGAGAATAAAACAATTTCCAACTAAATAAGTATTTACATTTGCTCTCACTCTAATCACCATAATTTCTTAAGTGAGGTATCTAGTAATTATAGGGTTATTTCCCATTGTTTACAATTATAATATAACTTCTATGAATAAACTGAACATGGCTGCTTAAGGTTGTGCCCTGGAAATATTAAACAAAAAAAATTAAGAGTATTAAAGAAAAAGTTCAGATGAAAATTTTTTTTTTTTTTTTTTTTTTTTTTGACTGGTTGCCTCTGATGTAGAAATAGATGGACATAGTTTTAATTGTAATAAAAATCTTTTTTTTGCTATCAGGTCAGAAAAACCAGCTGACTCAGGAGACAAGTTTGTTGGAGACTCTCATTCATGAAGTTGAGGGACAACTGAATGATTGTGGAAAAAGTGAATTAATAGAGAAAAGTGGTGAACTCATGCAAATGTTTAAACAGGTGCACAGGAAACCTATGGCATCTTTTGTCACTGCACCTGTTCCAGCTGATTTTACAAGGTACGTATAAACTCTGGAAACCATTCTTTTCTCTCTCTCTCTCTGTCCATTTTCATCTCATTTCTAATCTGATGATCACTAAAAAAAAGAAAAAAACAATTTTTTATTCAACTCAAATTGGATGTAAATATATGGTGATTTGAACTATTTAGGAGTTGTATAATTCTTACTGAAACAATAATCCATAAGTATATGTATATATGAGTGTGTGTATGTGTGTGGAGGGTTGAGTCATAAATAATTTTCATTGTGGTAAAATATAATTTCGTGAATAATTTGATAATGAATTAGTTTCAATCAATAATATTTTCACTATTCTTTTGAATCATTTTCTTGACATTTATCAGGTAGCTTGTTGATTCCTCTCAAGTAAAATTCAGCTGGTTTCAAGCTCAAGAAGTTTTCCATGAACGTTTTTTTTTTTTTTTGACCATTCAGAGCATTTGTTCAAGAACAAAAAAGATGGATATCACTTAATGCAGGGTTTGTTGAATATGGTGGATGGGGTAGAACAGACCAGCCTAAATCTAATATTTTTTTCCTACGGGATTCTTGCTGAATGTGGCCTTTGTTATCATGAAGCACAATGTTTCTTCTATTGATGAGTGCAAGGCATTTTCCTAGAATTTCATGCACATGTTGCAGCTGTTGAGAGTATAAATATGCATTAATTATTCCATGAACTTCCATCATTGGGATAGGCTGTGGAGATTCATCCTTGTCAATCCACTGCTTTTTCTGTTGGACATTGTTGTAAAAGACCTATTTTTCTTTACCTGTAATTATATTCTTGAGAAACTAATCATTTCTCTGCGTTGAAAGAAGACTTGTTGCTATGTATAATGTGATCTTCTATATTCTTTTCTCTAAGAGTATGAGTAACACAAATGCCTAGTTTATTCACTTTTTCTATCTTTTTTTCAAGTAGCTTTGAATTGAGATGTGTTGAGGTCAAATGCTAATTCTCAAGTACCTTTGCACAGATTGCATTTTACCAATTCTCTTAAAGCATTTTGTGTTCATCTCTCAATGCAGTATTGCTAGAACAAAAATTTGAAAAGCAGTTTTAGACTTGGCAATCAGTACTGCCACTGTAGCACTTTTTTAAAATTTAACTTTCACAATATTACATGTCAAATATGTACTTCAATTCCTGGGGCATGAAATCATAGATTAAATTATGATGCACACTCTTTCACTACAGAAGTAAGACTGACTGATGAAGATGCTTTTTAATTGGGTAATTTCTGGTTGTGTTTGAAACATTGCAAGTTTGAAATGTGTATTTACAACTTGTGCTTAAAACATGAAAATAACTTATGACTCAACCGTGTGTGTGTGTGTGTGTGTGTGTGTGAACTCGTATTCTAACATATGGTAGGGGAGGTAATTTGTAATTGGAGTTCAAGATGTAATTCTCAATATTAAGTTTTTTTTTTTTTTTTTTCTTCAATTTTTATGTGTATCTATATTAGTATTTAAAAATTTTTATTGTATCCCCTTTCCTTTTTTTTTTCTTCGTCTGACTTACTGTACCTTCCAAATTAGTTTAAGGAATAGACAACTAAGACGAGGTATTTAACCAACCTCTCTGCCACAGGTAGGATGTAATACGAAGTCAATTTTTTTTTTTTTTTTTTTTTTCAGAATACAGCTAGTTTGAATTTAGTTTTCCTTCTCATAAACTAGTTGACTAACCAACACTTAAAAACCCTGTCTGTCTAACTATTTACCCATAGTGAGGGGTGTGTGAAGAGATGGATTTGTACCTTTCCAGTGGCATTAGCACAAAAGGAAACACTAAAAGCCTTGTTCAGGATTTGAACTTGGGTCACCAATTCCATTTGGTATTATAACCTCTATGCCATAAGCACCAAGCACCTCCCTAATTACCCGGGAAATAGTATTGTAAATAGTTATTACTTTTATTATCAACCTTAGCAAGAATCTAATCAAAATGGTGTGGTAGGGGATGTTTGATAATCCTGTCTCTATTCTTTTTGAGGTTGGTTGTATTTAATGAAATTATGCCTTACAATCTTTTATTTGGTATTGACATCTGCTCCTAGACTGATACAGTGTCCTGAATATAACACTAAACTGTATCTAATAGTGAGGTTCCAATTGTGGAGAACTCCATTTGCTTGCCATTACTCCCATGTCCACTCTGAACCAGTGTGGCAGTGCCTGTTAGGGTCTTATCTATGAGTTGAATAGATTGATTTAAAAATTATTCATCTCGGCTAAGACCGTACAAAAGATAAACCTTTTAATAAGCAATTGCATAAAAATGTAAATGTGAATATGCAATGAATATGGTTCCCTAGCCTCTTGGCATAAAATAACCCGAGACTGGTTGATATGCTGTTAAAATCAATCAACCATAGATTGATAGTCTACTTCATATGGTCATCATCACTAAAATGTCATAAGTGATGTGACAAATTTGGCAAATAGATATGAGGAATCGCTTAGTCATTTACCCATTTCAGACCTATCACACAATGTGGCAGGTCAGTTACTAAAGTACAAAGAAGTAAGTGTCTTTGACCAGATTTGAACCTTTCACTCTTTTCACCATTATTAATATTATTTTTCTGAATCCAAATTGTGTATTGTATGAATTATTTGTATGTGTTTTATCATCACATTTGTTATTTTTTGTTAACTTGTCTTTCAGCGAAATTGTTCCTCAGTATGATTCAAGTGCTTTTGTGATGGAGAATTTTGGAATTCTCCAGCAAAGGGCTGACCCAGTTTACAGTCAACCTTTACATGTTTCTGGCTTAAGTTGGAGGCTTAAAGTCTATCCTGTGAGTAATTTTTAAAAAGTCTATGCTGTTAAGGATTCTTTTCAATACTCTATCATTAGATTAATGGCATTTTTGTTTCACTTAAGTTGGTCTTTATAGTTACCATAAATTGCAGCATACATGTTGACAAAAAAAAATCTCTACAAAATTAGGGGTTAATTTACATGGCAAAGCTAAAATCACAATCAGAGTGATTCAGAGAGTGGTCAACCAGTGGGACAGTACTCTTAACAATCAATATACACCACTTACTATATTAACAAATTAACAGAGATTAATATAAAATAATAAAACTGTAATACAAATTAAGGTCCACTGATAAATTTTTATAGGTTTGCTATTAAATACCTATTGGTATTTTTTTATATAAAACTTGAAAATTTCCTACTATATATATATATATATATATATATATATATATATATATATATGTGTGTGTGTGGAAAGTTGGATGAATTGGAGTTGTTTGATTTATCCAACTTACCACATATTTCTATCATTTCAGTGTATATATATATATATATATATATATATATATATATATATATATATATATATATATATAATAACCCATATAGAGAAAAACATTACAGTCCATGTCTTGATGCAAGTTGTTTGGCTTTATTATATGCTTTAGTTATAAGTTGTTATAGCCTATCTTCATGTAGGCCTCTTAGGTAAGTTTTGGTCTACCAGTAGCCTACTGTGTGTTTGGAGGTCGACTGATACAGGTTGATTTATATGCTACTTTGACTTGCATGCCACAATTTGTAATAATTTATTAAAAAAACAAAAGTCTGCTGAAATTAATATTCTCAGAAAAAAGGAAAAAATTAATAATGTAGGTGGCTGGATGTCATAAATTGGGGACACCCATGAAACCCTAGCACTGGCCATAGTTTGGATTATTTTAGTTTGTGTTCACATGCATTACGCATTTCTTGTGGTTAGTTTTATGCCATGTCCAATGATTATCATTTAGTACCACTTTGACCAGATGATTTCTTCATATATTTGTAGGAAAATAGTTTGCTAGCTAATTTCACATGTCATTGTTGCAAGTTTCATATTTGTTGATTACTCTACATATTTGAGTTTGTGCCAATCTAATCTAGGGTTAGTAAAATACTATTATCAAACTCATTAATTTCTATTAGTTTTTGTTGATCTGTTTTTTGGTTGTTGTTGTTTTTTGTTTTTTTTTTTGTTTTTTTACAAAGAAAAATGATAAACAGTTGTAATATGTCAGAAGAATTTTTATTTTTGTTACTTTTTTTCCTTTATCAAAGAATTATGAAATGTAAATTATGTTCATCCTAACAAAAATATGTACCCTTTGCTGTGTGCAAGTATTTAAGTTTTAATATAATATTAGAAAGTCTAACAAAATTATAAGAATGCATATAAAACACTTGTTTTTATTTCAGCTGCTTTCTACATAAAATTATACATAAGATTTCTTTTAATACATATGTGAATAAAACAATATTAGAAATCAATAGCACTATGTGTGCCTTTTAATGTTAGCAAAAAAATATTAAATAGATAAAATATCAAGCAAATATTTATTAAAATCAAATTTTAAAGATCAATATGCAAATTAACTTTCCAGTTCACACTGTAAACCACTATCTGGTTGAATATATAAATACAATTGCATGTTGTTAGTATGTAGATAAGGCCAACAGTATTAATAGTATAAAACAATTTTCTTAATAATTGAGATTTAAATTGAAATAAAATCATGGAGAATGTGATATTAATAACTAAAGGAATTGCGACATTGGTGGTGATATGCTTTTGGTTATAGACAGACATTTAATCTCCGTTTATGATAAAAACTTAAAATCTATTTACGTAGGAATATCATATACCCATGATTATCAGTTCAAATGATTGTATCAAAGGATAAATGCTTACTAAGTTTATCTTAGTGTGGCACAAATACAAATGAGTGGGGGAAATAGATCTTGGATAATCTTTTAAAATGATTTTGAACTGCATTTTCTCTTAAAACATTGAGATTGCAACAAAATATTAAGTGTTTATTTAAAATGATTGTGAATATACATTTTTGTACCATATATAATTGAAGACCATAATTGTTCAACTATGGCTTGTTTTCTCTGTTTAATAGCTTATTTAATGGTTCATGGTTTATTTAATGCCAAAGCCATCTTTGTTAAATAACAGTAGTGGTGCTATTTAAACTATAGCTGGGAGGGGATAAGGTAGTTCATACCTTTCCCAAGGTTGTTAGTCTGAAAGTGAATGTAATAGCACAACTAGAATTTGAATTCGCTTTCTACTGGACTGCCACATGGACTCATCCAAAACTAACTTTTGTCATAAAATAATCTAACAAGGGTTGGTATGAAACTAATCAACTAACTTAGCCCAGTCAGTGGGGGCTGTAGAATACACCAACTGCATCTCTGCAGAAGGGTACCTACCCCCCAATGAGTGTCCCAGATATGACACTAAACAATCTGATGATGAGGTTCCAGTAATGCTGGGGCTTTGGGGAATGTGGAATACCCCTTTATTGCCATCACTTCCAGGTCTACTCTGGCCTGGAGGGGTAGCATCTGATAGGGTCCTATCTATGGGTTAGATTAAACTAAACTGTGTATTCATTCTAATGTATGATTTTTTTTTTTTTTAACCTGTGCTCATATTCAGTTTTTTAAAAAAAATTTTTTATTTCATCTAGCCTTCTTAATTATCGGTTCCCATATTGTATTAAACTCTATACTTCGTCTACTCAGCAGGTCATTGTAGCCCAACATATGTGCTGATTCCTTAAGGCGTCTAATCCTCCAATGTTCAGCCCTATCAATTATTTCAACTTTATCCCATAAGGGGAGATGGTTTCCCTTTTCCTTCCATATATGGTCCGCCATACCCAACTTTTCAATCTCATCTTGTACTACTGCCTTCCGATGTTCTTCTAGCCTTACTTTTAGTGGGCGACCTGTCTCACCTTTGTATATTTTACTACAACTGCAAGGGATGGAGTAAACACAGTTCTTGGTCATGCTGAATTCCGTTGGTGGCTTGACCCGGAAGAGATACCTCCGGAGAGTTGAACCACTTGTGAATACTGTCCTGATGTCATATGGACTACATATCTTTTGGATCCTTTTGGCTATTTGTTTAAATTTCTGAGATGAAGCTTGATGATTTTTATCATTAAGGGTTTTTGGACTATTGTCTTCATCTTTATTGTTATTTCCACAATGTTTCCGCTGATATGTCCTCCGGCCTTCTTCAGGTGTTTGTATGTTTATGGGAACCGATAACTAAGAAGGCTAGATGAAAAAACAAAAAAAAGAAATCTGAATATGAGCACAGGTAAAAAAATCATACGTAATAGTAATTCTAGTCAAGTAAGAACATTAAGTTTATAAGTCCCAAAAATTCACTCTGAATTGTCCAGCAGGACACATAGCATAACAGTTATAGGCATTGGTTCCCTAAGCTTCTTAGGAGACAATCATCTGGAGGTTGCGGGTTCAATCATGACTGCAGGTGAGTAACAATACAGGAATACTTAACACTTGTACCTGGTTATGGCTAACGGAATCAGAACAGGCGACTCCCGTAGATTCAATAAAGGATGTAGTTCGAAGTTCTATAAAGGTTCCTGAGTTTGATAAACACCTGAAGAAGGACGGAGGACATATTGGCCGAAACGTTGTGGAAATAACAATGAAGATGAAGACAAAAGTCCGAAAAGCTTTGTCTCAGAAATTTAGACAACTAGTATGTATGATTTCTTGTAAAGCAAAAATGTTAGCTTTTTGTTTTTTGCATACTAAAATCTTTTGTGATAATGTGCAGAGTGACTTTTTATAAGATGACTTACTGGTAAATGTGCATTTTTATAGGGTAAGAAGAAAAAAAACAATATTACTACAAGTAATACGTGCCCGGATCTAGATTTAGGTCCATGATACTGCTTGACTCATTAGATCCACATTGCACTTAGTGGGTCAATGACTAACAGGGTTCGAGTCTTGGCTCATTCCCGACCTTACCCTCCCCTTTATCCACACTTTAATCGACCTTCGGGCTTTTGACCTTGTGTCAAGTCCTGTCTGGTGGGAGGCAGTGACAAATATCATATTACTACAAGTAAAAGTTAATTATTATTGTGTGTTTTTTTTTTTTTTTTTTTTGTTTTTTTTTGTTTTTTTTAAACCAACTTATTCATGTTACTTAATTTTGTAATGAAATCTGAATTTTTTTTTTTACCTTTTCAGGATGGGAATGGAGTTGTCCGAGGAAATTACCTTTCAGTATTTCTAGAATTGTCTGCTGGGCTTCCAGAAACTTCCAAGTAATACTCTTATTTTTAATTTTTTTATTGTATTTTTATTTTTTACTATTGGAAAGACAATGTCAAAAAAAATTTGACTTGGAGACAGTTGGGTGAAGAGAAACGTGGATCTATAATCTCTCAAAATGCATTGTATGACTGTTGTTGATGGTTGAAAACTTGATTCTTTGTACCTCATATTTTATCCAGTGTCATTATGAATTGCAGACATTTTACCTGGTGAAGTAAGTGTTATATACCCATCTCCTCTTTTTTTTCTTTACCTGCTTCTTTGATGGCTGATCCTCCATGCTGTTTCATTGGAATGGATAACACAAAGAATTCTTCTGTTGTGCACATAATTGTATTCACTTCACATCCATTACCAACTCTCTACATAAGTCAGGAGTGTGCCTGGACCATAGATAGAAATTAAGTCCTTTAGGTATTTTTTTTTTCCAAGTTGAAATTAAATCATGAAATGTTTAAAAAGGTTTCTTCATTTTTAGATTAAGAAGAGTTTTCATTATTAGACATTTTTATAATCTTTTTAAAAAAATTATTTGTCGAGCAAATTTTTATTTTTTCTAATTTTTTTATTTTATCTTTTTTTTTTTTGTAGAACTCATTCCCTTGTCTGTGTTCTTTTTATTATAGGGCCAAAACATTAACAAAAACATAGGCAATTAAAAGAAAAAATATGAATAAAGAGACCATGGAAAAAATAATTTAAAGATGAACTATTCTTTAGCCATTAAATTGTGAGAATTTTGAATAAAGAAGTAGATAATAATCTTGTAGAATGTGAACTTGCATTGTTGTGGCAATACCTTACCATTTTAGTTTCAGAAACCTATTTAAGTAAAGATTCTTTTTCTTTAATTATTTTGCCCTAACTTAATGAAAATACTCAACAATAACATCATGATATGAGTAACTACTTAAAAACAGCAAGTACTGTTAGCAACCTGTAAGCCTGTGTACCAGACTGATTAAGGCTGAGTAAATAGAAGCATTTCAAGAGCATGCTATTTCATATGGCAATGTCTATGTTTCGGTTACTTAAACCATTATAATCAGGAAAGGCTCTTTTATCTCTGATTCTTCTGTCATTGTCTTTGACTTTATTTCATACTATATTGTTGATTACCTAGTTTTATTATTTGAAGTTGTTTGAGATAAAACATTTTCATTATTAGATGTTATTTTTTAGCTAGTTTAATCTTTTCTTTTCTTTTCTTTTCTTTTTTTTTAATATTATTATAATGATAATAAGCAGCAGCATATTTAAATTTAGTTTATTTTCTAAGAGTTAAATATGATGAAAAAAAAGAAATAAGACCTAAGATTATCTTTGTGTCTGAATGAGTTTATCAACAGCAGTCATTTTTGGCTCCTTTTTTTTTCTTTTTTTTCTTCTTTTTTTCTTCTTTTTTTTTCTTTTTTTTTTTTTCTTCTTTTTTTTAACGGTTATATTGGTGTTTCCTTTTATAGAAACAGGAACTCCTATTTTGTCTTTATTTTCTTTTTGTCAATTACAGATATGAATACAGAGTAGAAATGGTGCATCAAGTGTCGAAAGATGCCAGCAAAAACATTGTCAGGGAATTTGCCTCTGATTTTGAGGTTGGTGAATGCTGGGGTTACAACCGATTCTTCCGACTGGACTTGCTTGCTAGTGAAGGTTATTTAGACTCTCAAAATGACACTCTTATTCTGAAGTTTCAAGTGCGCCCTCCTACTTTTTATCAGAAATGCAGGGACCAACAATGGTAAGTATTAAATCATCAGTTAGTTTATTTTTTGTGCAAACATTTTAACTATGCAAAGACATAAAAAAAAAACTGTGTGTGTGTGTGTGTGTGTGTGTGTGTGTGTGTATATATATATATATATGAGTGTATATGTGTTTGTGTGTATGAGTACTTATACATGTTTATATGTATGTATGTATATATTTATCTATGTTGATATGTGTATGTCTTTGTGCATATTTGTTTGGTTTGTTTTCTTTATTTTATAGCATATCAACCTTTTATACGAAAGACATCCTTGTAGAAAAACTGTATTTAAGCCATAGTTGAGAGTAGAAGTGAGTTTATACCATTCTGAAATGTATTAATCTGAAAGTGAACATAACAGTGCTGCTGCAGTTCAAACTTGCTTACTATCATGTCACAGTCCAGTACTTTAATGACAATCACAAGGACTCTCGATTGTGTTTTGATCACTAATTCTGTAAAAAAAAAACCTTTAAATGATATATCCTCTAATTATAGAGTACTTTAAAAGATGTGAAAATTCACTCTAGGGGAAGTGAGTTACAAAAGCTTTGTTCATATATACATTTATTGATCTTTGACAAGTTTTACTCAAGGCCATAGAAGTGGTGTGTCATGTAAGATGAGTGGATAACTACTTTAGTAGTTGCCCCCATGTTTTTCCACCTTGCAGTATTGAATAGTTGTTAAATGTTTACGTTTTAAATCAGTTGTTGATAATGACTTTTTTTTTCCCTTCTTTCCTTTTTGTAGGTACATTCAGCAATTGGAATCTGCGCAGTCTGGCTATATTACTCAAGTAAATGATCTAAAAGAAGTAGGTTGATTGTTGTTTTTCTCTCTCTCTCTCTCTCTTTAGAATTGATTAAATTACAAAGTATAGAAATGGTGCCACTTGTCTAGAATAGGCATCTAAAGAAATTTGACATATTGAAAGTCATTCAAAGCTGGACATTACTAAAGACATTTTATCAGCAGGATATTCTGGACAAGTACCAAAATGGGTGTTGAAATACTTGAAATATGAGTCAAAGATTTTGCAATATTTTGGTATATCCTAGTTTGCAGCTTGTATATCATGTAACTGATGTACTTCAAGCTGTAGATGATACTCTCTGTAGTTAGTGTAGTTATTGTGTTGACATGTAGTGTATCACTTCACTCTGAGGATGATTTGAAAGTTGCATTGATGAATGTGCAACATAGTCTAATTTGGGAACTTAAACTTTACCAGTTCAAAGTAGGCCATAATGTTACAGAAGCTACCAAAAGCATTTGCTGTGTAAAAGGTGCAGTTACACAGTACAGTAACCAGATGGTTCAAGAAATTTTGCTCAGGTTGCAAGAACATTAAAAGTTGGACAATGTCAGATAAACTTAATACTGTGAATTTTGAGGCCATGTTCCAAGCTATAGGCAAATCTAACAAGTAGGACTTGGAGAGTATCAGGTAATTTTAGTATCTCACAGTCCAGTGTGACCTTAGTAAAAGCATCTGGAGGTGCTGAATTGTGCTTCATGTTATCAAAATATTGCAGAACTTTTGACTCGTTCTCGTAATAAGTATTTAAACTTTATTAATTTGCAAGATGAAAGAAAAAGATTGATCAAATATTGGACTAACAAATGAGATTTATGAAATCTTCAAGCAAAATAGATAAAAGGAGGAAAAAATTGTTTTTATTACTGAAATAGATTTTTAAAAAATTCAAATTTACAATGAAATAAAAAAATTATTACTTTTGTTGGTTTTTAAATTTAAAAAAAATTTTTTCATGGTTATGGTATTTTAGTTGTTGGAATTGTTAATTTGTATAACAGGGAATTGTTTGTGTGTGTGTCTCTCTCTCTCTCTCATAATTATATACTTTCGTAATTGTCGTTAAAACCTTGCTGGATCTCATGTTGTCGTTGATAGAGGCCACTCGGTTACATTTGTCATGACTAAATTTCATATTTTTAGGAACCACTTATCAAAAAACAAACTAGTAACTTGGTTGAAATTGAGCTATACAGCTATGTATCTTTTGTCAGATATCTGAGAATATCTTAGTAAAAATTGTGTAGATAAATAACACGTGTCAAAAAGTCCTGCAACCAACTTCCCTGTTTGTGTGATATCAACATTTTAAGTAGATTTAATGTTCAAAATATAGCAGTAAATAATGGAACTATTCAAAATATGCAATTTTAGGGGATATCAACATTTCAATTAGATTTAATGTTCAAAATATGCAATTTGTATGAAACAATATAGTTTTTTTATGGTGTTGTTTTGAGGTGAGGTTTAGAACTTTTTAAAAGACCCTCGTATACATCTACTACAGCATCACTTTCTGCACATCCATTAATCTTACTCTAGATGAACAACATCTTAGACTTTCTTTTTAGGTCTCTCTGCAATTAGATTTTGTAGAATTCTTTTTATCTCTTACCCATCAGTTTTAAATACCTTCATCTTTGACCTTCTTGATGCCTTCTTACCAGACACTTAAGTAATTTGATACCACTCACAAAGAAAAGCCAATTCCAGCAGACTGTCTTGTAACAAAATCATATCTAGCACAAAGAAAGGTAATCTCTGACTATGGCCAATTTATTTGAGCTATTCAAGGTTTCTCACTGTATGAAATCCCCTACTTTTTATTGCAAGGACATTTTTGAATCTACATGAATCAGCAGATTGATCAAAAGGTTCAATACATGATGGTTGGTCAATGATACTAATTAATGACTCAAAAATTGGAAGTTAAAAAAACCTATTGATAAAGTTGATATAAAGAATATATGAGAGTGGCTAATTAAGAAGGAACCTGCATTACATCTAACCTATTCATTGTCAAATATTTTTCTAAATATGAATTGAAAATAAAGTCTTACAAATAAACTAATTTGTATAATAGTGGTGCCTTACATGATGTTGTAGGGAGACAATAAATAATTACCTCCTTTAGAAAATTAGAATGTCTGTTAAGTGCTCTAATTTAGGGTGTCACATGATAGTCCCAGGAACCTCTTGACTTCTTTACCCTACAAAGAGATGGTAAAGCCACATGACTATTTTATCTACACTCATTAAGTAAACTTTTCTTCCATTTTGTTCTCCTTTCACATATTGCTTGTTCATGGAACACTGTATAGTTTCAACTGTTGGAACACACATATATTTCTTTTAATGCGACTGGTATTTATATTTTATGTGTTAAATTTTCTTGTATGAGTAATTTAGTTTATCTTTTTTTTCCTTCTGTTGTGTTCAGTGTTAGTATGTCATGGACATACTAATGCTAATATTGATTTTTGGAGAGTGGGGACTTTACTAAATATCTTCCCTATCGCAAAACATTTCAACTGTATAATGGTTAGCAAGTTAGATTAGCAGATCATCATTAATGAGTTTGATTCTCACTGTGTACCCTCTATTTCTGACCTGTGCTAAACTAAAATAAGCTTAGTAAATCATGTCTTAGATATATTACAGAATATGTAATAAAAAGTTGGCAACTGTAGTTGAGGATGACCCGAAGGCTCCCTTTTCAATAGCTACTACACCAAGGTGTAGGGGAGGGTGCTGCTCCTTTCCCTGGATTGCTCCACTTTACCCTTGAGCCACACCATAATGTTGAGTGTTAAGCAAGGAGGAATCAGATACCATATTTTTGAGTCTTTGGTATGACTCTACCTGGGATTGAACCCAGATCTCCCGAGCCATTGGCAAACACTCTAACCATCAGGCCAATGTCTGGTAAATATGTAATAATAAACTCTTACAAATTCTACTGCAAAGATAGCAGCTGTCACCAACAAAGCCTTCATCAGATGATGACCCTGGGGTCAAACATAATTTTGCAGCTGAAACATCATTACTGCTAACCTAGAGTGCCTCAGCAGTACCTCATGATATTCACCAGTGTGGAAACGCCAGATCTGTGCAGATACAGTTTCTACCTGATCTTGGAGCTTCTTGATATGTTTCCTTTTATGGATTTTAATCAGATATGTAGAGATTGCATCAACATTAAAACCTCAGCATTTAATTTCAGTGGGAAATATACTTGTCCAACCATTTCTTACACATTGCTCTTGCAGATCTTCATACTTATTCAGCTAATGTTGATGGCATAGTAGCTAACATGTTGGACTGCAACATCATAGTGAGTTCAAGCTCCAATTACACTATTGTTCCCTTTTAGACTATTACCTTTCAGAAAAGTATGAACCCCTTTTATCCTCTCTGGTCAAATAGTATCACTGTTATTCTTTTACAATGAGGGCTTTGGTATTAAATAACTATGGAAGGTTAGTATGCCCTTAAACAAAGAAACCAAGTGAAATCTACTTTGATACTTTATTCTGTGCAACCATAAATATAATATAGACAAGAATGTGTTGAAATATAATAAACATGCATGAAGTATCTTGAAACTTGTATCTATACAAAAGGCATTTAAGTTGTGCAAACATTTACCAGAGTAAATGTGCAAATTGCCTTTGTTAGCTGCCATCTTTTGAAATAAGTTTTGTCCATAACATTAATTGATGACTTGTTAAGATGTTGTTGTTGTTGTGTTTTTTTTTTTTTTTTTTTTTTTTTTTTAATTCATAGCAGTGAATGTGTTAATGCTTCAAAAATCCCTTGCTGCATGTTGTGGAATATGGGTGAGTCATCTGGAAGTATTGAGTTCAATTGCTGGGTGATGTAGTGCATATACATATATTTGCACACGCACTAGCTCAATCAGAGACACATCAATATCATTAAGAAGAACTGATGGTTATGAATTTTGAAATTTGCTTGGAAGGATACTGAACATGAAAGGCATAAGAATTAAATCAGCATATCCAAGTGGATTTCCAAGTCAAATTGGAATCCAAGGAAATGACAAGGCTGATTCAGCTGCCAAATCTACCCGCAAAATGTCTGTTGACAATACATTTAGAGTTCCATACACAGATTTGAAAAGAAAAAATATGTACATATATTCAAAAGAAATGGCTGAGCAACAATGCTCTCAATAAGGTCCTGTCAATAAAACTCCTTTTGGGCAAATGGTAACAGTGTTATAGAACATTTTAAAAGGAGGAGGTTGTCCTACCTTGACTCCATATTGGCCACTCACCCATTTCGTTCTGCTTGAACAGAAGGAACCACCATAGTGTCTTACATATTGCGCTCCATACATGGTGGTGCATTTTATGATTGAATGTGTTGATTTTGTCTCCCATAACAAGGATACTATAGCATAAACATTATGAAATAACTGTTAGATGATATTAAGATTGAAAATACAGTCTTTTTTGAAGGCAGTGGGTTTGTTTTAAAATATAATATTCACACATCTGTATTCTTACCCAAATATCAGATTATTTTAAATTATCTTTACATGATTTGTTGCATAAATTTTTATCCATCTTTATTTTATTTATCTTCTCTTGTTGCTCTGGTTTTAATTGTCTAGTTGGGATATTAGTTTTAGCAATAAATAACAGTTGATATGCTCCAAAACAAAACCTAACCATGTGGATTGAATAAAGGGCTTTCATTCACTTTCTTGGAAAGTTACCAAATGAAATGTAGGCTGAAAGATGGTTGGATATATCGATCAAAATGTTATGATAAAGAAAACAAAAATGAGGAAACTAATCTAAATGGCCATGTTTAATTTTAGCATTTTTTCATGTTAAAAGACCAGAAAGAAAAAACAAAAACAGCCGTCTTTTCTGGAAATTTTATAAAATTTCCCTCATTTTTGATTAACATCAAAATTATCAGTGAGAAAGACTCTATCCCAAGAAATTCTACAAGTAAATAGTCAATTTTGCTGCACCACAAACTTTTTAAAAAATCATCATTAAAAATTTATTCTGTCTTTCAGGCTCACATTGCTTACTGGCTATTACCTAATCATAGAAAAAAAAATTGATAATTCTTTTCCAAAATTTATTAACCATGAAATAAGGTAGATGCCTAATATTTTTGAAATATCTTCACTTGTTTTCCCTGAGAATAGTTCTATATTTTCTTTTAGAATTATTTTATTTAATTTTTTTTTTTTTTTTGTTTTTAGTACCTTTAATGTCAATTTTTTTTTTTTAAATTTAAAAAATTTTTGTTTTTGTTTTTTTGTTTTTTTTGTTAGAGATTGGCTCTTGAAATGTCACGCAATCAAACTTCTGCAAAGAAAAATGGCAGCTTAGGTGAGTTTTATCTTTTATTTGTATTCTTTCTTTTGAATTTTATATTATTAGTGACTAGTTTTGCCTTTGTATGATGTTAGGGAAATCTTAGAAGTGTCTGAAGTTTAATGCTTGTTTGTACATACATTTTAAGAATTGTTTGAGGAAAAAGTGATAATCTTTGTTTTTGGCAAATATAAAATGTGCATTTGATGTGACAACTTGTGCTACTTCGTGTCTTTTGTGAAGTGGTCATTTGTAATGTGATTTGTATGTGTAAGATCATGTTCTTGTTTTACTAGTGCTTATGACTATGCATGAGTTATCATGATCATAAAGGACTTGTTCAAAGTGTTAAGTGCAGTCCATCAATGACCATTGCAAGAGAACTGGAATGAAAGTGATACTGGGTTGAATCCTGTAGAAGGGACCTTTTGTGAGAGACAGTGGGAAGGAAAACTAGTTCTGTCTGCCTTTTTATTTGTGGGAGGAAAGCAAAAGAAGGTCTGCTATTGAAATGCTGATTTGATAACAGTCAGAAAGTCATAACTTGTGCTAAGGGAAGAAACATGTCTTAGAATTTCTTGTTAGATTTGATAGTGATACGAATGAACAAGAAGAAAAGATATGAATTTAAATATGAGTCTGTAGAGGCAGAGGAATTTGATTGTGAATAAGATAGCTATTAAGTTAATAAAAAAAAAAAAAAAAGAAAAAAAAAGTACCTTCTGCCATCTTTGAACAATGTTAGGGAAATATCAAATGTCTTTTAAAGTTTAGTCAGCATTTTATTGCTTGCATATACATACTCTTTAAGAATTGTTTGAATAAAAGTGATAGTTTTAATTCATTTTTGAAAGTCATGGCTGAATATAGAGATTTACATTCAACAGTGTTTTTACTCTTCATGACGAAAAAACTACTGTGGAAATTAGATAATAGATCCCTGGATCTTGTTGTAATGACACAGTAAGTGCAATAATGTATTGAAAATAGTTTGAGAAGTTTAAAAAATATTTTAAGACAAAGAATGTTCTGAGAGATTTGCCAGCTTTAAGACTGATGACATGGAAAATTTTTGAAGAAACTTATTTAGAGAGAAACTGATTATAAAAAAAAATGTTCACTTTTGCTATATATTTCAAAAAGGCTTGCACAAGAGGAGTGTGCAGCTGACCACTTCTCAAGAGAGAAAGGCTTCTATTAAAAAGAATTACAAAATACTTCTTACTGAAACTGTCAACATAACTTTTGACATAGTTTTTTATCAAATTATGACTTTGAAATAAATCATAATTCAGGGGCTAAAATATTACTATTAACTCACAATATTACTAGACAGTGTTGGTTCTCTGTCATTATGTGAAAAGGCCAGATCAGTTTATTATATACTTATGGAAATGCCTTATTTTGTAAAATTTGCAAATTTAAAAAAAAACTTTTAAAGTAGATACATAAGGTTTTTGTCCATGATTTTGAGATTAATTAGTTAATATTTTTTTAATCTGCAGATTTACAGACTTGTGATAATCCTGTATCCCATCATGCTATTCTTCACCCTAAACCAGTCCGGCCCACTGTACCAGAGGTGGACCATCCCAGTACAGATGTTGATGATGATGATAGAGACTCTGATTCTAGTACAGAGTCTAATGAAGTATGTATTATCTTTTATAATGAAAAAAAATTCTGAATTTCTCTTGATCCTTGTAACATGATTTTTTTTTTTCTTCTGGTAAAGATGTTAATAAATCTTAAACTTTCCCAAATTCCAGAATCATTAAAAACTTGAGATTCACTCAAATGAAATTTTAAAAAATATTTTATAGCCCGTTGCTTATCTATTTAAGGGGAAGTAATCACTGAGAAAAATAGTTTTACCCCCCCCCCCCTATTTTTTTCTTTTTCTTTTTTCCAAAATTAGTCAAAAAAAAAAAGTATTTTTCAGTCCCTAATTTCTTCCCAAAAGAAAAATAAATATTGGTTTTTATATTCCCGCAATCCAAATTGAAAATTGTTTAACAGAACCAAAATCAAATTTTAAATCTCTTTACTGTTTTCCTTTCCACTTCTTCCAAACCAGTTAGGTCAAGTATTTTCTCTTGCTTTTATAGCAATGGTTGTCTAAACGGGATGTAAGTATGATTAATTTCCTAACAAATATTCTCTGCTAGCTTTCAACATCTTTTTTTTCACTCTGCTCCCAAATGACTCTTGTCCCATCAATATTAAATAGTTGTATTGCTATCTATCAATTCCCTACCCCCAATATTATTTTCTTATTTTAATTAGCCTGCAATGTTATTTTGTTAAACATATTTTGATAATATTGTTCTTGAAAATATGAAAGTAGAATTATTCTCTGACAACTTTATTATTTTGATCTGTATTTATTTGTACTTTAGTGATAGGCAAAAAAAATTATTTTTGTTCGCAATTTTTAAAGTGTTATATATTCATCCAATCCCTCCACACAAGTAAGATAAAACACAAGGTTAATTTTTAAGCAGAATTTAACCAGTTTGATTTCAGTTTACTTTGTAGACTAGTTGCTATACCAAAGTTTTAAAAAACCCAGTCTACTATACTATTTACCCATAGCTGCAAAAAGAATAGTTGGGTTTGTAACCTTTCCCAAGAGTATTAGCATTATGTGAAATGCACACAGCCTCATCCAGGATCTTAACTCAGTTTACTTTGTTCATTTTCTATGATGATAAATGTTACTCCACAAGTGCCACTTTTAAAGAGTTACATGGGTCATCTGAAAAATTCATTTGTTAACCAAGATACTCTCATGGAATGTAACCAAATGAAGTTTATTTTTCAACATGGTCTCTCTTGTGGTCCACACACTTCGGTGTTACAAAGCTTGGATCCCATTGGTCAAAAAGTCATCAACAGCAGATATATTGTCATATAAACTTTTCAGCTAGCTCTCATATACCTTTTTAAAGTTTAGCTGTTTTTTTTATCATGGTTGCTTTTTATTTGAGCATTCCAGCTGCTCTGTTTACTGCTTACCTTAGATGTCAGCTGATTTAGTAACCTTCTGGGGCTATCAAATAGAATCCTCTATTTGATCTTGGTGTGGGGAGGTTATGTTGTAGGAAGGAACTGATATTGTCAAAGGCTAGGTGAAAATTATCTTGGTGTCCTATAATATACAGTTTAATAGATAAAAGATCAAATTTAATCTCTAGGTCAGGTTGTAAAAAACATGTCTGCTCAATATAAATGCAGATTGGTATCATGAGGATGAAATGATGGTGGTGTAATTTAGTTCTTGAGTTTTAGGAAACTGGAAGCATCAGTTCTGCCAAGGTGTAAAGAAAAGGAAGTACTGGTTCTGCCATATTAAATTGTCAATAAAAAGGTAGTTGAACTTTCTCTTGGGAGTTAACATCTGACTGGAGTCTTGTGTTGAATTTTTTACAGTTACCTTCCCAAGCAATAGTGACTGATAATTACATGTTTTGAAGCATGATAGTGGGTAAAGGAAGGATGATAATATACAAACAAAAGGTTTTAAGTGACCTTCTTGGTAAGTTAATGAATGCAATAGATACCTGAGGAAGGCTGGAGAGTACATCAGCCAAAATATTGTGATTAAAAGCAACAAAGATGAGGAAAGACTGAAGTACATAATCTCATTTTCTAATATTTGGACAAATTTAGAGCATTCTAATTTTTTTTTTTTTTTTTTTTAAATTCTAAAATGATAATTTCTTAGTTTTATTTGAGGATTCAGTTCATAAGTTTATTTTAATACTGTCTCATCAATCGTTATCTTTTAAACTAATGATTCTCAAACTTTATTGTATGACAGTATTCTAAGAAATATATCTGATATGGCATACCAACACTCTATTCCATTAAAGTATAAATACACAGATATACAAAGGTGGACTGAAAAGCTCATAGGCTGACCAAGGTGTTCTTGTGGAAAGTGATTAAATGAGGTTTATTTTTCAAAATAGTCCCTCTGGTAGTCCACACACTTTTTCCATTATGGTTGCAGTGCTTGGATCTCATTGGTAAAATAGGTCAACAGTAGATATATCATATGAACTTTTCAACCCCACCTAGTATATGAGGGTATGGAGGTTTATTTCCAAAGGAATTTTATGATATAATCTACAGAGTATATTTTGGAAGAATTACTTGTACAGTTTGAGATCCACTGCTTAAATGATAAAAAATGAATTGTACAATTTGGTTTTTAATTTTGAATCCTTTTTGATCTAAATTTACATGTCTAGCTGAATTTGGTTGAATCAATATTTATTGCTAATTATTTGTGTTTGTTAAAATAATTGGTTGTCATAAAATAATTATATTTTTGTACTTCCTGCCTTTACCCCTCTCCCTTTTATGCATAATGCAGATATTTTGCTTAATTTTCTCTTTTGGCTTCTTTCTCCCCTCCCTCTGATAAACAGGTAGATGAAGTTTGATGTCAAATATATTATCATGTAACCCTGTCATTGTAGTTAGAATTTTATGCCCAGTTCAGAATATTTTTTCTATTTTACAAATTATTGCATGAATCCATAGATTTTTGCTTTTTAAATACTTTCTCATTTTCAGTTTATGGCTGGGTACCTTTTTTTTTATTATAATTAATTTTCCTTTCCACATTTTTTCTTCTTCCTACAAGTCATTACTCTTTTCTTTTTTTTTTTTCTTTTTACAATCTCGACTTTGTTTCAGGTTATCTTGCTATACAAGGATCTCTTAATGATAATTTTACCAATAGCAAGTGAGGGAAGGCAATCTCTGTTGTTCAGTGATAGGACCAAAATTGACAAACATGGAAAATTCTTGCTATTACTTGATACAACTTTTTACTCACTGTTATTGTCTATTTAAAAAAAATGAATATATGTATAAATTTGATCTGTAATTCTTTGTTTACTGTATTATCATGAAATGTTTTGCTGTATTTATTTTAAAAAAAATTTTTTTTTTTAACTGGTGCAACTCTGTTTAGTTAACTATAATGAATTGAAAACGAAGTGTAGAAATTTGTGGCTTTAATCTTATATTTACTTTCATGTATTGGCAAAAAATGTTTTAAGGAGGCCTGCTCTACCTGACTTCATTAGAACTACCATTGTATTTATTATTTATACTTTGAAATATTACGTTTCAAATGTTCCAGCATGCAAAGGATGCAAAATATGGTTTTCAGCTTGCACGTTTGGTTGTCTGGATACATTTGATTCCTTCACATGGGGTAGACAAGGAGTTCAAGCAGGCTGAAATTTTCACCATCATTGATCAGTCAGGTTTATAAAGTTTTGATTTAATTCCTGTTAAAGCCGTTTGTTACCAAACCCCATCCTTTGTCAAGTGCAATTAATTGAATTCTGTTGCAGCTGAAGGCTTAAAAAGTCTCTGGCAAATTTATCACAGGTAAATTAGCATTATTGGTAAATTATTTGTGGTTAAATTCTGAATTTAATCATTGCTTTTAAGAAGTTAGTAAGAATGGTTAGGGAAACCCTTTATCAGAGCAATTAATCTGACACAATTGATTTACCATGATGAATTTACTAGTGATAAATTTACCTATAATCCTTAGAAAGTCATTTATCTATAAACATTCTCTTACCAAAAATGTTTAACTTAAGATGCTTGTCTTTTGCAGGAGTTCAGTATTTAGTAATTTTTAGGCTCTTTGGTTCTTGAATTTTGAATTTGTTATAAAACTCAGAAAATCCAGAAGATATTTTCATTTTGCTTTCTTATGCATTATTCTATATCACCTGGGTTTTTAAAAACAATTGTTTGGTCTGTCAGTGGGACTTAGAATATACTGACTGTGTTTTCTGCAGAGGGGTAAGACACCCCGTCCCAAAAAAGAGGGGGGTGTCCTAGATATGACACTAAGCTACATCTGTTTGTGAGGCTCCAGCTCTCTGACTTGGATTTGGTAGTACCTGTTAGAGACCCATCTATAGGTTAAATAGATCTGTTTAAAAATTATTCATATTTGATAGGATCCAAAAAAAAAAAACCTTAAGAAATATCTACACAAAAAATATAAATGTACAATGAGTGTGATTTCTTAACCTCTAGGCATAAAATAACCCTAGAGAAGTTGACAGACTGTTAAAATCAAAGATAATTGTATACTCTGTTATTGTGTATGTAAATACTTAGAGAAAAAAAAACTTGCTGTAAAGATACATTTAATTTATTTTTTCTGATTTTGTTAGAATTGTAAATGTATTCATGTTTGTAATTCTTGTGGCATAAAGAAACTTTCAGCAAAATTGACTTTATTCTTGTTGACTATTTCTAACCATTGATACATAATTATACTGAAGCATTCTTGTTACTCTGTATAAGTAAAATTTGTTTATATTGGATTGTCATCTTAGTATAAGCCATAAACGACTTCCTGTCTAAAATAAATAGCTATTGATGTTACATTCTGGGTAAAATGAATTTTCTAATTGCTATAAAAAAGCCTGACTCATGTGGATCATTTAAATTGATTTTTACTAGGAAGATTTAATTCTGAACTGGATTGAGTAATTTTTATTGGCTTTGGACTTGATGACAACTATTTGTGAGTTAATTAGAACTAAAAACCCTTTTTCATAAGTTTATTCTCAGTATTGCCATTTAATGTCACTCCTCACAACAATTTAAAGGACTGCATTATATTCTGCGAAAAATAGCTGAGAGAATTTTCAATTTTTTTCCCTTGTTGTCAATTTTTAACCCTATCATCCACTTTTGATTTTGCTATGGATCTTGGATTTCCTTACTTTATGCTGGCTTGCTGGTTATGAATCTGACTTCTCAGATGGGTGGAGTTCTTTGTCCGTTTGAAATGCTCAAGCTATATTGACGTCAAATCAGGACTCATCTTTTGAAATTGTTTGTTCTGGCTTAAATGGCTGATTCTATGCATTTAAAGATTTTTCCCTCTTGAGGAAATTTTTAAATATCAAGGAAGATAATTACTTTAGTTAACATTTCAGCAACTTAAGATAATTTTTATAAGTTTTTATTTGGTCTTTTTGTTTATCAGGGCCTTAGTGAAATTGAAGATTTGGATGACACCAATGATGACACTCCTTATGAAAACCACACTTACAGCAATGATGAAAATGACATTGATGAAGAGACAATGTAAGTATATTGATCTTATTTACCTATTTTTTAATTTAAATTTTTTTCTACCTTTTTATTTACTATGTCTATTGTGTGTGTGTGTATATATATATATATATATATATATATATATATATAGGAATGTCATTTTCTCATTGGATTTGCTATCTTGTTCTTCAGCCCCAATATTGTTTTATCTTCTTTACTAGACACTTTGTTCTCTTTGCTGGGATTGATAACAAAAATAGTCTTTTTTTTTTTTTTTCTTGAATGCATACATAACTTTATATTTTACCGACCCCATGTGAGAATCAGGAGTACTTTGACTATATGAACCACAGATTTCAACTTTGTTAGCCAAGACCAGTCAAAGTGATAGAACCTTTCCATTTAACGTCTAGGATTTTAGTCACCTGACTTAATAATCCTTCAATGATAGCCAAGCTTTCAACTGATCTGTCAGTTAAACTGAATTGACTCCTGGTCTCTTTCCAGTCATTTTAATAGTTAGACTCAATTCAAATACATGCCAAATAAGATTCAGATAATCTGTTATTTAACATAATGTTTATCTATTGGCATCAACTACCAATATTTACCAAGCCTTGGCTTAGTTAATCATTAACTAAGCCAAGGCTAAGCAAATTATATTTATAGTGTTGAAAGCCTGCATAGAATCAGTCACACTTTTTAAATGAGCTGATATTAGAAGAATAGTACACCGGTGTGTCACAGATTCTTCAAGCAATACTCTTTGTTTTGAATTTAACGTTTTCTTTTCATAGACCAGTTTCCCTACCAAGGTTTGAGAGTCCAATCTGCATTAATTTTCCTATAGTTGGTGAGAGAAAAAATGAAAACATATTTTCCCCAAGGATATTGACACAGAGGTAGATGCAAACAGTCTTGAGCAGAATTTGAACTTGGCTTAAAGAGTTCATTTTCTTCAACAATAATCACTAAACCATTTTTGTTTCAGTGTATAGACAAACACTAGAAAGAGTATCTGTCATTGTTTAAGTGTTATTTTGAAACATTTAAAAAAAAAATTTTTTTGTTCATTTAAAAACTTGCTCAGAGTCTAGTCTTTTAAGTTTTTGTATGTAATTATATGTACAAATACATTTTTATTTTGATTTGAATTAAGATTTGAATTTCTTTTAGCACTGCTATGTTGTGTGAGACTTGAAATGGTTTTTGTTAATTTTGATTTTGTGACTTGAAAAATAAATCAATAAAGATAGTTTTTATTTTCTATATTTTCTTGTAAGTTTAGATTGATATGTTGCTCATAAAGCAGAAATAATAGTAACAAATGTTTTAATGTTTTGTGGGTTGACCTTATTTCTTCTGTGATTTATTGCTTCAACCACTTGGTGCATTCAACTTTTGACAGCCTGTCTTGTTTTGGTACATCCAAATTTTGTACCATGTGTTTTATAGGTAGGGAACATTTCAGTGATCCTAAGTAGGATTTGATCCCATCTGGTCCTTCATTTATAATGAAGAACCTCTAATATATACAGTACACCAAGAATCATATACCATCAAACACTTATTCCTAGATTGTACTAACTTTAACCATACTTGGAGGTAGGGGAATCTATAAAGTAAAAAATGGGAATGAGCTCTTTAGACAAACCAACCTAAATAACATCCTTAACTTTCTAAAACAAGTCAGATATTACACAAAGATATAATCTCTCATATTAAAAAAAAACCCAAAAAACATTCATCCAAAAACCTCATTTGCAACAATTTTAACCACCAACTAGTAAGTTTACATATTGTGTATGTTGAACAAGATTCACTAATAAGATGGACCACTGGCAATAAGTTACCTTTTGGACAGGAAAATCAAACCAAATCATTAAGTGACTTAATAAGGGTTAATATTCCGTTAAACATAATCCAGTCCAATCTTGCATATACCTCAACTTATAAGGAAACAAAGTTTGGTATTAAATTACCTAATAAGGGTTTATATACAGTTAAATCATTCAATCAATCGTTTATGTGGATTTTTGTTGTAAAAATTTCTATCTGGATTGGCACTCTACAGATATTGCTTTGGAGGGAGCCTGGACCCAGGTTTTATTAATTTTTTTTTCTATGCATTATTCTTTCATGTATCTGAACCTTCATGGTTTGGATCCATTGAAAAATGGTAACCCTGACAAACAGAAAATAAGTGCTGTTTTATTTATTATATATATATATATATAAGAATAAATCCAAATGTTTTATGCTGCTACAGCATAGCCAGTATACAACCCAGAAAAAACTGAAATTATCAACACTAGAAGTCTATTAGTGAGAAAAGTGGCTAATCAACTGTAATTATATATTAGTATAAAGTCATGTTTTAAGATGTAAGTACATGGGACACTCACATTTGCAAAAAAATACCAACCAAAAAACATAGATATAGCAACAGGGCTCTTCAAATATGAAATTAGTTAGGTGGTAAATAACATGAGAAATTTATTAATGTTCCTTTTATTTAGCAATTTGTTTTCAGTATGTTCTAGTATGCATAATTTTTCCTCCAGATACAATCTGCTGTTATTGTTGCCTATTTTGTGATTTTTTTCCCCCCACTATATCATTTTTTTAATGGTAGATTTGTCAGTTTCATCTTATGTGGTTGGTTGTTTTTGTTGACTATGGTAACCAAAGGATAGTCTTGTCATGTATTTTTTTTTTCTATTTTTAATTAGGTCAGTTGATAATGATGTTGGAGACAATGAAATGGAATCTCTGGCGACTGCTTCAAGTAACAGTAAAAGTAGACAATCTTGTCACAATGTTGGTGATGGCAGGTGTGTTGATATATTTTTGATATTTTTTTTTCTGTGATTTACTAAGATTTTATGCAAACTTTAAACTTTTCTTAAGCCATTATTCTTTTCAAAAAAACATTTAAGATTAGGCTTCCTATCATCATGAAATTATGTGCTTTGTCTTTATGCATAAATTTCTGTCTTTGAATTGAACTCTTAAAATATTCCTCACTCTGTCAGTGAAGTTTAAAATATGCTGATTGTATCCCTTGCTGAGGAGTACTCTCCACCCCAAAAAGGTGGTGTCCTGGGTATAACATTAAATTGCACTTGGTGATGAGGCTGTAGGTCTAGAGATCTGGGGAGTATGGAGGACCCCTTTCATTGTCATTACTCCCAGGTCCACTCTGACCTGGAGTGATTGTACCTGTTAGGGTCTCATTTGGTGTTCAAATAGATCTGTTTAAAAATTATTTGTATTAGATAGGAATACTTGATATCATATAACCATGTGCAAAAAACTTAAGAAACTACACAAAAAATGTAAAATATATATATTCCCTAACATCTTAGCATAAGATAACCCCAGATGAGTTGACATACCATCAAAATCAATCAATAAAAAATGTTCTGATGAGTTTGAAATTTTTATATTTTTCATTTTCTTTTACAGGAAATTTTACTTATTTCTATAAGTATTATAGAAATAATGAAAATTTTCTTTTAAAGACAATGAATTTAAAAAAAAAAAATCCTGATAGGGTTGCTCATATTTTTATTTTGTCCAAATCTTTGTTGAAAACTTATATTTGTAAATTTGTTTTTCCTTAAAAGGAGTTTGCATAGTTGCTTTTAATAGATGAAATAGTTAACACTGAACTTTTTAGAAATACAAACCTAAATTTCTGGAGATATGATAATTGAAAGGCAGGCCAAATTTTTATATTGATGTATGAGAATAGTACCAATCAAAAATAAGATTATTTTTATATGGATTGGCACACTATAAAAGATCAGACTGTAGTATCTGCACACTGGGTTACTTTTGCTTCCAGGTAACAGTGTAGTTTGTATTTCCAAGTTGAATTTACTATTATACTGTCCAAGTAGAACATTAGCATAGTAGATATGTTACTGACCTTTAAGTCAGACATTTAAATCTGGGCTAGATTCACTTGTTAATTGGACAAAAAACAATGAAAAAACTGAAGCAATTATTGCCACAAATTTTAATGAAGCTTCAATAGCTTAGGCAATTATAGGAAGTGATTATTTACCTTCATTGTAGTGAAAAGTTATAATTTTCTAGAAAAATAATTCTTGGAAATATCAAGAAAATAGAAATTTTCTGAGAATTTCTTTTCCTCATTGAATGACATGCCATTAAAATCATTAGTGATGTCCTAATTTAGTCCTTGCTGATGACTTTTTGCCACAATTAAAGGAACTTGATCAAGGAAAATAATCACTTTTTATGTGTCTAAAGCAGTGAAATTTCATTAAAATTTGTGGTAATTATAATAAATAGTTCACTGTTTTTACTTTGTATCTGTTTGCTTTTAGTGAGACATTATCATGGGCAAAGAAACAAAATCACACTGTTCATTATTATATAGAATAACAATCTAATTTTGAATGACTGAATTTTTTTTTTTTTTTTACAAAATATTGAATATTTGACAAATTTAAAAAAAAATGTTTAAACAAATTTCTTTCACTTACCAAATTTTTTTTCTTTGTGATGCTTCAAAAAAAAAAATGTAAAAAAGGAAAAGAAACAAAACCAGCTTGATTGTTTACTGTCTCTACAAACAAATATGCATAACTAAGTTTTTTTAGTTTTTTAAAATTTTATGTGTAAAAATATATATATAAAAAAATTTTTTTTCATAGATAATTCCATTTAGTAAATCAAATTGAAAATCCTTTTGATTATTTAGTCATAATGTAAATGTGCAATGACTAATGTGTTCATTCTTTACAGTGCTGAACAAGATGACACAACATTGTTGCTTCAACTGTTGGGTGATCACTCAAATTCAGAAGAAGGAAACTGGTCACATAACTCGGCTATTAATATGTCAACAATGAATAATAAAGGTATTTATATTGTCAAGTTCAATTTTATAAGCATAGAATGGAAAGAAAAACAAATAAAAATGTAATGGAACAATTAGGAGTTGGGTGAAAATTGATATCATAGAAAACAAAATGACAAGCAATCTGTACAGTTTTACTTTTTTGTATTTATTTGTAAGAAATAATAACTTTGTTGGTTGATTAAATGAGAACCAGTTTACACTTGTTCACTTGCTGCATGGATCTCTATCTATTCAGGTCAAGAATAAATTGTTACATTATGTGGGGGTGGGGATGGGGATGATGGTACTGCTTGGGTTAAGATTGTCTTAGATAAAGAAAAGATGGAATCTAAAGAGTGGGTCAACAAAAAAATAGATATTTAAGTAAACTAAATCACTAGACGGCCGCCCCACACACAGATAACATGAATGACTAAAATCCTTGACAATTGGTGACCATCAGTCAAGGTGGGCTTTTTGTAGTTATGCTGTTAAAATAAGTCTAAGGATTTTTAGGGACAGCTTGGTGGCCTCTGTCAAGGGGACTCTTTGAAGTTCAAGAATTTTTGGTAGTAAAAGATTCTCCCAAATGAAAAGTTTAAAATAATAATTTTTCAAGGGAATAAAAGACTGATTGCTGTCAAATTTTGAATAGAATAGTTAGTAAACTGAAATTCCTTGTGTTTGTATCATTTAGTTTAACATGACAAACAAGATGGCTTTTGTCCCGAAAGAAGTCGGCAACCTGCTTACTTCTCAGAAAAATAAAGATCAAATGAGAATTTGATTACCCTTTTCAGAAAGGCCAGTGGGAAGCAACAAGAAAGTATTGACCTTCAACCACATATAGCTGATCAGATAGGCTAGCTATGGGTTGAAGAACGTTGTAACAATTTGCCCTCACCAACTCAGCAGTCTGGCATTGACAACACAACACACACTGCAATAACCATATGACACAGCCATTTGTTACATGGTCACTCCCGCACATATATTGTTTTGACATCATGCCGCCACAGTACAAAATGAGTTGTTAAAACTCATACAAATAAATAAAATTCTGACATGTGTCAGTTATAACTAGCTACAAATGATAGCAATGTTCTCCAGATATTTAATTTTAATTCTAATTATAGCTAGTAAAGTTAATTTAAAACGGTGTTTTCAGAAAAATTTACATAATTTCATAATCTAATAACTTGATCAATTCTCATTCATATCATCTCAAATTTTAACAGCTTGTGTAGAAGCAACTAAAAAATTTTGTTTTTTATTTATTTTATTTATCTTCTTTTTTCAGGTATAGAAATGCCATTCTCTAGAAAATAAAAGGCTTTAAACATTAAACACAGAATTTTGAGTTATTTCACATATTAAAATTTGAGAAGTCATTAGAGTATGGAATGATATCCTTTTTTTTTTTTTTTTTTTAATACTGTATTTAAAAAAGCAAAAAAAATTACAAGTATTCTTTGTGCTTGTAAAACTGAATGGAATGTATACAAATCACAATAACTTTACACAAACTTACCCTACTATCCACAAACCAGTTAATGGTTGGTACTTATACAAGTTTGTGTGTAACTCTTCTAGTATTTCGTGTAAAGAGCTCTCTCAAAGTCATAAAAATTGTTCTCTTCAATTAGTGACCTTTTTGTAAGTACCGTTAAATGTGGATAACATTGGGTTAAATTTTAGACAAATATACAGGGCTTGATACATTTTTAGAAAAGTTTATTAATTCTTTGATTACAATTAACCTTACTAGAAGTATGAACAAATTTGCTTTAAAACCGCTCTGGCAAAAATATATTTAAACAAAAACATAAGTTAACCAAATCATCAAATGCATTTCATGCAGGAAAAAAAAATGTTGATAAAATTTGGATTGGAAATTTAATGAAAACGTCTTTTACTAAATCATCATCAAGTTGTGCTATCAGCATGGATTTCCCTGCCTCTCCTCCATCGCTCTGGGTAGGTCCTCCAAACTACATCCAATGTCTACATTACTGATGTAAGTAAATTCTTGCTGATTGGCCAATACTGACATGCCTATGTGTAGGGGTCCATTGCTCTGCTTGTCTTGGATGGTTTGTGAGATGGCTGTTCAGGTGCTGTTTTGTGAGGTATTGCTTCCAGGATTTGTTCAAAAGAGCAAATAACATTCTTGTATAGTTTTAACGTTTTCTCTATGCACTTTGTTATTGTCCATGTGGTGAATCTATTCAGTAGTATTGTCACAGCTTGGAAGAAATCCTGTTTTATTTTATTAATGTGATCAGATTTCCAAATGATTGATAACCTGTCAAAAGCATTCCATTCCTTCACTAAGTGTATGTTGACATCACTTTCAGTAGATGAGATATTGCTCTATGTGGACATCTATTAATTTTTGAGGTTTTTCACTTAAATTAGAGGTGGCTCCTTCTCATTTAAAACATGAATTCTTTTATTTGCATTTACATATAAGCCAACGCATCCTGCTGCTTGGTCTCGGCTATGCAGTTGAGATCCAGCAGAAACTGGTGGACACAGATGATTTAGCGCTACTTACAAATACACCTGCCCAAATCGAATCCTTACTACAATTTATTAAATAAGTACTGTAAGTTTTTATTCAACTCAAGTAATTATTATATATAGTTGAGTAATGAATGTGTAATGAACTACCCCTAAGTTTTGGTTATGCTAGCATACAAAAATATTTCTTCAATATTCAATGACATAAAGAGAAAACATTCAAACACTTATATATACTTTCAAAACTACTGCAATACAATCAGTCAGTGCAATACTGTAAATAATATAATCTATACCTTGATGTTAAGATAGTGAAATTTTTACATAACTTTGTTTACAATTTATAATATTTTTATATATTAAATGCACAGGAGTTCTAAATAGTAATGTTAACTAATAGCCTTTGTTTAGGTATATGCAGGACAATTTGGATCAGAGTTACAAGGTTAGGTTTATAAGCAAAGTAAGCTTCCAAGTTTCAGAAACACGTGTAATGGATGCCTTGTTTTTGAGGTGAAAAATTGGTCTTAAAAAGTCATTCATTACATGAGTATATATGGTAGTTGATTTTTGGTAGATTTTTAAAATTAGATTTCGAGGCTGAAAAGTTTTAATGAAAATTTGGTCATACTTCCCTTACTATTCCTGAATCCAGTAATGATTATGTTTATATAGAAAAGTTTTAACCAAGCTATTCAATAGTATTAAAGCCTTAAATTTTGTCAAAGTTTGGACATGTTACTGATGAATCTTGCTTTTTTAAAAACAATGAATTGAAATAGTCAAGGGGTGGGGTGGAGATGAACAACATGGTAAAATAATTTTCTGCGTGTTCTAACTTGAGAAGTTATTGTATTTTTTCCTTAAAGATGAATTTATAATTAGATAAGCAGATTTTTAAGATAGTTTTTATTTGATTATTAGATTGAAAAAAATTATTTACTTAGTAAAGGACATTTTTGGCAGCCATTAAGCTCTGTGTTGAATCATATTTTATTCATAAAATTTACAATGAATTGCAAATAAGGGGAATTACCCTATCTCCTTTGAAAAATTATGATTAACTAGTTCTTCATACCATTGTAAATTTAATTGAAATTAGTTTTATTCTGTTAGTATTTAAATGCTATTCTTGCTACAATATGTCATTTTTGCTGTATTATATATATAGTAACATACAAATTGGATTATTATAATATAGATTATCCTGTTTTAGTAAAATCAAGGATTTGGTTTTTCTTTTCCCAATTTGCAGAAAGATTGTGAAGGATTTAAAGATTTTGCAGGTATATTTTAATCTAAGTTATTTGCTGAAATTTGGTTTCACTTGTACTAATTTATAATATAGTTCAGACTTCAACAATTTCGGCCATGACAGAAGTTTTTTTAATTAGTTATTCATTGGTTATTTGTTAGTTATTTAATGCTAAAGCCATCCTTGTAGAACAGTGATACTATTTAACCCATAAATGGAGGGATAAAAGGGTTCATATCTTTCCCAAACCTGTAATGGCATGTAGTCTAGGTTAAAAACATGGTACTATTTACCAACCCCTCCGCTCGGGCAGGATATGACACAAGGTCAATTTTTAAGCGGAGTTTAACAGGTTTGAATTCAGAGTTTTCCTTCTCCTAGACTAGTTGCCTAACCAAGGCTGAAGAACCTAGTCTGTCCTACTATTTACCCATAGCTGGAGGGAGAATAATTGGATTCATACCTTTCCCAAGGGTATTAGGGCAATGTGAAATGCAATCAGTCTCGTCCAGGATTTGAACTCGTATCGCCGTGTTCATTTCCTACGGCAATAACGACTACACCACGGGCACCTCCAGGTTAAAAACATGGTAAGGGTAACCTGAAGTCTAACCTTATTTTTCCAATGCAGGTGTCATTGTAGAATGAGAAAAGTTTTGATAAATGGACCAAAGCCTGATCTGTTTGCCAAAACTTTGACTGGGGGAAGGAATGATGCATAAAGGGAGAAATTGGGGGATATAAGCCTGAACAAACTCCAACTGTTTTTTTTTTTTTTTTTTTTTTTTTTTTTCTTCGCTCTCGCTCTTTCTTTGAGAAATTGTATTAAGTCATTTTGTGCACAAGAATTTTTTTCAATTTCACCTTTTAGATCTATTTTTTTCTTGGTGATTGATCACAAGATTAAGCTTTCTATAGTCATGACTGAGGTGTTTCTATATTTCGTCCTTCACTTGGTTACGATTCTCCCTCTCATATATATATATATATATATATATATATATATATGTGTGTGTGTGTGTGTTTTTAAAAGTGAGTATAATTTGTGAATCTAACAACTTGACCAGTTTAGATGCTAATGATCTCAAATTTTAACAGTATGTATGGAAACAAATCAAAATTCTTTTTATCATTAAGGGTTTTTGGATGATTGTCTTCATCTTTATTGTTATTTCCACAACATTTCGGCTGATATGTCCTCTGGCCTTCTTCAGGTGTTTGTCGAACTACGTCCTTTATTGAATCCACGGGGGTCGCCTGTTCTGATTCCGTTAGCCATAACTGGGTACAAGTGTTAAGTATTCCTGTATTGTTACTCGCCTGCAGTCAGGATTGAATTTGCAACTTCCAGATGATTGTCCTTAGAAGCTTAGAGAACCAACGCCTATAACCGTTATGCTATGTGTCCTGCTGGACAATTCAGAGTGAATTTTTGGGACTTATAAACTTAATTTTCTTACTAGCCTAGGATTACTACTATTATATATGATTTTTTACCTGTGTTCGTATTCAGATTTTTATTTTTTGAAAAAATTTTATGTTTAATGTTAACTGCCTTTTCTTTTCCATTGAATGGTATTTCTATATCTGAAAAGAAAAACTGATTCAAAAAAAAAAAAAAAAACCATCATTTGAATGAGAATTGGTTTATTTATTAGATTACAAAAATTATACCAATATTTCTGAAATGCTCTGTACACCTCAAATGATATCAAAGTTTTTGAAACATCATCTATAATGTATATACATTTTTACTTTTCCTTAGATAACTTGGCTGCTCCAGATAATCACAATTGGATGGAAGGTATGCAAGCAGCCTTTCATGTGGCACCCCATGAGAACACATCAAAGAATCGAAGGAAAGGTCCAAAAAAAAGCCTTTTGCTTGTTTCTTCAACAGAAGAAATGTTGGAACATATCCAAGCTCGTTTCTCAGAGATCACTGCCAGCACTTTTAATCATTGTGAACGGGAAACCCCACCACCTGCCTCTTCTCGGGATCGACATTTTGGTAAGTTAACACTTAAGGATTTATAATTTAGGAAAGGTAAAAAATAGAAAATAATTCTTTTTTTCTATTTCTGAAGTTTCTTAAAATTCTATTAGCACTTTATTTTATTTATTTATTTTTTTTTAATTTAAATCTTGCAATTATATCATAACTTAGTTAATTCTACAAAAATCAAACCTGCTGAACAGGGAAAGTCCCTGTGTATAGTGGATAACATTGCTGGACTGCAACATTGTCGTAAGTGAGTTTGATTCCCAGTTATGCTATTATGTTCACTTTTAGATTAATACCCTTGGGGGGAAATATGACCCCCCCATCCCTCCAGCTATGTGTACCACTACCCTTTTTTAAGGATGCCTTTGGCATTAAATAACCCAAAAATGGTAATATGCCATTAAAACAAAGAAACCAAACTTACATAGATCACTTGACTATTTTAGTCAAGTGATCTATGTGTGATCTCTCCCCTCATGCTCCCTGAGGGTTTGAAACAAGACAGTGATGGCAAAATCATGCCTGTTGTCAAGTTTGTACATACCACTACATATGCAATGATCACAAGCTACAGTATGGGAGGAAAACCCATCCACCCCAACTGCAATTTTCCCCACTACTGGTGACAAAGACGACTGCTGTGGCAAGCTACAGTATAATGGAAAGAGACTGGTTGTAGTTTCAGCTTTTATCGTGTGGTAGTAACTTGGCACTGCCACTGTTTTTGAGTGAGCAGATGGACTGTTGCATTGATCCCATGGTTCCTCATACTGGACCAAGTGGGCATGGTTGACATAATACACATGCTGATCGCTAGGATGAAAGTAACCTGTCTCACAATGGTCTAGATCATTTTTGAAATTATTTATTTTGAAACTATGACTGTTATTCATAATTTATATTACAACTATTTCAATTTTTTACTTGTGACTTTTTATAAACTTTTAGCCATGTTGATATTTTTTTTTTTTTTTTTTTTTTTTTTTTTTTCAAGAATGATAATTTTTTAACATAAATTATATCACATACATTTTGAAATAGAACACTAAAATTTTTCATTTCATTTAAAGATCATTTTTGAATGAGACATCTCATAATGACATTACCCTGGAGATGGCTTAAAAAGAAGAAAAAAGAAACAGTAAATATTTGCATATAATTTCTGTATAAATAAGTACATACTCTAAATATCTCTTTTTATTGATTATATATATTCCTTAAATGGTATGGTTGATTTGTTTGTTTCAAAATTTTGTTACTGTTCAAGTTATTATAATGGGTTTTTGTGTAATTTGTTCCAACTGAAAAAGAAAAAGTAATTTTAAAATCTGACTCTTTGTGATTGATACTTCTAAGTAAAAACCAATTGTAATTCATAACAAGTATTCAATTTATTGCAATTTGAAAAATCTTTATGCTATTCTTTTTCTTTTCAAGTATGTTCATTATCTACCTAATCTTTTTCTTTTAATTGCTAAAATACTGCACTGGTCCAGAACCTCAAAATCAGCAAAATCAGTGCTCAAAGTGTTATTCTATTTAGTTTTTCAAGCAATTTTTTTCTAACAAATGAAAGTTAACAAAGTTTTTTTTTGAGGCCAAATTATAATCATTGAAACATGAATAAAATTTCAAATTTGAGAATATTTTTTGTATGAAGTGTTTCAGATCTGTCATATATGCTCTGAAATGGTTTATTAAAAACAAAAATGAAACATTGCATTTGCACATTATCATATATAAAAACATACATCCTCCGATCATTTTATTTTTCATTATTTTATATTTCCATACTGTCAGATTTATTTCCATTTTTCTCTATAGTTTATTTCATATATATATAATTAACATAACTTTAAAATACTTCAATAAACATATAACATTATTTTTTTTCAGAAAAAAAGACCAAGAATCCAATAAGTGCAATTGTTCAACCACTGAGAAAATCTTTACAAGAAAAAAATGCAAATTTCTCACCTCCTTCAACTGCAAATGCTAGCACCAGTGGGGATAAACAGCCTTCACCCTCAGCTCTCTCCTCTCTGGATAGCATACCCAGATGTCCAAAACTGTCTCTACCCACCTCCAACTGCCCTAGTCCTGACTCAGTGGCTGTAAATCTGTCCATTGTGCCTGGTGAGTTTGCTACTAATCGAAAGTCTTTCACTTTGTAAATGACTATCTTTTCATCTGCTGTTATATATTCAGTTAATTTTACGCATATCAGCACTTAGAAATCATTATATCTCATGTTTTTTTTTTCTGTTTTATAGTCTTGCTATTCTTATGAGAAAAAAATTCTGGGTGAATAAAAACAAGAACCTGTTTGTCTGTATCACAATATATTGAGGGATTTATTTTTAATTATTGGTTTTAAGAATACTCTCTTATACTGACGTGCATTTACCCAACCCCTCCACCACAAGCAAAATGTCACACAAGATCAATTTTTAAGCAGAGCTCAACTGGTCTGAATTCAGTTTTCCTTCTCCTAGGCTGGTTGCCATATCAAGGTTAAAGAGCCTAGTTTGCCTTGCTATTTATCCCTAGCTAGAGGGTAGAGTAGTTGGATTCAAACCATTCCCAAAGGTATTAGCGCCATATGAAATGCAAACGGCTTTGTCCAGGATTTTAACTTTGATCCCCATGTCCATTTCCTATAATGATAACCATTACACCACAAATGCCTCCTAAATACTGAGACACATTTTTTTTAAATTTAGCCATGGAGTGATGACAATTTTTACTGGAATTTTTTTTTTCTAGGTGAGGCTGTTTGTATTTCACTTCAGACTAATGCCCATGGGAAATGCATGGATCTGTTTTCACCCCCAGTTATAGGTAAATAGTAGAGCAGACTTGGTTCTCTCACCTTCATTAGGCAACCAATCTAGTTGGAAAACAGTTCAACACACTTGACACATTGTTTATTGAGTTTCAAAAGAAAGTTGTCTTCTTGGTTGGATTGAGAACTTTTCAGCTAAGCCTTGTAGATTTTTTTATGTCTATTGGGAGAAGATGAGTCAACACTGCTGGCCTCAATCTCTCTCTCAACCATATTCAGAATTATCAACTATAAGATATATGCTCTTACTAGAGATAGGCTGAAGATATACCAGCTGAAACTTAATTATGAAAATAACAAGGATTAGATCTTTGGTTTTATTGACTATCAATCAAATATATATAAACATTAAATCATTGTAAATAAAATTGTTCAGCTTATTGTAATCTTCATAAACTCTTTATTTACTTAGCATTTTCAACAAAAGTTTGGAAATTTATTCATTGATATAATGGTGTATATATTTTGGGATTGAAGTTTTCATTATTTCATTAATTTCTTATTCATCTAATATGACTATTTTTTTTCTCGGTTTACAGTTCCTTCAGTTTTGAATAAAATTCTGGGACATTTTAAAACAAAATCTCATTATCAATCTTTTCTTTCATTGTTAAAAAAAAGAAGAAAAAAATAAGAAAAAGATCTGTATGTAGGATTTGAATACTGAATCATCTGGCTACAAATGTACTGGCAAGATGAATTTGTATTTCCATTAATGTAAATTATCAGTTTATATAGTGATATCATAGGCCGGATTTATTAAAAACTTTTCATTAAAACTTTCATTTGCACTAATGATTATATATCATGACTTCTGAAGTATGCACAATGTATAGTGGTCACCTCCTATCACCTCTCTCATTAATAGCCTAAAAATTTATAGGTAAAAAGCAATAGAAAAAAATGTAGTCTAGGTTAAAAGCAGGGTAAAGGTAAACTAAAGTTGAATTCTTTAAGACTTTTTTCCAATGCAGGTATCATTGTGGAACAAAACTTTAGCCCATTTACCAAAACTTTTCTTGTTCCCTGATGATACTTGCATCAGAAGAGTAAGGTCTAAAAAAGTTTGGTTTTGGGTTATCCTTACCAAGACTGGACTAATTGAGTTTCATCCTAAAAATGATAGATGAGTAGGTCTTTAGTTTGAGTTAAATGGAAAGTGATCAATCTAACTTAAATAACTTTGCAGTCAATCTAATATAACTAGAAAATCTTATTTTCTATAGGAAGTATGGGGGTGGAGAGACAAAAAAAAAAACCAATATTCATTTCGGTCACTCTGGCTTCACTAAAGAAAATTTAGAGAATATTGAAACTTTAAATTTCTGTCTTGTGATTAGGTAATGTGGAAAACTGTTGTCAATCATCATTTAAATAATTAACCAATCATATTTTGTGTATGTAATTCATTAGGCAATTTATTATATTTGATTGATTTTTAGATGTCCAAATATAACCACAAATTAAGATGCCTAAAACAAAAACCCCTTGACTTTAGATTAAAAAAAAATTTTTTTTTAGATAGGCTTTAAGCTCAAATTCAAAAATTTACTCCATATTATGACCTTATAGGTATTACAAAAATGAACATTTGAACTTTTTATTTTGATTCAAAGATGTGATGTCCCATGATGAGAATCCTACGAATTTACAACCAGTGAATATTAGTCTAAATGACTCTAGCAATTCCGCATGTGATTCTGAGTCACTTGAATCAGTTCCAATGTTGATTGCTCAGCCCATGACAGCGCAAAAACAGTCAACAGGGTAAGTACTTTCTGCTTTTCTCAACCATTTTTTCTTTCTAATCATTTTGCTCAACAAGCAGAAAAATTGGCTGGGTTCAATCATTTTTTATATAATTGTATTTGTTGAAAATTGTATATTTGAGCAAACTTTATGGATGTGAGGTTAGGTTTAATTTACGAATACAAAGGCAACAGTTGTAAGACTGCTAATGAAAATTGAAATCTCAGTATGAGTAAATAGTTTGAGATGGACCTGTTGACTATAAGAGTGTGATAGTTGCTATTTGTTGTAAGTTTTACTTAGTCTAGCAAAGTCACAAGAACAGGTTACTTCATGAGACCAGAACTTTACTAAGCTAACAAATGATTGAATGAACTAGTTCATTGACTGTTATTCTATAATCTGCCTGATGCTTGTGTAAACTCTATGATTATCATTAGTTAATCTGCTTTTTCCTTTTCTTTTCCTTTTTTTTTTTTTTTTTTTTTATAACTCTGTGGACTTCTTTTTGTTAATACGAGACATTTACATTGCTAAGGTGAAAAGGATAGAATCAATAAACTTTGTTGGAGGATAGTTTTTCCTTAGTTATTACATCTTTTAAGAAATGACAACTATTACATACAAATATGCATTTTTTAAAAATTATTATACTTATTCACCTTAAGAAAGAGCAGTTAGTCACAGTAGACAAAGGGTCACAAAATGACATGAAGAGTAAGGCCGTAACAAAAGAAAGTTGAAATATTAACCCTGGACTTTCTTTTTTTTTTTTTTTTTTTACAATTCTGTTTCTGTATTTTTATTTATTTTAAACCAATATTAGATGTTTTTCCCCACTTTTTAAGAATACAAACAAATGTTATATATATGAGTGTATGTGTCATGGTTGGCAAGCTAAACTAGCAGAGCATTGATAATGAGTTTGATTTTCACTGGATTTCTCATCTCTGACTAAAAGGAAAATAATTTTAATGTTCATAATTTTTTAAGTTTATCTGAATATTGCCTAAAAGAAATTTGAAATAACTGAAATGATATCCTCAAAAGCAAGTATGAAATGATCATAAAAGTTAAATTAATCTTTTAATTTAATTTCATTTTATTTATTTATTTTTTTTTGTATTCAGAGAAAGTGACAGAGATTGTGCTAGGCCAAGTGAAGCAGCTTCTCATTCAAGTTCTGGAAAAAATAAGGAATCTGGTGAGTATTAAATGTTCAACTTGTCATAGTAGTAGTAATTATTATGGAATTGAGCTAACTTGTTTTTGATATTTGGCTATGTTGTGGAGTTCTTCATATTTCATATGATGTAGTACATACATTTTTACTGCCCCAGAAAGAAGTTTACCAAACTGATTTGCATATAATTAGCATGTTACATCACAAACTGGGAGTATTTAGAACAAGAGTGAAACTTCATTTTTTTTTTTTTTTTTCTCTCTCTTATCTTTTAGGTCTACCTTGGAGTTTTTCCTTTCTAAAGAATTCTTTCAAATCATCCACCAAAGAAAGCTCCTCAAATATGCCTGCAGAGTCTGAAAGTGATGATCATCTACCTGTCCCTTCAGCCACTGTAACTGTATCTCCAACAGTTATGACAATGGCTGCTTTAACCAACTCTTCAAGAAAAATGAGTGGAGGAGGTGGTATATCGAATGGAAATGGCAGCAGCAGCAGTAATAATGGTACTTCTATCAACAGCAGTAATATAAATAGTGGTGTGAATGGTAATAATGGATCTGGAAGTCCGCAAGTGGAATTCAGTACCCAGGGAAACAGCAAGGATCGGTAAGGCAGTTTTTGTTATTTACCTATTAACTACTTTATTATTTGAAAAGCGGTGCAATTAGTGTAACTGTTATCTTCATAGGAAACTGAATTTTCAATCTGAATTCGAATCTGGATGAGGCTGTTTGCATTTTGCATCATGCTAATACTCTTGGGAAAGGCATGACTCATTTGTTCTCCTCCAGTTATAGGAAAATAGTAGGGCAGACTGAATACTTTAGCCTTGATAAGGCAATCAGTTTTGAATCAGAAAAACTCTGAATTCAAGCTAGCTTTACTCTGCTTAGAAATTGACCTTGTGTCACATCCTGCCCATGGTGGAGCAGTTAGGAAAAAGATAACTTATTTGAAATCTAAAAAAAAAAAAAATTCTGGTTCTATAAGCCACAATTTTTTTTTTTAACTGAAAGAAATCTTTCAAAATGTGATTGGTCAGAGTTCCTCTGGGCCTCATACATACCATGTAAGCCAATATTATTTGTCTCATGTGAGGGTTGTAGGTGTCTGAGCTGAACTCTCTGGTTTTCATGTTTCACTTTGCTTTTCAAATGGTTTGCATAAAATTGAATTGAAAGACCAAAAACAACTGAAATCATAATTCTATAAAATGTTCACTTGTTATAATCATTTGATGTTCTTCAATGGAACTTAAGGCCATTTATTTTTCTCCCTCTCCCATCCTTAAAAGTTAGCAATGTTCTTTTCAATATAAAAGTGAACATTAATGGAATAACTTTGTGGGTCATGTGAATTTGAAATGTTTCATTTTCTGTCATTTAACACTTGTGAATAAAAGAAAACATAAAAACTTGCCTACTGGTTCAAATAAGACTGTGATTGTTTCCTTCCACCTCTTACATTTTACTATCAGAATTTGTTCTGTTAATTGTATCTGTAATAATTAGAGTGAATGAAAGAGAGAAAAAAATTCACTAAAAATTTACTTCTTGGTTAGGTTGAGAACTTTTCAGTATCAACTTCTTAGATCCATAGTGTTATGGGTTACATAAAAAGCTAGTATTTATATAATGGACATTATCTTTATTAGTTGCTGATAATTTATCTCTAGGTTTTTAGCATCGTTTATTTTTATAATTTAGAGTTTTTGAATGATTATCTAGTTGAAATTTTTTTTCTCCAAATTATGCACAAACCAGATGGTGTTGTATGTCTTTATAAAATAGAATGATATTGTTAGGTTTTTTTTTTTTTGTTTTTTCATGATTCTTTTGATCTGAAACAAGTCTTTAGACCTCTCTCCCTCAAAACACCCCCACACCATAACAGACCCACCACCACTCTTAACTGTTGGAATGACATATTCCTCATTCCCCTCTTACTAATAAAAAGTTCAAATTTTGATTCTTCACAATACATTTTGCCATTCTTTCAATGTCCAGTTCTGATGCTTTTTTTTTCTGCTTCAGTAACTGTGGTTTCTTGATGGTTATGATTTTTGATCCCCACTAATCTAAGTCAATTTTTTTCACAGTTGAACTGTAAATTCTGGATCAGTTTTCATTGTGTCTTTTACTCTCAATAATGAAGTGTTTATCTTCAGCAGTAGTTGTCACTTTTGGTACTCTGGCAATATTTCTGTCAGCATTTCCACCAGTTTTTAACTGCCTTTGTAATGAATATTGCACTTAATATCTAATAATTTTCGACTTCTTGGCAATTTATCTTTGAAAGTAACCTTTTTGAATAAAACCTTAATTTGTGCTTTTAACTCAATGCTTAGCTGTTTTGAGTTTTCATTTTGTGATAATTATTAAAAAACTTATAAAAATACTGTACAGTTTTTTTTCCCCCTTTAGGGACAGCTATGTTTTGGGAAAAATGAGTGATACAACATTAGAATGTGCTGAATTGATATTTAGAACCTGTATTAACATATAACTTGAAAATTTGGGTAATCTCAAAGTCTACTGAGGGTTAATGGGGAAAACAAAATATCTTTCTCATATAAAATATTCATAATTTAGCAAAATGTATTGTGGTTAGAAGACTCCAAATTTAAACTTTTGGTAGTAAGGAGAGTGTACGTGAGAAAAAAGCCTGGAGAAAGACTGAAAAATAAAAGTAAATATATTATAGTTACTAAAATTATATCTTTTTACTTAAAAATGAAATACAAAAATGTTATTTTAAGTATTTGTCTGTAGTCTTTATATTTTGTTAATTTTTAAGAAATTCTGGTTGGTCTCAAACTTTTTGTCAGTAGTGTGTGTGATATACATATATTTAATTTTTCTTGAGAGTGAGATGCCAATTCAACTAAAAATATAAAACAATGTTTAGTATGAAATTAATCTTTGAGAATGTATTTCTTTTTCGGCCATTTGATGGTTGTGTAGTAGTTCATGTGTTATAAAAACCTCTTTATTTATTCTTAAAGCCATATTATTTATTTGTTTTCAGATCTGAAGATGGAGATTCATCTGTGGTTTGATTTCTTCATACAATTTGCTGCCCTCCTGATTGGCTGCTGATTTGTTTTGATCCTTTAATTGATTGAGTGTTCGATCAAAGTGAGACACGCCTCACTTCAAACTCCCCACCAAATGGACATCAGTCTATCTCTGTTCCTCTGACTTTCTATTGTTCTTCAGTCCTTACAGTCACCTTGGTTTTTATATGCTGCTCTACCTCCACCTTCCAAAGGAACAGAAGTAAAAACTCATTGTAAAAAGGACACATGAGAAGACTATTAACAGAACCAATTAGAAAGACTTTTTTTTTTTTTCTTTATGATGTGTTTGCATGTACGCGTGTGTGTGTGTGTGTGTGTGTGTGTGTGTTATATATATATATATATATATATATATATATACACACACACTATATATAATGCTGGTTGTTAGTAGTGAAAACTAGACCCTCCCCCTTCACTTTGGGTTTTACATCTTGGTTGAGGATATTCTTTATTGGAAAGGAAAAGTTAAATATTCTTATTTTCTTTTTTAAAGAAATGCTCCAAATAATTAAGTTAAATCTTGATCAGCTTTTGGCTTTCCTAAGGTGACTTAGAAAGCTGTAAATAATTTTCTTGTGGTGCTGAATAGGATTTCAACTTTTTTTTTTCTTTTCATTTAAATGAAATCTTACTGTGATATATATATATTTTTTTTAATTTCTTTAAGTTTAATTAATTAACCTAGTCTCACAAAAAAAATTATCAAAATTTTATACAGTACCACTTTTCAACATTGAATTCCATTCTGTGTACGAGACCTCAAGTGTGTGTGTGTGTGTGTGTGTATATATATATATATATATATATATATATATATATATATATATATATATAATGATTTTTTTTTTTTTCACTTTCCAAGTCCAATTCTTAAGGTTCCAGATATTTCTTCGTAAGGTGGAGAACAAATAAAACCAACATAAAAATTCTCTTCTTCAGAATTTCATGTCTTTGAAAATTTCGGCAGCTTTAATTTGGGTGGGGTGGGGGCATACTCTGACCTCAGTGCTTGATTCTAAGTGTGATAAAGTGTACATTTTTACCAATTAGAAAGAGGTTCATATACCCTTCCTTTCTTGTTTCATTATGTGAAAAAGAAAGACACCCTCCTACTTCTACAACAAAATTACCTGAAACTACTTTTGATTGACCATTGATAATGTTATTAACAAGATATTAATATAATTTGTTCTTGTGTTGAATAAAATCTTATTTCAAAGATTTTAATATTTACAAATGCCTAAATATTTGTTAAACAATTTCTAATTATGAGATTAGTGATAATCAAACTTCCAAAATTTGGACTTGTGTGATTGACTGAATGTATCATTTTTTTTTTTTACCCTTCCCATTCCAAACACATTTCTTGACTGAACTGGGCAGACATTAATATGTTAAACTAAATTTATTTACGGCATTTCATGACAATGTATTATAGATATAAATCTATGTATGCCCCATGATATACACATTTATTTTTTTTTTATTTACAAAAGTGTATACAATATTTTGTATACTGTAAGCATTTACCCTTCTGAATCTAAATGTTGTAGGAAGGGAGCCCCCCACACCACACCACACCACCTAGGATCAAGTGAAATCTCTAAATACAGGGCTTGTCCTACAATATATACTCTCACTGTTTCTGGACTTGATTTACTTTTTATTTTTAATTTCCACTACCGCATCAGTATGAATTTCTGTGATTTGAAATAAAAAATTATTAATGTTATCCATGTTTTCCTTTTAATGTTTGACTGAGAAAGGCATTATAAATATGAGCTAAAAAAGTGTGAGTATCCTTTTTTTTTTTTTGTTTGTTAATGTAAAGGTTCCATTTCTTCCTCTTCTCTTTCTCCTATATAATTTGGTGGAATCTGGTGCATTGAGTGCTTCTTAAAAACTATTTTTTTATTTGGGCAGCAACTTTAATGTGATGTTTTAATTTGGTAAGAGAACAGATAAAAATGACATTTAAGTCAATAATCTGGATAGTCAATCAACATGAGAGATTACTTGTCTTTTATAGGCCAGAACTTATTGCAGAGATATACCCACATATTTTTTAATTGTAAAATTTGAAAATCTCAGTATTTTCCATAGTGCTTGCAGCAGTTGCATAACTATGTAGAACCACCACTCTCCTTCTGCATATCATGAACAGTTACATTGAATTCAATACTTACCTGACAACTGTTTATGTGTCTTTGGGTTGCAAAAATTAAGATCTAGTAAATTTGGCCATTATATAAAAAAGAAACAGAATTTTTTTTTTTATTTATTTTTTTTTTTACTTTAAAACTTTTTAAATATATTGATATTTACACTACTACTGAAGAATTGAATTTTACAAGTATCCTAAAATAGTTTCAACATGTACTTGTGTGTAATACATACATACACACATACTCACACACATGGGTGGATTAATAAGTCTGTAACTGGACACAGTGAGTAGCAAAATTTTGATCTAAAATTTTCACTATATAATGTTTGTTAATGCACTTATTGCTTCTATATAGAGCATATAGATCAAAGATGGAGATTACTGAAAAATATATCATTTTTTAATTTATTTTTGTAATCATTAGGCTCTGCATGTATTGATATTTATTTATACACAAATAAAACACATACACACACACACACACACACTTACCATGTTTAATATATTTGTGATTATCGAGGTTTACATATGTGTTAGGTGTGCACATGAAACAATATTTTCAATGCTGCAGGACACTGAGAATATAAAAGATGGATGCTCTTTGGAATTTATGGATTTTTACTAGAGGGGTGTGAATGAATACTTATTTTGGATGTGTTTTAAAAATCTCTCAAGGCAAATTTAATGTGTACACCTGGCTGACCCTTGCTCTAAATCCTGTTCCCCATAAGCTATACCTTTACACACACATGTACTTCATATTTTTAGTTTTCTATCTTTCAAGGTTTTTCTCTATTTGTCCTAGGTAGCCATTTTCTTGTGTATCAAGTCAAAAGTAATTAGTATTTGATAGTTTGATATCAAATAACTTAACCATAAAGAAACCATTTTTATAAGTAATCAGTTTTACTTCTTGGTTGAGTAATCAGTTCTTATAAATTTTTGGCATTTATTTTTCTCTTATACTATTTAAATTTTTGTTTAATTCCTTTTGAAGTAAATGCTTAAGACTTTTTATTTTCTTTTAACATTAAAAAAATCTTTAGTCAATGATTTCTTAGATGAATTTTAAGCAACAATTCCTTCAGTTTGAAAAAATATCTATTTTATTAATGTTAGACTTGCCATTTTTATTTTCAAAAGTTCTACTGAGAATAAAATTGCAGGCATTTTAATAGCATAAATCAGACCTTTAACTTTTCAAAATTGTATTTATGTAGCCAACTTATTTATTGCAAACAAAGTATGAAGATATTTTCAATTGAGAAATATATAACCAAAATATTGTTGTGTATACCTAGAGAGGATTGATAAGTACAAATTTGTTATCTGATGTCTGACAAAATGACTTAAGAATTTACTTTCTGATCTAAGTATTTTTTTTTTTATTAATGAACTATTTTTTTAAAAATCTAATTAAAAATTATCTTTTATGCAATTTATTTAGGAGTGTGTGTGTTTTTTATATATATATATATATATATATATATATATATATATATATGAGAAAAGATATCAGTTTAAAACTGTAATTAAAACTTAAACACCTACATATATTTATTAGTTACCTGCAATTTTTGTGTAAAATTCAGTCATTTTATCTAAAGCTGATAGTAGTTGTCGTAATAGCAAATAAACCTACAAATTGTGTCAGTTTGAGGATCATTCATTACTGACTCGATTCTGTTTGAAACTTATCACTCTTTATTCATAATGATAATAATAATTTAGAAAACACTTTTTGTGATCTGAAGTTTATTGGTTTTTAAACATTTGTTTGTTCATATTCTATCTTTTTCCTTAGCAAAACAATTGATATTTACAAGCGAGCAACCAAATACATACACACACTTCATTACTATGTTTAAAGAGTGCTCAATATGTGGATAGAACTTATATAGATAGTATAACACATTATTACAGCACTCAAAACAAAAGTTTGAAATAAAGTGAAGGTGTAGAGCAAATATTACAGTGATAAAATATTTCAAGATCTCTAATGATTTATGATTTGGAGTTCTACAAAGTCACTTGTCTGGTGAGTTACTTTTAACAATATATATGCTACTGCATATTAAAAGTTTATAACAGATGGTTTATTAAATACTCTCCCCTTAAAAAAAAAGCAGCAGAATTATAATTCTGATCTATTTCTGATTTAAATGTAAAATATAATTGATTCTGCCTGAGCCAAAACAACAAAGTCCTTATTCCATACTTGCTTGTCCACCATTGCCACCACTGTCAATTCCAAGACAGATTCCAGTTCAGTATCCTACTTTAGGTTGTCAATGTATTGGACATAATGTCTATTATCCCTTTCCCGTCTGTGTCATGGATTCTACAGAATCAGCTTTGATGTTTTCTCTCAGGATATCATTCACAATATCCTAATTGATAGCATCAATCTTCTCACTACTTTGAAATTTCAATGCAATTGTTTGTTTGTCATGTTGCTGCTGCCTTTTTACATCAAGGGCCTCATATGTTGCTTCTTTGAGTAGTAACTATCAAAACTTTTTTTGCTATATGATGTTTTAATTAACAAAATTAAAAAGATAAATTTCCCCCAATTTCTTTGATGTTCTCCACTCACGGTTATGATTCAGTGATAACTTTTTGAGTTGTTGGTACGAGCAGCTAAAGCTCATAAACGGCTAGTACCTCTTTTTAAAAAATATACTGAAGCATTATTTCATCATAAAATAATCCAAGTATGTCACTCTATTCTGTAGGAAACATGCTAGCCATCATTATGGTGTTCTTAAATCTGAGTTGTGTATAACAATCAACTTTTTAAAAGGATTGAACATAAATGGCCTGGATTTACTTTATCACTGAGTTATAACAAGTGTAACAGAAGTGTGTTTTTTTTTTTTTTTTTTTTTTAAACTCCTCACCCTAGTTATCTCTGATAATATATGAAATAATTAGCCTATAGACAAAAATCCGATGAAAATTTTAAAACCTGAATAGAAAACTTTGCATCTAAATGTTGAATTTTTGATTGTATACAATTTATAAATATCAATGAATTTTAGTCCAGGTTAAAAGCCTAGCCTGTTTACCAAAATTTTTCTTGTTCATGGCATCAAAAAAATAAGGTCTAAAAAAAAAAAAAAAGTTTGGTTTACACTTAATGTGCTTTTAACCTAGATTAGTTGTAGATATTTGAATATCTATTTTTTTAATGATCAAAAATTCTGATTTAATTTAAAGATTTACATGAGTTATAATGCAAATTCCAATGGAAAGAAATCACTGCTATCCAATGGTTTCCATTTGAAAGTTATTAACATTAAAAATTAATGTAGTTGTAAATTCTTATGCTTGATGGAATGGGGGGGGCAAAAGATTCATAGAATTGTTGACAAATGTACTCCCCCTCGCCTTTTATAAGCAAACCAACTTGTCAATTAGTTGTGCACAAAACTACCAGCCATCATATAAATGCACTTGTATTTGAAAAAAAGTATCCTGTTGTGCATCTATTTTTAGTCATGTGAATTAATGACTGTTGTTGACACCTGTTTGCTGGCACAAACAAATGCAAGTTGTTTTAGTGGTTTATCAGCTGTGAACATCTATAGGCTTCTGTCACTAAACCTTTTCTGTTTATTTACTTCCTTTTCCTCTCCAAAATGATTTCCCAACCCAAGAGATGATAATTTAAAACAAATAGCAATTGCTTCCCTTATTTAGGCAGTTAGAATTGACACTTCACATGTTCTTTTTAGACTCTGAATAAGAATATCTTTTAAACTGAGATCAACTGGTTACTTGAATTTGCCCCCCCCCCCTCTTCAAATCTGTGAAAGTTTAAAAACATACTGCATCTGGCTTCTTAGTACTTCAACGAATTCCATTCCTGCTATTGTTTGAAAGATGACCTTATTGTTTGTTATTAGAATGACTATTCTCATCTTTATAGGGTTTTTATTTTCTGTCTCAGCTGGTGCATTCTTTGGATGTGTAGTTGATACAATTTTTTTCTCTTATAGTTTTTAGTGTCAAACATTTTTGTGTGCAAAAATATAGAACTATATCTCTAATTTGAGAAAAAAAAAATGAGGATACAAATCTTAAAACAATAACACTCTCTCCCCTCCCAAAACAACTAATATGTACTTAATTTGCCCACCTTACATACGAGGGTTGGCTGAATAGTTCATAGGCTGACTTATATACTCATGGAGTATGACCAAATGAGGTATATTTTCCAACAGTCCCTTGCAGTTCACAAACTTCTGTTGTTGTGCTTGGATTCCATTGGCCAAAAAAAAAAAAACAAAACGCAACAGCAGATATGACGTCATATGAACTTTCGGTCCAAACCTCTATATACATCCAGGTTCGACATTGCTCTGGGGTATTGCGATTTTCTTCTAAAAATCTGATGTGTCAATCTTTTTATTTTTTTTACTGTCAATTTTGTAAACTGACAATGTTTTAAAACTTTTTGTACTGCGTGTCTTTTTGGCACTGAACTGGGTGTAGATTTTTTCCCGTTGCTACCAATCTTTGTCTTGCTTCCACCAAATATTTTTTGTATATAAACATTTGTTTTGAGAGAGATCCCCCACCCCTTGTATTTTGTGCCACCTGTGCCCATTTGTTACAATCGTCTATCAATCTTTCATGTTTGCTTCCAAAAAATTAAGATTTTTTTTTTTTCGTTACTGGACGCCAACAACAAAATGATTCAAGCATTATTTTATTAATAAAGCAGCATTCTTTCAAGTATACAATTTTGTCTTTTATTTTTGTTAAATTTTCTTTTATTTCATTTTTAATCACAACTCCTAGATCAGTTATGTACGATCATGGAATCAGTTTTATTACGAACTTTTCAAAATCTTTTTACAAATATTTTCCCATTGTTCCGATTTTAGTAAAACTACTTTTCAAAATCTTTTTACAAATATTTTCCCATTGTTCCGATTTTAGTAAAACTTGCTGGAAAAAGAAAATGTTAAAATCGCTTTATTTTATTGGGCGTTTATCTTCAAGTAAAAAAAAAAATGAAGAGAACTCTAAATTGAAGATTGTCAATGCAAAAGATTACCGTGTCCTATATGACGCTAAACTGCATTTAATGGGAAGGCTGCAGTTTTGGTGAGTGTTGAATATCCTTTCATTGCCATTACTCTCAGGTTCACTGACGCGGATTGGTAATAACTGTTAGGATCTAATGTATTGGTCAAATCTGTTTAAAAATCATTCTTATTCGATAGGACCGTGGGGGAAAAAAAACTTAGATTACACAAAAAAATGTAAATGTGAACGTACAATGTACGCGATTCTCTGACTTCTAGACATAAGATAACCCTATAAGTGTTGACATGCCGTTAAAATAAATCAAAAAATTATTTTGGTATATCGACAACTTTCCAACTTGGATTCAATATTGATTTATTTCCTATTTGTAGTCACGAAGATCGGAGAAAGCATACGGTACATCGAGAAATATTTATTCAAATATATGTAAGGGGTTAGATTCAACGCGCGCATATATATATATATGCTCAGCTTTTATAGACAATGTTAAATATCTACGTCAACTTTGACTATAATGAGCGTCAAAAGAAAATACCCCACCCTCTCTTGACTTAAATGTTTTTTTTAACACCTGTTATCTGACTCATTCCTTTGCTTGTTCTGCCTATCCTTATGAAAATGATGGGCTAGAATTGTTTACTCTAGCACACAGATCTCAGGTTGCTTTATAGTAGCTGCTGTTACGGAGTGGTCACACATCTAAATATTGACCCGTCACATTCCTATTTAACTTCAGTGATCTATGGAAAATTGGTGTTTTAAGCACGACCTGAACATAAGTCGTACCCCCCCCAAAAAAAACATAGCTTTAACATAAGTCTGGAAGTACAGAGTATCGACTTTATAAGAGGCACCAGCTCTTCACTCTGGTTGAGAGCGTCGTTTGTAAAATCCGCGGTTTCTACTGATTTTGGATCGTCTGCTACAGATAGGATGTAATACAATGTCAATTTTTAAGCGGAGTAGAGCTGGTATTCAAACCAACTCAATGTTTTCCTTCCGAAACCGTTGCCTAAAGAACCCAGTCTACTCTATTTCCCCATAGCTGGAGGAGGAACAGATGGATTTTATCCTTTCTAAAGGGTATAAGCGTGAAGTGAAACGCAAATAGTCTCGTTCAAGTATTGAACTCGGGTCGCCGATTCCATTTCCTACGACGATATCCTTTACGCTCGGCGCTCCTCCAAGAGGATATTGTTATACGTTGCTTGCTTTGTTTTGTAAAGACGTCCAATTAATCATGTGCCAACAGGAACGAGAGAAAAGAATCCACAACACTTTTCGTTTAAGTGCAAATGAGTTAGTTGCTGCTCTAATATAATAATGGGAGATGGATTTTGTTTCTACCACCAACTTCTAATCTACACTACATTCATTTTTTTCCTGTAAGATAGGATGTACTGAGGCCTCCTCCAACCCAGAAAGAATTTATTTGTACATAGACAACAGAACATGACCGAAATCACCACTCATATATAACAGTAACCCAGCAAAAAGAGTTCATCATGACGAGTTTTATTGGAGCAATGAATTTTAAAATGCTCTTAGAAAGGAAAAAAGAAGCAAAAAACAATGGAGATAAATGTTAATTAAAATCCTTTACTCTTTCCTAAATAGAAGTCCTAATATCATTAAGAATAGCTGACTCCAACAGAAACTGAACGCTTAAACACTAATTGATACTAGAGATATCTATTTTGATTGGGAAGGTTTTGTTAGAATTATAGTTCAATGTTCGAAGCTAGTAAGAAAATTGGTTGTGAGGGTGGGAACTTTGTTGTTTTTGAGTAAAAACTAGTTACAAGAACATAAGAAAATTGTAGTTCTTTTATGAAAATGAGGAAAATATTAAACAATTTTTACCTACATCCCCACCATGTATACAATAGACATATACTTGGTAAATAAAAGATTCTAAGACAAGGAATTGGTTACCGGAGGCATTTTATCTTATAATAATTTACACGATTTCAATATTCGGGAGACTTTTGCATTAAGTTTTTTCTTCTTTTTAAGCGCATTCAGATAATTGAGAGGTGAATAGAATTTTCTAAAAAGGTAAAGAAAACTTATTAAATGTGTGCAAAAGTTTCCAGTGATTTTTTTTTTAATTCTATGTTTATATACACACTATTGAATCACGAATTTTCAAGAGAATTTTTTTACGCACCTAATATTAATCCAATACTCACCGGAATTATTCGAAGTGGGGAAATTTTAATAATGAGCATGGAAATCTCCCTCTAAAGAATATATACACAATTTAAAATTCTCATGATTGGTTTTATATATATATATATATATATATATATATATATATATATATATATATATATAAACGAACAAAAACCTCCCGTTTGTGGACATTAGTAGAATATGAATAAAACAATTTTTTAAGTCTCATAAGGAAACTGACGTCTTACGGTTAAAATATCAAAGATGAGGAAGGAATCCTCGAGGTATAGTGGCTAAATTGCTGGGCTGCGATATCCTAGTAAGAGTTTGAACTCCACATGCGCTACTACGTTCACTTTCGGACTGATACTCTTGGGGAAGTGTATGAACTCCCTTATCTCCTCAGCTCTGGGTTAAATACTACCGCTACTGTCGTTCTACAATGATGGCTACGGCATTGAGTAACCCATGAAGGTTGATATGCCATAAGAGTAAAAGATTATTTAAGGGAACTATTAGATGAATTAAGATCAACTATTTCATAAGAATGAATGAGGTGAACTAATAAAAACTTTCAAAATAATGTAATTTCTAACTATAGTAGACACTTTTTTTTTTTTCAATATTTTCTGCGAACTGAAAATTTAGTATCAAGACAGATTTTTTTTTTTTTTTTTTTTTTTTAAAACTTGGTCTACAAACCAATTGAATTTTCTTGCTATAAAGTAATATATTTTTTGGAAAAAATTACCTAATCAGATCAAAAATAGCAATTGCGTAAAAAAAAAAATTGAATTGGATTTTAGAAATAATGGCTAAAGAATTTTAGAGGGCATTTTTGGAAACTATCGGATGAATTACATCACAGACTGTGTTTTTTTTTTTCTTTTAATAATACCATTTATCTGAGGTACCTTTGGCTTGAAAATATTGTTCTTCAAATAAGCAGGTATATTTGAATTTGATCTGTATGTTGATATTGTAATAATAATAATAATGTATATGTTTTTGCAAAGATTTTTAAAATGTTGATGTGAGAGGAGAGTAAAAAATGTTGATGCCCGAGGAAGCTAAATAAAAACGAAAAGTGAAGGCAAATGCTTTTGAGCTACAGTAGCAAAATGTTCAATAATTAAGATGGTCGAAAACCAATTTGTCAAATGTGGAAAAAGAGGAAGTAGAACGCATTTAATCTCAACAACCCTCCTCTCTACGTAATAAGGGAGTCTTCCTTCCTAATAAGATTTTTGGTTAAATTATCCGTACATATATTTGGGGATTTTAGCGATCTTTATAGGGTTCACAAGTGTGGAACTAATTTACAAGACAAAATAGTCACACGTTTTGGTTTATTCAAAGCCATTCTGGTAAGAGAGAAACTGTCAAATTTGGAATTCCTCATAGTTTCATTAATTCTTTAATTAAATGATCTGTTCCTTTTTAATAATGTAAAGTCTTTTGCACAAGCACTTTTCCATTGTCCTGACCAAAAAAAAAAAAAAAAGTATCTCTTAAGGCGAGATAATCATTTAATTTCGTTCTATGGAAAAAAGCTTTTGATTTTATCCTTGCAGTTAGATTATAAATATAGTTGGTAGATTAATTCTCGACATGTTGTATCTTATTTAACTCTTATGGGGATCATCAAAGTTGAGTTTGACGTAGTCAAACTAAGATTAAAATATGAGGGATGAATGTTTGGATTTAAGTTTTCTTGAGTCCTGCTCAAAGAGAAGTTTCTTCATTCGAGCATTCCTTGTTTTTGGCAAGATCTCCGTTGGACGTTTTCTTTGAGGATTTTCCTCGGTTCAAGTAAAAATACTTTATCCAAGGTCGCAACAAGAAATAACCAATACCAGAACCGGCGATTACAGCCAGAAAAATCCACAAATTCCCAGTCATAACACTCAACATTAGATAATAGGAAATAACCATTTGGCAGACATAGGCAAGTGTACAGGACAATTTATAGCCGACTGGTACCGTATCTGGACCACAAATACCTTCTCTGAAAGAAAGAAAAAAATGAATGATTTAAAAATCTTTAAAGCCATTAATAGTGTTATTGGTATGCTTAGTGGTAGGAAAATCGAGTTTCCACTCACCAATAACTAAAATTAGCATATCTGTGATTTACTAGCACTAAACAAAACTGAAGGAAACACAAAAACCCAATTGTTCATTCAAAAAACATTAATATTTTATATGTACTATACACACAGGTGGCATTACAGGAAAAATACACAGACGTGTCCGAACAGCTAAAAATATACATATTGTTCCATGAACAAGCAATGTGTGGAAGAGATACAAAATGGAGAAAGGCTTGATAAGTGTGGGTCACATAGCCATATGGCTTTATTTTTCACAAGCGGGTTCAGAGACGTCTCCACTGTTCAAAGAACAGAGACCAAATGAGGTTTTTGCTTGAACATTTCATTGTTTTAAAATGATCAACGATAAACTTAGCTTTGTAAGAAACGGATTGACCGATTTTAACGGCCTTTCAGCCTAACTAAGGTTATTTTATGCCCAGAGGTTTTTGGAATTGCGTTCATATTTACATTTTGGTATGGTTATAAGCTTTTTTCCATGCACACGGTCCTATTGAATAGGAATGATTTTTAAACATCTATTTGATCCATATGAGATCACTGTAGATACTATCACTCTGAGTCAGTGGACCTGGGAGTAATGACAATGAAGTAGTACTTCACACTCCCTAGATCTCCAGAACCATAGTTTCATCATCAGATCCAGTTTAGTTTTATACCCAGGACGCCCTCCTTTTTTTGGGGGGGGGTCTTACCTCTATAGATTGGGCGAAGAATAGAACAGAGTGTGTATTGTGGTAAAACGAGGAATGACGATCTCGTCATGCTAATATTCCGAATGGGAAAGGTCTTCTTTGAAAATCGGCATTAGATTTTTTTATATGGGCTTGAACGCTGACCGCTGGAACCAAAGTAAAATACGTATCTATTTTATATTTACTAAATTAACACAATGTATATTCATTATCTGAGACCAAGACAGACTTTCCAGAACGCGCTTCATGTATAAGGCTTATTTATAATGCCCGGCTTTGGGTAATAGTTATCGTCTTAGGAAACAGAATCGGTGACCAGAGTTCAAATTCTGAACTAGGTTATTCGTAGTTTACTTCGAATTAATGTCTTTGAGAAAGGTATGACTTTTCTCCTCCTTCCTCAGATATGGAAAATAGTTTGGTAGACTGGGTTCATTAGCCTTGTTTAGTTGACAATTACCGGTGCATCAGCTTTCTACCCAGTCGTGTCTAGCTTAATACACCTGTGTCAGTTTGTTGCATTCACTCATATGATTAACCATTTCATTTGTCTCCACTTGTTATTCATTGCGTATTGTCAATTTTCGCTTTGAAATAATTGGTCCTTATGACATTATTTTGTTTGGTTTGGTTTTATGGGTTATCAATCTTTGTGTGTAATTAAATATCAAATCTATATCTATCTATATATATGGTTTGTAAGCGAATAGTTTGTCGGTAACATTTTAAAAACAGCTAGAACTAATTTGTTTACACACAATTGAATGGTTTCAAGTATTGCTATTTAACATTAGTAGTTCTTTTTATCAAGTATTCCAAATTTAATACTAAATGTTATTACTAGTCATTTGCTTGCACACAGTTAAATGGTTTCAAGTATAGTAAATTTTCAGATAGTTCTATTTGACCCATAAATGGGATCCTAACAGGTACTACCACTCCGGGTCTGGGTGGACATGGGAGTAATAGCAATGAAGGTGTACTCCACATTCCTCAAAGCTAAAGGACCATCTGATAGTTTTGTGTTATATGTATTCAGGACATTCGTTCCTACAGAGGTGCTGTCGACATATTCTACAGCCCCTGCAGACTGAGTAGGCTTTATTTTATTATGTTATTAAAGAGTTTCAGTTTTATCTCACGAGGTTTCCCTTTTTGTCCTGCCAGTGGCCTTATCGTGAACAATTTCCCTTGTTTTTCGCTTAAATTATTCCCACAGTTGTTTTTCTTTCCATTTGATTCTTCATCATCATCATCATATCGTGCTGGCAGCACGGATATCCCTGACCCTCTCTCGCCACTCCTCCCTATCGTTCATCGCCCTAGGTAGGTCTTCAGGACAACAACCTGTATCCTCACATAGCTGCTGAATGTACGTTCGTGCTGGTCGTCCTGCTTTTGTGCGGCCGTGTGTGGGGATCCATAAGAGTACATCTCTTATGAGTTCATCTCTGCTTCTCCAGCAATGTCCTGCATGTCTGGTTCGCCTAACTTGAATAGTTTTCGTGATAGGGGGCAGGTGGCCGTACAGTTGGTGTCTTGTGGGGTGTTGCTGCCAGGACTTGTTGAGGATTGCACGCAGCATTCTTGTGTAATTGCCATCTAGTTTCTTCTCCAGCCGTTTTGTTAGCGTCCATGTAGTGCATCCATATAGCAGTATCGATGTGACCGCTGCCTGGAAGAAACTGCGTTTCATTTTATCGGTTAGATCTGATTTCCATATAGTCGATAGCCTATTGATAGCTGTCCATGCTTTCGTTAACCTCGTTTCGATGTCCTTTTCGGTTGATTCGACGCTGCTTCCTAGGTACGTGAATTTGTCTACTAGTTTAAGAGGGGTTCCTTCTAGAGTGGAGATGTCCCCCGTTTGGTTATAGCACATATATTCCGTTTTGTGTGCATTAACATGGAGGCCTATGCTTGCTGCTGCTCGTTCCAAGCTATGCAGAAGTGTTTCGGCTTGGTCAGGTGTATTTGCCAGTATCGCTATGTCATCGGCGTAGTCGGCGTCGGTAATTGTTGTTGCGGGGTATCTTCTGCTTCTTTTCTTCGTCAGTTCGAAGCCATTCTCTTTGATTTTGTCAATCGATGTTCTAAGTACGTAGTCTAGACAAATGATAAAGAGATACGGAGCCAGCGTGTCCCCTTGTAGTACTCCTGCTACAATGTCGAAGTATTCTGTGTCTCCATCTGGTGATCGTACTTTTACTTTAGTGTTTCTATAGAGAATCGTTATTGCCTCTACGGTTTCTTTAGGTATGCCGTACGCTAGTAGGATTTGTTCCATCTTTCCTCTGTGAATGGAGTCGAAAGCCTTGGTAAAGTCGACAAATATTAATGTCGCTTGTAGGTTCTTTGCCCGTACACCTTCAAGGATTCTGCGGATGGTTAGTATTTGTGAGGTCGTAGATCTATTTCTTCGGAAGCCATTTTGGTTTTTTCTAAGTATGTTGTCGATTTTGGGTTCTATTCGGTTTCGTAGTAGGGCATTGTAGATTTTGGCAGCTATGGATGTAAGTGTTATGCCTCAGTAGTTTTTGGCTAATCCGAGGTCCCCCTTTTTAGGGAAGGGGAGTATGCATCCCTTCGTCCATCTATCTATCGGATTTTGATTGTATACTGCGTTGCGGTGTCGGAGCAGTATGTCGTCGAATTGTCTGGTCTTCCATACTTCCGGGGGAATTTCGTCCAGTCCTGCAGCTTTCCTATTTTTAATTTTTCTGAGAACCGAGTCGAGTTCTCCTTGTGTGAACGGTCCAAGTTTAATGTCTAATTGTTTGCTAATTATTCTGGTGATTGGTTCATGCGTTATTTTTGGTGGGTTTCCAAGTAAGTTTTCGAAGTGCTGTTTCCACAGTTTTATTCTTTCTTGTTGGTTTGCTGCTTTAAGTTTTGCTTTGGCTATGTTCTTTCTTCTGCTCACTTCGTTTATTGTTTGCCAGGCAATTCTAGATTGTCTATCTTCTACCGAGTCTCTAATCTTATCTATCTGATTTTGAATGTATTCTGTCTGTTCCTTTATATATATGCCTGCTAATTGATTTTGTGCCGTTTTTAGTTTTAAGGCATTTGTGTTTGTTGGGTTTTTTCGATAGTTTTTGGAGGCTGTTTTCACTAGTGCACGTTTTTCTCTCACCGCTAAGGTTTCCCATGGGACTCTATATTTAGTTTTAATTTTTGTTGGAATGTATTTTGCTGCTGCCTCAAGGTGTGCATTGACGAAATTTTCGTATTCGTCAGTTTGTTTTATTTGTTCTTTCTAATTGCCCTAGCAGCAATAATAAATAGATGAATGATAATTATCATCATCATCAGTTGTAGTAGTAGTAGTAGAAGGCTTTTCCACAGTCTTCATTTTTCGTTATATTTTTTATCGCAACTTACTCAGCACTGATCGGAAAAAGTATTTGTCGAAATTAATAAATATTGATTAACGATACTTTCCCTAAAAGATAACATCAAATAAAGGATGCTCTTTTACTAGTATAAAAAATGACAAAGGTGGCACTGAAAGGAATTGAGAGATAGAATAGATGGGTCTATAAATTAGACTTCTGAAAGAATCATGCCTTTCCTAAGGGATGATTCAATTTAAAGTTAAATGTAAGCAGGCTCGATCAGATTTTGATATCGGCTCACCGATTTCATTTTCCTCGATGATAACCAATACTTTTGGAAGGGCTCATTTACGTACAATAAAAAGTTATTCAAAATGATTTTACTATAAAAATGGTATTGGGTTGTTAGGTATTAGGAAGGATTTTAATCGAGTCCCTACTCACCAAGGTCCGATATTAGCATACCCAAAGATATACTAACACTTAATGAATGGTAAAAAAGACAAGCTCATTTACATATATGAATATTTACTACATACATGATATAAAAACAAGTATTTACAGGAATGTGTCCCAACCGATGAAATTTGCACATTTTGTTCGATGAATGAGCAGTATATGAAAAGGGGTTTAAAAACCATGACGGTAAAGAGTACTATAAATTATTAAGGCCAGGCAGGAGACACGTCTATACTGTTCAAAGAACAAAAAATAAAAAATACCACCTTTGTTGTTTAAAGAAAACACACACACACACACACTGGAAGGAGATGAATTTGGGGATTGACATTTGACCGTCAATTGATTCACCCCTTATATAAGGGTGACAATGAATTGTCTCACAGCAATGGTATTGAAATTCAAGAAGTGGTCCAGAATTATTGCAAGTGTTACTAATATACAGAAGAGAAATTAATGATACAAATTACTCACGTTGGTTCTCGTAGAGCAGCTTTTAGAGTCCTGACACTTCTGTATTCTTGGAAGCCTTCAATACATATTGAGATAACAGCAGACAAGATGATGGCAATTACGAGACCTGTTGGAAATAGAATATTTGAAATGTTAGCAGTCCATTAATGTTTAAACATCATCTATGGAACGGTTATTGTGCGGATATTTCAAACATCGTCTGCTCCTTGAAAATCTTTGTATCACAATGATTCTTTTGAAGTAGTGATAATGAATATTTTTAATATGAATAATCTATTGAAATGAAAAAAGAACATGTAGTATCACCTCCCTTACTAAGGTCAGTAAATGGGCAGTCAATACTACCTTAACAGAAATCTTGGTCCTTACTTCCACCTCGGCCAAGGAATGCTATCCCAGAATCCATCGCCTCTCACTCTTCTCTCTTCCCTTCTCTCTCGCTCTCCCTCTCCCTCTGGCCAATCAGCGGGGATAGTAGCAGTTGCCGAAGACGACCCAAGAGAGAAGAGGAGGCAGTTGCTGAAGAGATTCCAAACTCTAAACACACGTGTTGACCGCCGGACATTTTCTAGCCAACACGTGGCGTTGTATACGAAGAATCAAATTCCTCTTTTAAAGTTAATGTTTGTACTTCTCATTTATTATCTCAAATAACATAGCCCAAGTACATATATTACAATGGTGACCCCAACTAAAAGGATATAAGACGCAACTTTTGAAAATTCCAGGATAAATTCAACCAATTTTTCAACTTCACGTCGCAAACGTTTCAAGAGAGAACCTTCGACGTAAGTAAATAAAAAAAAATTCTTTTCCTTTTTTCTTCGTCTACAACAACAACAAATATATATATATATATATATATATATATATATATATATATACATATACACAAAAAAAAAAAGCAATTAAAAAAAATAAATAAATAAATAAAAATGGAAGAAGCTTCTCTACAGCAAATTAACATAAAGACACCAGAATTCATGGAAACGGCAGTGAATGGCTGGTTTTCCACCTGCGCAATATAACGGCATCAACAACAAAATTCTACACGGTGATATCATCTCTGCCTGCAGAGGTGGTAGCTAAAATACCGATAACAATTTTAGAATAAAAAAAATACGAGGAAATAAAACAGTCATTAATTCAGGCCCACGAAAGGACAAAGCCGAAATTGCTGGACAAATTAATGTCAACAACAACTATTACAGGCCGTCCTTCAACACACCTGCAAGAAATGCTATCGATAGCAAAACGGATAGGTATCGGAGAAGAAATAGTAATACACAAATTTCTTCAGGCTCTTCCAGCGACAATTTTCCCCGTCATTGCTTCACAAAAGGAGTTAAGTCCAACTCAACTTGGAAAGCTAGCGGATGAGCTTATGCCTCTGCTTAACAATATCAACGCGACAGCGTTCACCGCTCAGCATAGGACACAAAAAAACTGAGAAAAGCAAAGACAATATTATTTTACTGACAGGTATTAAACCTTTCTTCCCGGAACAAAAAGCCAAAATATGTAGAGCACACCTCTACTTTGCCGAGCAAGCAAGAACTTGCAAACCTTGGTGTAGATGGCCGAAGAAGCAAAACACAAAAATACTACCAAGCTCGCGTCCACCTACACCAACTCCAACAGACTCGGAAAACTAACGGCGCGAACCATGTCTGTCCCCCTGAGTTTGCCGCTATTACAAATCAATACACGATTAGGGACAACTACATTAAAATTTATAGTGGATATTGGTGCAAGAATCTCAATAATACCAGCGTCTAGATTAAACGGCGTCACGTTAAATCCAACACCGGTATCACTCACCACCGCTAATGAAGAGAAAATAAAATGCCACGGACAAGCAAACCTAGAGATTGGGATACCAAGTTTGAAAAGGTCATTTTCCTGGACATTTGTGGTCGCAGATATCACAAATCCACTCCTTGGATTTGACTTTTTAAATGAATTTGGTCTCATAATCGACTGCAAAAATAAAACAATTTACGACCCGTTAACAGCTACCAAAAAGGAATTAATACTAAACACGACATCTCCAGTAAACGTGGTCATTAACAAAGTAGAACTACCATCATTTATTCAAACCAGTCTGGATAAATACCCAGAAATCATTTCTCCTCATATAAACAAAAATAACAACTACTGCGGTGTTTATCACAGAATTGATACCGGTAGCCATTTACCGATTTTTGCAAAATCCAGACAGCTATCAGCGGAAAAACTATCGGCGACTAAAGAAGAGTTTAAAAGACTCATAAACGAAGGCGTGATAACTCCTTCAGACAGCGAATGGTCAAGCCCACTACATCTTGTACCTAAGCAAAGTGGAGGATACCGCTGCTGCGGAGATTACCGTGCATTAAACAGCATCACTAAAAGTGATAGATACCCCATTCCCAATATAAATTCAGTCACAACAAAACTCGCTAATAAACAGCGATTTACAAAAATTGATCTGATTTCAGCGTACCATCAAATTAAAATGCACCCAGATGATATTCCTAAAACGGCAATTATCTGTCCGATGGATCTTTTTCATTACGAATTTATTCCGTTTGGGTTAAAAAATTCGTCGGTAACATTTCAAAGGTACATGGACAGAATCCTTCGACAGATAGACTGTGTCCTTATATATTTAGATGACATCTTAATCTTCAGCGACGACGAGCCTTCCCACAAGAAAGATATAGACACAGTTTTTAGGATTTTACAAGAAAATAACCTGAAAATATCACTATCGAAATCTATTTTCAATGTAACATCGCTAGATTTCCTAGGTTTTAGAATTAATTCAAATGGAATCACACCAACTGCTAACAAAGTAAAAGAAGTAGAATCTTTTCCGTGTCCTACAGATGCTAAAAGCTTACGCAGATTTCTTGGTATGGTAGGATTTTACAGGAAGTTAATACCAGGATTTGCGAAGTTAGTCTTACCTTTATCCGAAAGAATGAGATTAACACCTAAAGGATTAATTACCTTGAATAATTTGGAAAAACAATCCTTTTCTAACATTATAAAAATACTTGGTGAGCTAACAGAATTATCTCATCCTCAACCAACTTGTACACAGTATCAACTAGTCACGGACAGCAGCAAATATGCAGTAGGTGCTGCCTTACATCAGGTCATAAATGGAAATCCAATACCAATAGGATTCTTCTCAAAGAAACTGACGAAAACACAGACGAGATATTCCACTTTTGACCGTGAACTTTTAGCAGCATATTTGTCAGTGTTACATTTTCGCCACCTCATAGAAGGCCGTGAAGTATTACTTCTGACAGATCACAAACCAATATGCGGTGCATTCCACAGTCTAAAACCTGCCAAATCAGATAGACAACAAAGACAGCTAGCAATTATTACAGAATTAATCTCAGATATAGCCCATGTGAAGGGTAACCAAAATGTAGTTGCAGATTGTCTGTCTCGCCCAACATTTGCTGTACAAATAGATATATACGATCTGCCAGCACTTGCAGATGCACAAAAATCAGACACCGAAATACAGTCCTTTCCAGATTTAAAGAAATTCACATTATCTGGAAAAGATCAATTTGTGTTATGTGATACATCAACGTCATACCCCAGACCTTTTGTACCGTGCACACTACGAAAATCTATCTTTGACAGCTTGCATGCAATATCACACCCTGGAATAAAATCATCTATCAAAATGATTAAGGCTAGATTTTACTGGCCATATATGGATAAAACCATCAAAGAACTATGTGCATCATGCACATCTTGTCAACAAGCAAAAATATACAGACATACCAAATCGCCTGTACAAACGTTGGAAATACCATCATCAAGATTTCATACTGTACACATTGATATAATTGGACCACTACCACCAGCGAAATGCTCCAACAATCCTTACATCAATCTATGTCGGTATGTTTTAACATGTATAGATCGAACCAGTCGATGGATTGAAGCCCAACCTATATCGGATATTACAGTACAAACCGTAGCAGAAGCTTTTGTAAACACGTGGATTACGCGCTTTGGTGTTCCACTCCATGTCATATCAGACAAAGGCAAACAGTTTGAGAGCGAACTATTCCTTGAACTATCAAAAAATATTAGATTCTATAGGCTACGTACAACATCCTATCATCCACAATGCAATGGACTTATAGAAAGAGCTCACAGAACCTTAAAAGCAGCTATTATGGCCCGAAAAGAATCTTGGATTTCAGCCCTACCAATAGTTCTCATGGGAATTCGAAGTATGCTCAACTGCTCCAATTTTTCCCCTTTTTATGTGGTCACAGGTGCACAAATGTTATTGCCACAACTAATGATAAATACGGAAAATACAGAAACAGTTACACAAAATTTTACAAGAGAACTGCACAAAACTATGGCAAAATTCGATCTGACAGACTTTTCAAACAGAGAAAAATCAACAAAAACATCATACGTGCCAGATCAACTTCAAACTTGTGATAAAGTTTGGATTAGGATAGACCGCGTTCGAAAACCGCTAGAAGCACCCTATTCAGGTCCTTACATGGTACTCGAACGAACACCAAAATATTTCCTAATAGAAACTAACTCAAATACGCATACACAAGTTTCAATAGACCGTTTAAAACCTTACATTGAAAACAAACAAAAATGTACACAAAATGCAACTACCAATACAAATAAAAAGCCTGAAAGTTTACCTCCTGAAAAAGTGCAGGAACATAAAATGAAAACAAGAACTTCAGGTAGAACGGTTACATGGAAAAAGGATAACGAGTATATTTATTATTAAAACAAAAAAAACAAAAAAAAACAAAAAAAAAAACAAAAAAAAAACAAAACCAAACAAAAACTCCGTTTAATGGTAGGGGAGTATTGTAGTATCACCTCCCTTACTAAGGTCAGTAAATGGGCAGTCAATACTACCTTAACAGAAATCTTGGTCCTTACTTCCACCTTGGCCAAGGAATGCTATCCCAGAATCCATCACCTCTCACTCTTCTCTCTTCCCTTCTCTCTCCTTTTCTCTCTCGCTCTCCCTCTCCCTCTGGCCAATCAGCGGGGATAGTAGCAGTTGCCGAAGACGACCCAAGAGAGAAGAGGAGGCAGTTGCTGAAGAGATTCCAAACTCTAAACACACGTGTTGACCGCCGGACATTTTCTAGCCAACACGTGGCGTTGTATACGAAGAATAAAATTCCTCTTTTAAAGTTAATATTTGTACTTCTCATTTATTATCTCAAATAACATAACCCAAGTACATATATTACAAACATCTTATAGAATCAAAAATGTATTTAACTTATTTTGAAATAACTCCGGTGATATAATTTGGCTTTTAGAATTGATAAGCTGTAAGAATGAATTCGTACACTTTTATACACATACACACATGTATATTTTGAAATACAACGGAAAAGGTTTTGAAACACTTATGACAGGAAGGCAGATAATATTACCATTTATACAAAATAGCAATTGAGGTTGTTGACTTCTGTTGCCTCTTGTTATATTAAAAGGAAGAAAATAAATGATGAAGGCGAGAATATTGATAAGTTTCAAAAGGAAAGTTCAATGACAGCTTGAGACGAAGTTTTCCTTTGTCCTGTGAGTAATAATATAAGGAGGACAGTTGTAAATAGTTGAGCAGGAATTTAGCATTCAGCCAGAAGTTCGTGGTAGAGTTGATTTAGGAGAAAGGAGTAAAGGTGAAAGAATGGTCTCCAAAAGAAACAGTGGTCATTGAGTTGAATGTGCTTTCTCGTGTTGAAATGTCCATCTGTCTGCAGCTGGAACCGGACCGGGTAAGAGCGAAAAAGAGAGGACGAGGGAGCGATACACATCCTTTTATGTTGCCTGGGGAGGTCACCCGGGCAGAATGGCATCAGTTATTCTCATTGGACAAAATATATAAATTTGAAACTCCAACGACCAAAACAATTCCCGCACTAAATAATAATTTGAAATTCTTTCTGCAACACACTAAAACAGCTACTGATTCTGTTGCAGTAAATGCTCGTATGATGAAGAGCGAAACATTATTCAAACGATAAACAATTTTAACACCAACTTTATGTTTTCAAGTCCTATAATTTTGTCGGGTATTACATCCAATACAATCATAATCAAGTACAGGTGCATATAATTAGCCCCCACCTCTCCACTGAATACAAGGTCAATTTTTAAGCGGAGTAAAGCTGGATTGAATTTGGTGTTTTTCTTCTCCAAGATAGGTTGCCTAACCAAGGCTAAAGAGCCCAGTCTGCCCAACTATTTACTCATTGCTGGGAGTGAGAGAAGAGATGGATTCGTGCCTTTCCCAAGGGAATTAGTGCTAAGTGAAACATAAACAGCCTCGTCCGGGATTTGAACTCGGGTCGTTAATTCCATTTCCTACTACGATAATCGTTATGCTGGGCACGCCTCATATACAGATATAAAAACATTGAATTTATGTGATTGAGAACTCATGATACTGATACAATTAGACTATCAAGTTCTCTTCAGGAAGAAATCTAAGAGAATTTGCAGGAGTGAATAAAATGAAGTTCAAAAAGTGCAGAAGTTCCCACAGGTCCCCTGACAAAAAGTTGGAACTGCGTATGTCTAGAAACGAACCTAAGGGCACGAAAAAGAGACTCGTTCTCTTTCAGCAGTGACCGTTGGATTAGAAAGACCTAATTTTGCCCGCTGCTAGTGGGAAAACTGTCTCCGTTTTGCGGCACGGTAGTTACTCTCCCACCAGTAGCAGCCGTCTCTGTTAATAGCGGCCGATATCAAAACCATCAAATGGACTTATCACCCACAACTAAAAACACAGAATAATGGCCATATCAACCCCGAAAACAACTTGTGTATTTTTAACACCTTGTCTCAGAGATGCAACTATTTCATTTGGATTCAGGAAGAATTTTCCGTATCCGTAACATGGGTGTTGAACCCAGAAATAAAGTTAAAATTAAAAACATATCTCTTTTCTCTACTTCTTTCCTTTTCTTCCTTTGAAACCTCACAGACAAGAAGTAATTTTACACCTGTTGTACCATAAAGAATTCTACATACGCACACTGCAATATTCTTAATAAAAATGACAAAGGAATTAGTTTTCAATACGCTTTATTTGACTATAACAGTGAGCGATTCTCGTTCGCTCCTTCCTTTTCCGGTTATACCATTTTTTTCTGGTATTCTGACCATATGTCTCTGCTGACTGTTGCACTCACATGGAGGCTGAAGTCACTACACATTCCCTTTTGTATCTTTCAAGTATTCATTTAATAAAATTTGTTAAGTTCAAAAGATTAGTTTTAGCAATTAATTTTTCAACAAACATTAACAGCCTATTCTTCTTGTAATCACACCCTGTAGGTGGGATTTAAAATACACTGACTGTACCGTGGCCGTCGCTATATATATATATATATATATATATATATCGCGGAGGCCCCGACTGTACCCCCTACAGACAAGATAAGTCCTGGTTAGTGTTTTATGACATATCAACCCTGGTGGATTATTTAATGCTAACTCCTTATATATATATATATATATATATATATATATATATATAAATTTATTTGTGAGCAAATAGTTTATTGGTAACTATTTGTAAACGAATTGTTAGAGCTCATCTATTTGCACATAATTGGTTTCAAGTATTTCCATCTAACGCTAATAACTCTATTCAATATTAAGCATTTGATTGCACAGTTAAATGGTTCAAGTATTGCTATTTGATATCAGTAATTCTATTTACCAATTATTATGTAATATGAATAATATGCACACATCTGTATTGTTTCAAATAACCGACAATAATCCTTAGAAAATAATTGAACTGTTGTATTTGACCCAAAGATGAGCCCCTAACAGATACTACTAATCTGAGTCAAAGTGAATCAGGGAGCAATGGCAATGAAGAGGTACTCTACATTCTTCAAAGCTGCAAGACTGTAGCTGCGGCATTAGACGCAATTTTATATCATACCCAAGATATTCGTTGGGAGTGGGGTGGGTCTTACCCCTCAGAAGAGGTTCAGTTGGTGTATTCTATAGCCCCAGCCGACTATATGGTGGTGTTCTGGGTATGACACAAAACTGAATCTGATGGTGAGGCTCTAGTTCTGGAGTTTTACTAATCCAAGGTCTACTGACTTGGAGTCGTTGTACCTGTTAGGGACCCATTTATGGGTCCAGTAGATCTGTTTAAAAATTATTTGTATTCAATAGAAATACGCGATGTCATATAACCAAATTATTTGTCGAGGTACTCGTGGTGCGTAGGAAATGGACACGGTGACCCGAGTTAAAATCTTGGACAAGGCTATTTACATTTCAACTAACGCTTGATATGAATGCTATTATTCACCCTCTAGCTATGGGTAAATAGTAGGGCAGACTAGGCTTTTAAACCTTGGTATAGCAACCAGTCTAGGAAAAGGAAAACTCGGAATTCAAATCTGTTAAACATTGACCTTGTGTCACATCCTACTCAGGCAGAGTGGGGACGGATAAATAACTATAACTAAATTTGTATTGAGAATAGTGTCTTGAAGCCATAATTATTTACTAAGAAGTGCTATTACTTGAAACCTTATTACTGGGTGCAAACAAAGGACTTAAACAGAAATGATTACTTGAAACTATAAAATCGTTAGTATGAGATAGGAACAATTGAAACGATACTACTGTATGTAAATTATTTGTATTAGATAAGAATACTTCAAGCCAGTTGGCTGGGGCTATAGAATACACCGTCTGCATTCCCCCCAACGAGTGTCCTGGATATGACATTATACAATTTGATGGCCAGGCTCCAGTCCTCGTGCTTTGGAGAATATGGCGTACCCCTTCATTGCCATTGCTCCCAGGTCAACTCTGACCCGAAGTGGTAGCACCTGATAGCGTCCTTTCTATGTGTCAAATAGAACTGTTTGACATTTAAACTGAGTGCGAACAAATGACTTACATAGGATTGAATTGTTAGAAATAAAACTGTTTAACTATTTAATTGTGTGAAAACGAATGACTGATGTTTAAATGAATCATTAGGGATAAATGGTAATACTTTGAACTATTTAACTGTGTGCAAATGAGTGAGTAGTGTTGAATAGCAATACTTAAAGCCCTTTAACAGTGTGGCTAAATTGAATTCTTGGTAAAATATAACAATCCTGGGAACCATTTGATTTATTTGGTTAGGTTTTGTGACATACCAACCATTGCTGGTCACTGAATGTCAAATCCTGTTCATACATATATATTAATAATATGATTTGTGAACATTTTGTAGATAACATTTTCAAACGAGCCTGAGCTCATTCCTTTGCACACATTTAAATGGTTCCAAGTATTTCTATTTAATATTAATCATTTGTTTGCACTAAGTTAAATGGTTTCAAGTATTGCTATATAACATTCACAATTTAACATCAGTCGTTTGTTTGTACACATTTTGTAGGCGATTTCATTTTTAAACGAGTAAGAACTAATTTGTTTGCACACTAGTGTTGCTATTGTTTCTACCCAGTTAAATGGTTTCAACTATTGCTTTCTAACACTAATATAATTCTATTTAATGTTAATCATTTGATTGCAGACAGGAAGTCTTCTCAAGTATTGCTATTTAACGCTTATTCTATTCAACACAATTCATTCATTTGCATACAGTTAAGTGGTTCCAAGTATTGCTATGTATCACTAACAATTCAATTAAACATCAGTCTTTTACACTCAATTAAATCATCAAACAGTTCTCTTTCTATTCAATTCTATTCTAATTCAATTTAGTATAACTCATTTGTTTTCCCACAGTTTAAATGCCAAATAGTTCTATTTGACCCATAGATAGGACTCTATTGTACTACCACTCCGGGTCAGTGAACCTGGGAGCGATGGCAATGAAAGGGTTGTTCGCATTCCCCAAAGCTCCAGCATTACTGGAACCTCACCTTCAGTTTGTTTAAAGTCAAATGCATGAACACTTGTTGAGGGGGTCTTACCCCTCTGCTGAGATGCAGCTGGTGTATTCTATAACCCAACTGACTGGGCCAGGACCAGGACCATTTGACTGTGCAAATGAATGAATAGCGTTGAATAGAATAATTAATTTTAAATAGCAATACTTGTAAACACTTCATTGTGTGCAAACAAAAGATTCATATTGAATTGAATTATTAGTGTTTGGATGGCAACAATTGAAACCATTTAACTGTGTAGAAACAATAGCAATTCTAGTGTGAAAATAAATTAGTTCTAACTCATTTAAAAATGAAATTACCTACAAAATATTCCCTTACAATTCATTACTGTATATCCATTTAAATGTGTGTAAACAAATTGTCTGATGTTAAATTGTTACTGTTATATAGCAATACTTGAAACCATTTAACTGTGTGCAAACAAATGGTTAATAGTGAATAAACTTATTCGTAATAGATGGCAATATCTGAAAACATTTAACTGTGTACAAAAAATGAGCTCACGCTTGTTTTAAAATTTGTTTACAAATCATATATTTTCAATATATAAACAGGATTTGACATTAAATAACCTACAATGATTGACATTCGGCAAAACCCAACCAAAACCAAATAAGAATACTTGATATAACTGTGTGCAAAAAAAAAAAAAAAAAAACTTGAGTAAGGCTGGTGTTGCACTTGTATAATCCTGCGTTTTACCAAAAACTTGCTAGAAAAAAAAGAAAAAAAGCTATTGATACTGGCTTCATAAAAAAAGGAGGAAAACACTGATTCGTCTAGAAGTCATCACTTTGCAGATGTCTTTGTGTAGGTTATGTTTGGTTATTAGGTTTGATATCAGCCCTTGATAGTTATTTAATGCTAAATTCTCTTTATATATATTACATATGACTTTTAAATGAATTGTTTGTAGGTAACATTATCTTTTAAACTGACAAGAGCTCATTTACTTGCACTCAGTTAAATAGTTTCAAGCATTGCTAACGCTCGTAATTCTATTCAAAATTATTCATTCATTTGCACTCTGGTTTCAGGTATTGTTATGTAGTATCAGTGCAATTTAACATCAGTCATTTGTTTGCATAAAGTTAAATAGTCTCGAGTATTGTTATCTAACACTAGTAATTCTATTCAAAATTATTGATTCATTAGCACAAAAAAAGGTTCCAAGTATTGCCATGTAATAATAGCAATTCAATTTAACAGTAATTTGTTTGCACAAAGTTAAATGGTTTCAAGTATAGTAAACGATTAAATATAGATAGGACTAAAAAAGGTACTACCAATTTGAGTCAGAGTGGACCTGAGAGTAATAGCATTAAAGTAGTACACCACATTCCCCAACGCTCCAGGACAGAAACCTCAACATCGCATAGTTTAGTGTATTACACTAAACTAATTGGTGGGGGGAGGGTCTTATTCCTCTGCAGAGATGCAGACGGTGTATTCTACAGTCTCAATCAACTTCGTTTTATAAAGTTTTTATTTATCTTTTTTTATTTTTATTATTGAAACAGCTTTAAATTATGTTTTGATATCTTTATTACACTTTGTAAGAAAGTATCGCTTTTATAACAACAATTAATTCTTAATTTCGGGGTTTTGAAAACCCTACGGTATTAATGGTATTTGCATATTAAATCAGAGTTAGTGATATGACCATATTGGATTGTAACTTTTTCTTTCAATTACATCTTAATGTGAATTCAAAACAAACAACAAAAATACAAAGTTTTCGACTTACCCCGTGTCGTCGACATACACCATTCTGAGAATAAGAGACTTGTTGGTGTTTGAATAGCCAAAATCATGCTCTGAAAATAAAATAGAAATAAAGGAAAAGGTGAAATCTAAGTCAATCATATTTGGCCAAAGTTAACTCGTACGTATTAACAGAAACCCAGAATAAAACCACCAATTCATTTATTACTTTATAAGGGAATGCGTTAATAAATATTATGTCTGTTCCATAATAATTGTTACATTTACCAAATTTAGATTGTTTGGGGCACTCAGTGAAGATCGAACTTCTTGTGGTAGAACTCCAGGAAAATTTTCTTCGATCGTTTACGTAACAGAACAGTTTACCGACATAACTGTTTACATGAGCACATGTTTATATATACACACACACATAAAAGAAAAAGAAAAAAGTCTAACCAAGGCCAGAAGTATGAAGTATCCAGTTTGTTTTGAGTGACCTGTATTGCTGTAGCGCGTCCTTTAACTAAGCTCTATAAATATCAGCAAATCAACAGTTGGACAATTTATAATAAACAATATTTTCTTTTTTTCAACTAATAAATATAAAGTTATTCAAGGCTTAAAACAGTGAAGAGTGGAACGATTTTGGCTATCAAATCTACTTACCAAATAATACCCAACTTCATTTAAAAACCTTTTAGATGTTGTTTCGAATATTACAAGAACTTCCTCTATTGATTAGAAATATAGGAAATTTAAAAATTCAGGAAAGAAAATTTGTCCTCACAATTGCAGTACTTAGCAAATTATGTCTATTTAAGCTTATCTTATGGAGGCGCACATGATATAATGATTATGTCGTCATTAGAAGTTACTTTTTACTTTTACCAGCTTCCGGAAGCCGCCACCGGAAGTTACTTTTAACCTGGCTGCAGTTGACTTCCTAAAATTGGATATATTCACAGCAGTATTTTCGTCAAAAATGCCAGTTGGTGGCCACGGGGGCCTAGGATCAAAGTGTTGTGTGACCTTTGTACGATCTGGTTGACCCCCCCCCCAACTCCGTGCTAACCTTCTGTTGAACTTTCGTGATCCAACTTAGCCAGGAAGCTGAAAACGTTATAGCTGTCTGTGACCCCACTTAACCGCGGTCGAATATACCAAGGAGGTCGAACGTTTAAACCCGCTTGGGATCCTGCTTAATCGCGGTCGCCCTGGCCAGGAGGCCGATCACTTTCAAGTCCACAACCGAAGCATGCACATGCTAGCTCGTAGCTATCTCGTCTATACCACGGTCGATCCTACCTGGAAGCGAACACATGCTAGCTTGCAGCCGAACCTGTCCACTGCAGACTACATTCACGCTTGCAGCCCAACTCGACCTTCACCGGTTACATTCAAACCCGCAGCCGTTCGTGTCGACTGCTGAAGCCGCTCCAGCCGACCGCTGACGACGCTCTAGCTCGCAGCTGTTCTGTTTTCACCTTCCAACTTGCAGCCGAACCGGCTTCTCCTAGTGACCGCATTCCTGCCAACTCAATCATCCCTTGACCGCACAGTCACGTTTGTTTCGACTCTCTGGGACTCATCTATCTACATAGAAACTGTCCTTATTAAGGCAAGCATAATGGAATTTTTTATCTTTACGACTGCGAATCATCGTTCTAGTCCGGAGACGCTCCTGTCCTTCCTTCCCCACTTGACAGCCTTGTTCCAGACAGCGAGTCGATCAGTCGACCGACGACAGCTACCCCGACCAGCATTTCAGTCCACGAACGACATTCTGCTCGGACTATCATCAGCACTCCGAGGCAACGTCGACATACTCTCATGCAAAACTTTCGTGTGGGATTCGCTCAATAAAGGCTTGGCATTTTAATTTTACCCTCTTGTTATTGGTCTTGTCCGTTATCAATCACATATCTTTACGAACGCTCGCGATATCGACGTCCTTATACGTCACCGCAACAGTTATCGTCGTAGGAAATGGGCACGGCAACCAGAGTTCAAACTATTCTCCCTCCGGCTCTGGGTAAATAATAAGGCTGACCATGCTTTTTAACTTTGTATGACAATCGACCTTGGAGAAAGAAAACTGGATTCAAATCTATTCAAATCTGCTTTAAAAATTGACCTAGTGTGGAGGGATGAGTAAATACATATAAACTTATCTTATTATAGAAAAAAGTTAAATAGATTGTGATGCATCAAATTAACGAGAGGACAGACCATGCCTTGAAAATCAGCATTCGAAACATTTTTTTTTATCTGGAATCTTACTTGTCGGGTGACAGTAGTGGTACTATTTAACTCATAGCTTTTCCCTAGAGTATTAGTCCAAAAGTGAACGTAATAGCTCGACTGGGGTTCGAACTCGCCGACAACGATGTTGCAGTCCAGCACATTAGCCACTACATCAAGAGGATTCCTCCTGCAAGTATATTAGTCACGAAGCAGAATCGCTAAGCACGTTGTCTGACCCAGTAAAACTATGATGTTTTGCTATTTATCCTCCCCCAAACCAAAAGACCGACAAATGCACTGCCTTATTTTTCTAAAATCTTAATAGTATGATGATACAAGATTCATTCCTAGAGAGGAAAACGCTCTTTATATCCGAAGTGCTTCAGATATATATACATATATATATAGTGTAACAGTGTTGGTTGTCACTAATTCACTTTGTGGGTTTGTGGCGAACCAAGTGCGATATAATTTGGAGAGTGTTCAATATCTGTGATATAGCTATTATATAATAAATAAATAAATATATCAGATTTTATATATCTAATGCCATCGAAGAAATCGAAAAATACAGTAAAAAACCGTTGGGATTGTGTACAAATCTTTGTGTGCGCATCTATAATCCACACACACAAGCACACGAAGATTTGTACACAATTCCAATGGTTTGTGACATTATTTTTTCGATTTCTTCATTTCCTTTCGTTATCTGCTTGATGATTGTTGTTTGTAAAACTTCTTGAAACCTCAGGTCACAGACAAACTTCCATAGCATTAAATATATAAAATCTAATATATATTTATCATATATATACATATTCGCACACACACATAAAACTTTTACGCCACAGGCAGGATGTGACATACGATCAATTTTTAAGAGGGGTAAAGCTGGTTTGAATTCAAGGTGTTCTTTCTAGAGTGGCTACCTAACCAAGGCTAAAGAACCAAGTTTGCCCAACAGTTTACTAACAGCTGAAGCAACAGTTGGATTCATGCCTTTTACAAGGGCATTAGCGTGAAGTGAAACGCAAAAGCCTCATGAAGGATTTGACCTCAGGGTCACTGATTCCTTTTCCTACGACGATAATCATTATGCTGAACACACATCCAGATATATATTAGTAGTGCTCGTAAATAAATCCAAACCGCATTGTGTATCTTGGGTGTGGACTCTTCACGGTTAAATAATCAAATGTGTGTAATATTTTATTGAGTTGAATAGCGAATAAATTTTACCAATAAATTGATTAGTTACCCGAGGAAGGCTGAAAAACCTCTGCCGAAACGCAATAATAAGAACTAGAATAGGCTGCATTATGCATGGAATAAGGACAACTCATCATAAACTTACAGACAATATAGTATTTCTTTTATTACATTATTATTTTAATCTACATCCAAGGATTTGTTGGAATTGATTCAGAAAAAAAAACCCCAAACAAACAAAAAGTGGTACGTGGTTAAAATAGTTACAAGTGCTAGAGATTAACATTCCAGCCTAGATAAAAGCCAGGATTTAGAACATTGATTTTCTGAAAAGGCAGGCACTTGCAACTTGGAAGATTGGCGCAACACAATCTTCTCTATCCAATATAACTTTATGTCATACTAAGCTACTCTCAGTAAATATCAAGCCCCCCCCCCACCGCAAAAAAAAAAACGAAACAAAAACAACAACAAACCAGAACATAACATAAAAATGATTTATTTATCCCTTACTTACTGGGCGCACTGGTATCAAATGCACTCCAGCAACTGCAGGTGCATGCAGAAAATCATACTCTACCTTCTGTTCATGCCAGAACATTATGAAGAGCATGGTACTTCAAATTATGAACAACAGAGTGGTAATTTAATTGAAGAGAGGTATAGCAGACAACCTCTTTATCACAAATTTTTCATCAATACGTGAAAGTGAGTATACTCGGGATCGATAGGTAAAAGTTTAAAGAGGAAAATTTACAATTTGTAGAAAAACAAGTAGATACATGGCCTGCAAGATGATTAGTTCAGCAGAGTTGAATGTAAAAACAATCATTTTGGAACCAAGATCTGGTTGTCAATCATTTTATGATAGGCGAAAATGTCCACGTGATAGTTACACGTCATAAAGCGTCTATAATCAGCTTTCATAAAAGATAATGTATGTATTCAGTAGGATGAAAAGTGAGGGAATAACAAACACTAAGAGTCTTGTTACAAAAGATAAATGATCTCAAAATACAATAAAGAAATATCTTCGCAGTTAAGAGAATACCGTTTAAATAGAATAATATCCCTTTGTATCGAGTAAAGATCTTTTTGTTTTCCTAATGGTACAAGTACTGGCTTGTCAGAACGTTACGATGATTCTATAAACATATTTATAAAAGTGATTACAGTGAAAAAGAATGTGGGTATATTGGCTAGAATTATTCATTAAACAAAAATAATTAAAAGTTTTATATAGTTTTCTTTTTGTTTGTTTGTGTTGCTTATCGTACGTGCTGTTCTTGTTACCCCTGTAAGTATTGAACAGGTTAATTGCTGTTTAATTACGGTGATCCGGTGGGGAGCGATGCTTTTAGCACCACCATAAGTCCCCTATACAAAAACAATTCGACTTGTCACAAGTATGATACACTTAGTGAGGATCAAACTCATTCGTAATGGATTTGTGAGCTAATCTTACTCTATATAACAGTGTTAGGTGGCTCAGAATTTTATATTTTAAAAGTAATTCCGTATAATTAATAATTCGTTCTGTGTCAACCAGTCACTGTTCTTCCCGCTTTAAAGTAGCCTGCGTTTCCCTTGCATATAAGATCGTTGGCAAAATGGTACTACTGAAGAGATTGACACGGGTTTGGTTGATTTTTTTTAGTTGGTATGTATCTGTCTTCCTACCTAGCCAGAATGCGGTACAAGGCCAGTTTTATGGTGGAGACAGCGCACGAATCGAGACTCATGTGCAGCAGATGCAAAAAAAAAAAAATACTCAGCCCCGTCGACATTCTCCTAATTGGGCGCCTCAGACGCCGAGCAATCAACTCAACCCTGTAGAGTAGGTACGGCTTGTGGGACAGCTCCCCGAGACAAGTGTTCAATAGACAATCAAACACCCGGCACGAATGCCAGGTATATACCTCCCAACTGGTAGAATTTGATACAAGGTCATTTTAATGTGGAGGCCGCGCATGAATTGTGGCTCATGCGCGACAGGAAAAAATTCTTGGCCAGTCAGCATTCCCCCTTAGGCATCAAGCAATAAACTTTGTCCTGCAAGTAGGGAAAAGCCTGGTGGACTGCTCCCTGGGACTAAGTGTTCAGCAGAAACCAACCACCTGGTACGAATAGCACGTGTTCCTGCCTGGGGGCAGATGGTAAGTATTGCATCGGAAGACATAAAAAATATTTCCTAAATATTGAAGGAGATAAGAGAAATAACTTGTTAATCCACATATTCAAATACAATCTAATCCAGAGCCCAGTCGGCGAGGCTGCAGAATACACCGACTGCATCACTGCAGAGGGGTTAGATCCCTCCAACGAGTGTCCTGGATATGATATTAAACAATCTGATGGTGAGGCTCCGGGAATGCGGAGTACCCCATCATTACCATCACTCCCAGGTCCACTATGGTCCGGAGTGGTAGCACCTGAAAGGGTCCTCTCTATGGGTCAAATAGAACTGTTTAACATTCAAACTGAGTGCGAGCAAATAACTAATGGTAAATTGAATTGCTTGAAATATAACTGTTTGATATTTTAACAGTGTAAACAAATAACTGGTATTTAATTGACTTGTTAGTGATACATAGCAATACTTGAAACTATTCAACTTTGTTGACTTATGTTTACAAATCATATATACCTTATAAATATTTATGAACTGAATTTGGCATTAAATAACCTACAATGGTTGATATGTTCTAAAATCAAACCAAACCAAATTTCAGCCAGATTTGAGTTTTATTACTTTTTCCTCCACCCTGCCTTTATCGTTTGCTTCTTTCCAATTGAATCAGCAGAAAAGAGTTAACATCGTTACAGAGTGGTGAGTTCAATTCTCACAAGCAAACCTGGCCTTTGCTAACTTTTTAGGGCACCTCTCGTTTTATAATGGTTAGATTAGTAAACTATTGTTAGTGAGTTCGATCTCACTGGGTACCCCATGCTTCTGGCTTTGTTCCAAACTAGTTCAGAAAGTAACTTTCTGTTCCCAATTCTAAAATGAAAAACCTAATGCAAGTCTGAATTATCTCGGTTTATGCGAGAGACATTAACTTTTTAAAATAATTAATTCTGCTCAAATATTATTAAACTTTGAACGCTTTTACATATTACTCGTCTTAGCTTAAACACTCAGTTATAATATAATTGATGGTTTCACAGACTAATTACTGCTAAATAATGAGTAAGAATCTCACTAAGCCTTCCATACTTATGACTGTGCTAAATCTACTAAATTTATATTCACCTCACATGGTGTAATATTAACAAACCATTGTTAGTGATTTTGATTCTCAGTGTGAGTGTCCCATACTTTTGACCTGGTGCCAGACTAGTCTGAGCATAATAAATGACTAAATGACCTAAGCTCTCCACCTATTCCAGTGATTGGAGTTTCGCATGAAAGTGTGGATTTTAAATGTTGATTTTCTTGGCATGTAAGTTCTTTCCTCCACTCGGGAGGTTGGCGGAACACAATTTTTCTTTTCTCCTATCCTTTATTTGGCTTTTGTACTGGGATAAATTTAGTAAATACCAGGGGTCACTGTGTTTGTCTCAAGGCCACATAAGAGTAGAAAGTAGAAACAAATTGTATAGTGTTGATTTTCCCATTAGGGGCAGATTTCCAGCTTTGAAAATCAGCAAGTCTTCGATCTTATCTGGAATCGAACACTGATCATCGGCATTATATTTGATGGAAATACAAGGTTAAACAGTAAAAAAAAAAAAAAAAAAAAAGACTGAAATCAAGAGAGATGATTGCGTAAGTATATCCGAAGTCTAGTCTGGTACCAGGCCAAAAGTATGGAATACTCTGTAAGATTCGAACTTACTAATAATGGGTTGATAACCATTACACCACGCGAGGTGCCCATAAAATTAGAGCTTAGATTTTGCACAAACTCACATGTATCGGACGCTCAGTGAGGACTGAACTCACTATTCAGTTGTAATTAGTCTGTGACTAGTTTACTAACAAATTATTTCACAGCTGAGTATCAAAGCTAAGGTTAGTAATATCAAAAAGCATTCAATGTTTAAAAATGTTTAAGCAGAATTAAGTTTAAAGGGATTTTGTTTTTGGCACGTACTCAACATTTTGGAAATTTCACTCATCTTGTGAAAAATTCCAAAGATAATTTTAGATGTTTGATGACATCATTGATCGCCATAAACCAAAGAAAACACATATGTATTGAAAGTAATTTGTTAATACTTACATCAATCGCCGAATGATGTTCATGTCCCATCGAATGGAGATGCTCTTTGCTCTTGTCCATAATGAAATTTCGTTTGCAAATAAGAAAGTGTAAAAATGTACCTGCTGGTTGGAAAAGAAAAAAAAAAAAAGATGTTGTTCAAATAGATAAAATATAATTTAAGGTCTTATCAATTGGTCGAATAGATCTATTTAGAAGTTATTTGTATTCGATATAAATACCTGATGCCATATAACTAAATTATTTTATTAAGAATAGTTACTTGAAGCTAAAATTATTTACTAAGGATTATAATTATTTACTTGAAACCTTATAATTGTATGCAAACAAATGACTATTATCAAAAAGAAATAATTACTTGAAGCCACATAAGTATTAGTTGGTTGTTTGTGTTTTACAGCATATCAACCCTTGGAGGGTATTTAATACCAAATTCTCTTTATACATATATATTAAATATATGATTTGTAAATGAATAGTTTGTAGATAACGATTTTGAAACGAGCCTGAGCATATTTGTTTGCACTCAGTTAAATGGTTTCAAGTAATACTATCTAACACAAATAATTTCATTTGTACACAGTTAAATGTTTTCAAGTATTGTCATGTAATACTAATTCAATTTAACATCAGTCATTTGTTTGCGCAAAGATAAATGGTTTCAAGTATAGTAAATGATAAAATAGTTCTATTTGACCCATTGATAAGACTCAAATAGGTACTACCAATCCACATCCTTGTGGACCTGAGAGTAATGGCAATGAATTGGTACTCCACATTAACCAAAGCTCCAGGACTGGAATCTCACTATCAGATAAGACAAAGATGCAGTTGGTATATTCTACTGCTTCGGCCAACTGGGCTACATAAGAATTAGATCGGAATACTTGATATATAGCAGTGAAAAAAATCTCTTTAGAAACAACAGCACAAGATAATAAAATATATATGTACAACAAGCGCCATTCCTTAACCTTTAATCACCAGATGATTCGACATGCCGTTGGAATCAATGAACCAATCAAATTATTTTTTAAATGACGTTTTTGGGTAGTATTAATGAAAAATAGGAATTGATTGATTGTAATGACATGTCAACCCGTCTTTGATTATTGTATGCCTAGAGGCTAATGAATTGTATTCATTATGCATTTATAGTAACATTTTGAGTAATTGTTTAAGGTTGGTTGGTTGTTTGGGTTTTATGGCATATCAACCTTTGTAGGTTATTTAACGCCAAATCCATTTTTATGAAAATAGTTCAATTTCAAACAATTCCATTTAGGATAAGTATGCAGTTTAAATGTCAAAAACATTTCTATTTCTGTCTATTCAATTTAGTCAAACTGTTCTAATTCAAACCATTCAATTTTGTATAAGTATAGATTTTGTTTACACACAGTTAAATGTTAAAACAGTTCTATATCAAATTAATCAGTTTAGTGTAAGTACAATTTCAATGCCAAAAAACAGTTCTATTTCAAATAATTCAGTTTAGCATAAGCACGCAGTTTAAATGTAAGTACGGTTTAATTATCAAAAACCTTTCTATTTTAAACTATTCAGTTTAGTAAAACAATTCAGTTTAGCATAAGTATGCCGTTAGTTCTATTTAACCTATAGATAGGGCCCTATCAGGTGCTACCACGCTGAGCCAGAGTGGACCGGGGAGCAATGGCAATGAAGGGGTGCTCCATATTCCCCGAAACCCCAGCATCACTGGAACCTCACAATCAGATTGTTTAGTGTCATATCCAGGGCACTCATGGGCGGGGGTCTTACCTCTCTGCAGAGGCGCAGTCGGTGTATTCTACCGTCCCAGCCGACTGGGTAAAATTGTTTAAGGGTTTTTAGGCACATATTTATATGACATCAAGTATTTCTATTAAATACAAATAATTTGCACTCAATTGTATGGTTTCAAATAATTATTTCTATTTAATAATCATTTGTTTGGACAGTTACATGGTTTCAAGTAACTAATAAGCTTTAGATTTCAAATCTTCCCAACATTAATAATCCTATTTAGTAATAAGCATTTCTTTGCACTAAGTTATATGGCATCTATTCCTATCACCCCCTATCCCAGAAAAATTTTAAACAGGTCTATTTGACTCATAGATGGGGCCCCTACAATTACTGCCACTCCGGACTATAGTGCATCTGAGAGTAATGGCAATGAAGAATACCACACACTTCCCAGATCTCCAAAACTCACCATCAAATACAATTTAGTGTTATCTCCAGGACAAATGGGAACAAAGTCGTAAAAATTAACATAATTTAAAATCTTGAAATATTAATTAACATATTTATAACGCGAATAAAGGTCATTCTAAGTATGATATTAAATTAAGAGTATACACAGAAACGTGACAACAGTTATCTAAATAGAAATCTTTATTTCGAAGCAAAAGCTTTGACTGTTGTGCGTGCTAAAGTTCCTTATGGTTCATTAAAGAAATGTAATTTAAAAAAAAGGTTATCTATTGTTTTTACTTTTTCATGAAGAAGATGTGCTGGGAACTTTTGCTCACACCTAACAATTTTTATTAAGTTTATTTTATTTTATCGCTCTCGATAAGTCCTTTTGATGACACCAGATCAGCACAGAGCTTATGAATGTAAGTTTTTGCTGGTCGGCTAACGCTAGTATTTTCATGTGTAGGAGTCCATAAAAGAACGTCGCTTATGAGTTCGTTCTTACTTCACAAGAAGTGGGGCGCCTCGGGTGGTGTAATGGTTAGCAAGCTCGACAAGCAAACCTTCACGAGTGAGTTCGAGTCTCATTGGGGGCTCTATTCATACGGCCTTGTGCCGCATCTAAGCAAAAAGCTAAGTAAATTACTACTTCACTAGTAGAGGCAAGCATATCTTGGTTGTCTTTCTTGGATGGTTTGCGAGATGGGAGGTAAACGGCTGTACAACTGCTGTTTTGTGGGGTGCTGCTTCTATGATTTGTTCAAAACAGCACGCAGTATCGTTATGTAGTTCTCATCTAGCTTTATCTTCAAGCATTCCGTTCGAGTCTAAGTGGTTGAACTATACAGTAGTACTGACACTGTGATAGCTTGGAAGAATTCCACTTTTATCAGCAGCCGCAATTTCTGTTATCGGATCAAATATCAGTTACATATGAACATAACGGAAGGAAAGACAAGATAAAAGTATTTGTATTTACCAAGAACATTTAACTTTTATATACATGATATACATACCAATGGTATTAAGAGGAAAGAATACACGCACGTGTCCTAACAACTAGAAACATTCACATTGTTCCATGAAACCGTCTGTATAAAGGGTAAAAAAATGGAAAAAGAAGTATAATTGAAAAGGGAAAGTAAAATAACAACGTGGCTTTATTATTCTTTGGTAGGGTCAGAGACATGTCGGTCCAGTTCAAAGAACAGAAGCAAAAGAATTTGAGAATGGATTTCTGGAACTGTCATGTGATATCTCACAAGCTACCCAATGAACAGGTCCATTTTCTAAGAGTGATTATCATTGTTTCCCTACAATTACAAACATTTGGAATTTTTTTAAGAATTTGAATTATTCGTCTCTTAAAAATAAAAATTATCCACCAATAAAGCGTACAATACGAGTATAATAGATTTTGCGATTCGACTTCTAGGTTAACATAAGGAGAAATGCCCTCGTCTTGATTTGAAATTCGTCTTTTTGTTTTGAGGTTAAGGAATAACATTCATTGTACATTTATATTTACATTTTATGTGTAGTTTCTTAAGAGTTTTCTTTTCACATATTGTCCCATCGAATACAAATAATTAAAAAAATCTATTTGACCCATTGATAGGATCTTAGTTTTAACCACTCCTATGCAGGGTGGAAATTTAAAAAATTGGCAATAAAGGGATGCTCCGTTCTTTCTAGATCTCCAGAACTGGAGCCTCACAAGCCATACTCAGGATAATTTGTCAAATTGACAAAATAGATTATGTATCAGACTAGGTTGAGACTTATATCCCAGGTTAAAAGCTCAGTAACGGTAACTCGAAGCCAAACATGTTTAGACCTTATTTTTTCGATGCAGACATCATTATGAAGCGAGAAAAGCTTGGGTCTTTTACCAAAACTTTTTTCTCGATGATGCCTACATCGGAAAAATAAAGTCTAAAAATGTTCAGCTTCAGATTATCCTTAACGCGCTTTTTCTAGAAAATATAGAAATTCAAACTCACCGACGAATTTAAACCTAGTTGTTTTCCAAGAAAAAAAAGTTTACAAATTAGTATCCAATTTTTTTTTCTGGGTTGGATTATTTTTGTCGATTTAACTTTGTTTCTTTCCTGGATTAAATAGACATTTTTCCTTTTCTTTGTTGGTGTGTACAGAATTTATCCGTCTTTTGTTATTTTAGTTTCACAGCATTTCTTTACTTTTTTTTTTCCCTCTTGTTTATTTAACTTTATCAAATCCTGCCCGTCTGTTTCCATCGAGGGTGACAAATAATTCAGCCACGAAATCTGCTCAATTCTCACCGATATTTGATACTTTGTTTTAAAGTTATTTATTTTTTATTGCAGTTTAGATTAACTGATCTTTTCAAGATAAGTTACTTTTTCTTTTCTTTTTTGCACGTGTTGATTTTTGATTGTATTTATTTATTGTTCATTTACTTATTGTTTCAGATAACATTTTTTAGCAAAAAAGAATTAGGTTGGGGATACATCTAGCGTACCACACACTTCCTAGATCTCCAAAACTCACCATCAGATACAATTTAGAGATAGTAATATTTATATCGATGCTAGACTAATCGTCGGGGTTTTTTCTTCTTTAATTACAATTCTAGTGCTAATTTATAATTGCGTTGAAAATTAATGTGTATAACTTTCAGCAAACCTTATAGAGTAACATGTAACAAATGAAATAACAAAAGCCCTTTTTGATACTAAAAAAATTAGTATGATACTAAATGCATCTAGTGGTGCGGCTCCAAGTGGTAGTTTGGGATGGGCGAAGAAACAAGTGAACAACGTTAAGAGTCGTTCTCCGTGGGTCAAAAATAGACGTAAGTAAAGTCGGCGACCTTAGTCGACGGTGACCTGAAGGCTCCCTTAAAAAGTTTTATAATACTTTGGTAGCGTGAGGCACATTTCCGCCGCTCCGGATGCTTTTGCCAATGTCATGAAGAAGACGAACCACACTGGACTGCTGGATGTTGAACTCACCTGATACTCTTCGGGTGCTACTTGCCGGAATTGCCTTTATGGCTTGGAGCACGGCCTCGGAATCGACGGTTTTAGGCCTATCTGACCCAGCTTGATCGTTGAGGTTCTTGTAACTTGTGGGGTTTGAAGCTTTTTGAAGGTCAGGGGCTAAGGGCAAGGCTGTGTTGCCGTAAGATATCTGACTCCATATTTTGGTTACACTGTTTCACCCCACGTTGACTGGCCGGCGCAATGCCTTGCCCAAAGAAAGTCCCAAAAGAAATGTACAAAAAGAAAAGATAGAAACAGATAAGAGACGAAAACATTTCTTCCATACTTTCCTTTATTTACTTGGTGAATGGACTAACCGACGCTACGTCCCAAGACGTAGCGTGGTGCCCAAAACACCAGACAGCAAAATGGTGCTGTTGGTTCATCGGACACTGCCTGAAAGAGAAAGATAATATCTTCTCCCTTTTCAAGAGGAAAATCCTTTTTTTCTTTTTTACGCATGCATCATTTCCTTTTCCGTTAGAGACCTCTGGGAGTTTCTTCAAATTTAATAGTTTTCTTTTTATCTATTTATTCATTTTTTTAAATTTAATTTTTTTATCAATTTATTCGTTCCCTACACACGTCCGCGCCTTAGTAGCGGAGCTACTTGGAGGATTCTTAGAGAAAATAAATATTTGTAATGGTGTCGCGGCTCTCTTTAATTTTTTTTTTTTTTGTGTGTGTTCAGCCCCCCGATTTTTTTGCAAAAAGACTGAATTAATTTTTAATTGTCCTATTTTCTAGGAAGATTATTTATTAAATTCTTGTATCTTATTTGCAAATTTTCAATAATTTTGGTAATTTGTTAAGGGTGGCTGGAAAACTAGGACTCGTTGAATGTGACGGATTTTATTTCCTTTTTTTTTTTGTATGTGCATTAATTTTGGTAGTGCGTAGAGTTGTTAAAGGTAATCGTCTGGTTCGAGAGGATTATTCTTCATTAACCCTTTTACTTTTTCTTTGGAACTTCTTTTAATATCCAGGAATTATTCATTTATTTATTTATTTTTTTAAATTTAATTTTTTTATCTATTTATTCGTTCCCTACAAACTCGAGCGAAATTTCTTGAGCCATTTGGTTACTGTGTTATGACCAACTGTGCTTTCATCTTTCACTCAACAAATATTTTTGGTTGCTTCCGCAGCGTTGTGACCCAGTTCGAACTCGTAAAGCATAAGTTGTCGAATTAGATTACGTTGCATTTCAAATCGAACATAGAGTGAAGCAATGCACAACGTATCAGAGCACCAACAATCACTATACTATCAATCCCTGCGGGTAACTATAACAGCTTAAGCCGCTTCGGTCACATGATATACACTAGTACGTACCAAAATACTGCACAACTTTTAACTCACCCTATATGAAAAGAAAATTTTTTCTGGTCCAAATACAATTTGGGTTGGTTAATTTTATGAAAGCTTTAAGACTGAAAAATTATTTGATATTTTGGAGAAATGGGTCAAATTTCTTTTAGAACTGTAACCGACTTGGCGAAACACGATAGTCTCTATAAGATGAAAGCAAAACATTTTGATGAATGTCAAATGCTATAAAAGATTGTAAAATATGATACAGTCAAAGTACTCAGATTTTCACTGAGTAGATAACAGTTTTTATTTTAGCAATTTTACTTTGCGATAAATGCCGTTATGAAAGGGATGAACCCATATGTTATCCCTCAAGCTATTGGGGAAATAGTTGGGCAGACTTTTTAAAGCTTTGGTAAGGCAACCAGTCTAAGAAAATGAAAACTCAGATTCAAACCTGCTGTACTCTGCTTAAAAATCGACCTTGTGTCACATCTTTCTTGTAGCGGAAGGGTTGGGTAAATAGATAGTTTTTACTAAAAATGAAACTTTTACAAACAGATACATGGCCCGGGAGACCTGGGTTCAATCCCAGGTCGAGTCATACCAAAGACTTTAAAAATGGTACTTGATACCACCTTGCTTAACACTCAGCATTATAAGGTACGGTTCAAGGGTAAAGTGGAGCAATCCTGGGAATGGAGTAGCGTCCTCCCCAACACCTTGGTGTAGTAGCTATCGAAAAGGGAGCCTTCGGGTCACCCTCGACTATGGTCGCTAACTTTACTTTTACATACAAAATACAATTGTCATAATCTGTCAGTAACAAGTGCATTCATTTTTGACCACTAACAATCCTTTTCTTGTTATTTACTAAACTTCGCTCAATCTGGCACATAGACTTTAGGCTTATTACAGCACATGTTACCAGCCTAGTCGGCTAAGGCTGTAAAATACACCGACAGCATCTCTGCAGAGGGGGCGAGACCCTCCCTCCACAACGAGTGTCTTGGATTAAACACTAAACAATCTGATGATAAGGCTCCAGTAATGCTGGAGTTTGGGGAATGCAGAGTACCCCATCATTTCCATCGCTCCCAGGTCCACAATGATCCAGAGTGGTAGCACCTGGAAGGTTCTTATCTATGGATCAAATAGAACTGTTTGACATTCAAACTGATTACAAGCAAATGACTAATGCTAAATTGAATTGCTTGAAATACGACTGTTTGTTATTTTAACTGTGTGTAAACAAATGACTTATGTTTAATTAAATTGTTAGTGATACATAGCAATACTTAGAACCATTTAACTTTGACATGGTAAATTGAATTGTTAGAAAAAGAACTGATCATTTAACTGTGTCTACAAAAGGTGTTTACAAATCACAAATATTTAATATATATGTAAAAACAGAATTTGGCATAAAATAACCAACAATGGTTGATATACCATCAAACCAAATCTTCATTGCCCTTACTTCTAGGTCCACTTTAACCTGGAGTGGTAGTACATCTGTGGGCCAAATAGATCTGTTGGTAAAAATATACGGAGTCGATAGGGACCGTGTACAAAAAAAAATCTCTTAACTACACAAAAACTAAATATGAACGTAAAATGGACACAATTCCTTAACCTCTAGGCATAAAATAACATTAAACGAGTTGACATGCCATTAAAATCAATCATTAAATTTCACACCATACACCCCCACAAAAAAAACAACAACAACAAAACATTGTGTTTCTACTTCAAGGAAGGGGTTAATTACATGCAATAGTCATTCCAACCCCGCCCAGACTTGCAAGTTTTAGCTATGTGAAATGCAAACAGCCTACTCCAGGATTTGAACTGGGGTCATTGTACGATAACCATTATACCACGAGCGCCTCTATAAATAAAGTACAACATTGCTTTTCAATTTTTTTTTTTTTTTTTACTTAATTTTTTCGTGATTTGACCTTTTAAGAATGTAGTTATAAAAGAAAAATATTCAAGTTAAACTTGGTTTCTTTTAGAGTTTTTTTTTTAACATCCGTAGATTAAACTCTTCTAATGACCGTGTAGGGTACTAATGTTAATGAATGAAAAGACAATATTAACAATAGTGCTACAAAAATAAAGAAATTTATTTCTTTGTTGGGAGCTGAAATGTAGAAGGGTATACAGTGATTCGTGTATCAGGTCATGACCGTAGAGACCAGTTCTGAGTCCAGCGTGGATGAAGATCTTCAAACAACGGTGTCATGTTACAACTTCAAGTTGGATAAAGATCTCTATCCACGCTGGACTCAGAACTGGTCTCTACGGTCGTGACCTGATACACAAATCACTGTATACCCTTCTACATTTCAGCTCCCAACAAAGAAATAAATTTCCTTATTTTTGTATTTCCTATAACCGCATGGGGCTGGTATTTTGTTAATTAATATAAAATTACTGAATTAATAAATTTGATTGCGCTATTACCCCAAATACCCAGGAACAACAAATATAACGGAAAACAGTTAAATATATTTGTAACACAACAATATTCGTTTTTATTGCTCACCGACCAGGATTGGGTTCGATAAGCAATTTATTGTCTACAAATGGTGTGTTGTCAAGTAGTCATTTTATTGTCTTCTCTTACACTTTTTTCGCGAAGAGTCAATCATTTGTTTGGGGAGATTGATTAGATAAAAAGTATTTTTTTATCGAAATGATACTTTTTAGGGGTTTTTTGTAGTTCTTGATGGACGATATTTTTTCTACGGAGGCCAGCAAGAGAACTAATATAAAATGGATAAACATTTTCTGAGAATTTATTAACAAAAACCGCTGGTTACAACGTTTTGATCATCTATACTTTAAAAGAAAAACTGGTCGCTCGTCATAACATGGCCAATAAAAAGTGCTTGTTTTTTGTACATGCATATTATATATTTGTATTTTTTATACGTATTTCAGGAGCAAACAAAATTATCGCATGTATAAATTTTCGTGGAACTCCGGATAAGAAAAGCTGTTTTAATGTCATATTTTTTTCGTAAAGAAATATTAGCCTTAAAAACAGATATTACCAGAATTATGCAGTCTTTTTAAGTTGCCACCACCTAATCTTGATAATTCTAAAGTATGGAAGCTTAAGAAGAAAAAAAAGATTAAACCAATTTGCTTTTTCTAGCTAAAATGATCCAAAATCCTGGGTATTTTTCATTAGTCTTCACAATAAAAACAAAACCACTAATTCTTTACAAAATTAGCTGAATATGTCAAATCCCGTTCATCTGGCGGAAACTAACGAGGGGAAAATGAAAAAAGCTGTGATCTGTAATACTATTTTTTCTTATTCAAAACTTTTGACAGCAGCTTTTATAAACAGAAATGATTAAAAAAACAAAAAACAAACAAAAAAAAACCCCGACATCTTGACTAATCTGGAACCCAATATATACAAAAATGTTCTAAAAAAACCAAAAATAAATGATAATAATAATAAATAAATAAATAAATAAATAGATAAAATAAAAAAAGGTAGAAATGTCTTTTTATTCTCTAACATCTGATTGCTGTTAAAATTTGACTTCAAACTTATACCACCCAAGATTAAATTTAAAGCCAGGAAGAAAAAAGAAATGCATCTTTTTTTTTATTATAATTTTAAGCTTCTGGACTTTAAAAATATGGATTTCAGCTTTTGTTGGTCACTAAGAAAAAGTCCAACATGCTTTTTGTGACGCTTCATTGTAGAACAATAGCAAGTTTCACAAACCATTACTTGTATATTGATTTTGATTCGCACATGGGTAACTTTTGTCAAGCCAAGCACAAATGGTAAATATCAACAGATTTACGTTAAAAAAGGATCTAGAAATGCAGAAGTCTAAAGAGAGACATTGAGAACTAAAACGCATTTTGAGAACACCTTAGATATAATATCTAATTATTTACTTGTTCCGATACAGCCAAATGCGCTCGGAATATTGCATAGTGAAGCTCAATAGTCTTGAATAATTAGAAATGTTGGCTTTTATCTGGATTCGAACACCGAATAGATAGGAAGACATTTACTAAGTTTGATACAATAAAAATTCAAATTAAAAGGAAAAGTGTTCTACATTGTTCTTCCAATGAGGTGGAGGAGGTTTATCTGTCTGGAAAATCTGTTCGAAATTTTGGCTTTTACCTGTGTTTGAACACGGACACCAACTAGAAATAGGCAATCGAATCATTGACCAAAACGACAATTCATTATTAAGCTTAGTAAGGCTTGGGCTGACAGTGAGCCACTAATTTAGAGAACTTAATGAATATAAGAAGTTATACCTTAGCAAATGATTTGTGATAATAATTTGCTATGACTTTACAATGTTTAGAAATTTTCATGTTTAAATTATTTTTTCAATTATTTAGAATGATAAAAATGTCTCTGAACTGTGTATGTGCTGTTTAATATCATCAATTAAATTTTTAATAGCAATCTTAAGTTGCAAATATTTTAACCCAAAACATCGTATCCTATAGAAAAAGTAAGAACAAAAATGTATTTAGATAAAAAAATTACTATACCTGATAATTTTAATGTGTACTGTTTTTCGTGTCTATTTCCCCCACAAGAAAATGTGTTTTGGTGCCATTAAAAGCAAAGTGTCCATGCCAAAGGGTACTACATTGGAAGTGGTGTTAAAAAAATGGACGCGCGTTCTTCTTTTTATGCTTCAACAATGAAATTGTGTTTACACATTGAGATTGTATGATTTATTTTTATCGACTTGCAAGTAAAATGGTTACAAACTAATAATTTACTTTTGATTTAAAGTAGTCGAAATATTAGACAGTAGTTAATGAATAAGTAAATAAATAAATGGTAGAAAGGTCAGTTTGTAAATTATTATAACTATTGTATGAGCAACTATGACCCGAATTCATTACTGCTGTTATTTTTTGTACTAATAAACCATTGAAGTTTTCTTTACATAAACCAATTTACATACTGAGATGCCTGCTCACTAGTGTAATAGCCTGACAGTAAATTGTTAAGAGAAATTACTATTTTATACTTTTTTATTGTTTACTTTACATTAGTACAATATTTTCTGGTACTTTTTTCTTTCTTTCATTTTTTACAGTGCAATCTATCTAGAAACTGTTTTCTCACCTGCTTCTTATCATTCGTTTTTTTAATTTTGTGTGATTATTTTTCACTTTTTAATCTTTTTTTTTTTCGAATTGTGGAACCATTCTGATACTATATTCCGCTATCCTTGATAGTTCCTTAATCGTCCTTCCAAGAGACTTTTAATTCATCTAAGTATACCCTGTAGAGACCCATGAACTACAAGAGTAGATCCGGAATAAAGTTAGTAATGACTAACTGATGGTATTACAAGCCACTGGTCCACCTCCACCAGTATCTGCCAACTCAGGGCTCCTTCAAGATAACCAAACCAGATGCCCGACGAAATGCATTTGTTTCTTTACCTTTTACGCATAAACGCAATTAACTGCTTTGTATTCTTAGGCAAGACATCGACATGATCTCCTTATCTCCAAGGTCACAGCCATATATCTTTATGGTGGTTAGGCATGATAGGCATCGCCTTTGAGAACGGTTTATTTTACACCCGGTAAAGTGTTTTAGTGTAGCAGGTGTTGTATATAGAGGATATGACTGATTGAGATTTTGGTTGGTAAAGAGGATATCATAAGTTGATCAGATCAAAAAGATTATTCATTCCAACTTCGTTTCCCATCGGTCTCTCCAACTGATCTTTCGTTTTTCCATTCAATCCCATCTCATCTCATTTTATCTCATCTCATCCATTGGCAAGGAACATGTAGGGAAAAAGGAATGATCTTATAAAATAACGTTTTCAAAACCTTAAAGAATATTTTATAGCTTTTCCCCGCGACGATTTTTGGAATATTTAAAGAAAAATACTCGAACTGGCAAATCCAAACCTTACTTGAAAATTTGTGATTGCATAAACATTCCCTCAACCCAAAAAAAAAAAAAAAATCCTGTTAGAAAGACATCGTTAAAAGGCGTTTATAAATAGTAAATATATTTATGGTGATTAAAGTGTTTTCTGCGCCTGCAGTTAGTGTTTGAGCTTAATTAAAAACTGTTTTTTTTGCTTTAGTCTAAAGGATCAAAATCATGATACACCACTATAGTTATTCTTTTACAGGCAGTATATAGCACTTATTAATTATAGACTTAGTCAAATACAAAATCATATAGGCATTGGGGATAAGTGTATCGTGTCAATTTTTCAAGAGAATAAATCCTGTCTTAGAAATCAATATTCAACATCCTGACTTTTATCTTGGCTTGTAACGGTCCCTAAACTAAGTGATTCATCAAATCTAAAGTAGAAAGACCTTGTGTCAAAATTTCCAAAAATGACTTTCCCCATTTTGCCGCCAAAATTTTGTGGATTTGAATATACCATCTACCCCACGTCCTAGTCTGTAGCAGTCCAGTAGTCAAAGAGGACACACTCAGACCTTAGATTCTCCAACCACGAAACCAAAAACGGGAACTGAACGTGTTTTGAACAAACCTTGGAAATGGCACTCTACAAAATTTCTCCCATCTCGTAAACCTTTTAAGTAAGACGAGCAAGACATGTTGGGCACTCCAAGAGATTTCTCCATTATGTTCCATTTAAATTGCTTTCTAATCGAATTAGACGCCCCTGATCAATTTTGAATAAAAATGTTCCAGGAATTCTTGGTTTACCACATACCTTTAAAACACTCCTTGAGGTCAAATGGCTTTACAAGCCAAATTTAATCAAGATTAAACCTTTAGCCCTGGAGTTCATAAGTAACAAGCAAACAAGCAACCGAAAGGAATTATATGTATATAAACAAACAAGCTACAGTGAAATGAAAGTTAGACTTTAACCCTATCACGTTCGGTCGAGAAATTATGTCATTTTTATTGGCTTATTTGATATTTTCAGTCAGTTTTTGTTTTTCACGCACTGATGTTTATTTGAATCTGCCAATATTCTGTGGGCCGCTGTTTGTTCATGGCTGTTCTACAGACTCATTGCTAATGCTTGTGTCAATAGATCTAACCATACTCTGTGAGTGTGTGTGTGTGTGTGAAGGTAAGATGTTTAGTGGATGATTTAATTGTGTATTTTCTAATAGTGTTAGAAATCGGTCTTCGAGCCCATATAAAAAACAGAACTTGGGAAGCTGGTTTTCAGGGGAGTAAACCAAACTCTCCCAATTTGATGTGTTATATACAAGTGTGTGGTTGCAAGAAAAATAAGACTAACAAGAATTTTTTGTTTATTTTGTTTATTGAGTAAATAAAATAAACAAGCGGATGAAATATCAGGGTAGCTGACTGGGGGGGGGCGTCTATTCGGCGACAAGCGGTTGCTTTGATCTGGTCGGACGGTGTTGTCGAGTGACGCTCTTAGGACGGCCGTGATTCAACTGGCGTCTGACTTCTGCTTGGCCTATTTATATCTTCCCAACTTCAAACACCGGCTCCAGAAAATACTACTTGTGGAAACAAAAATGATTGGTTGAAAAATAAACCTTTTTTTATAACTGAGAATTTTCTGGGGATTTTGGGTAGCCTATGCGCAGAGCCTATGCGCAGAGGCCATGATTTTCTCAGTTTGACACTGGTCGTTGTTGGGTCAACATCCGGTAGCTGTTATTTTCTTCAACAGTGTCAATATCTGTGGGTCTGTGTTTTGTATGTTTTAGTAGTTAGGTGTGTGAAGAGTTAAGTGGGTAAATCAGAAGAGATTTGATGTATTTTACTATAACAAGGCTCCCCCAGATCTGGTTCTGATTTATAATGTATGTGTGAGGAAATGTGTGTATGAAAGATCTACTGCATAATAAAGTCTTTAAAACATGCGGGAATTTGTCCCCGTGTTAGTCTTATAGGCATTCGTTCTGTTTCCTTTTGTGGTGGTTGTGAGGGTATATTGTTCGATATGGAGTTCTGTGTGAGGTTATGCGACTCGAAAGGGGGTGAAGACGTGGGATCCTGAGTGTTTTGGTGAGTGTGATACAGTGGCGGGGGGTATGTGAGATAGGTCTGCTGGTCATGTTTTAAGACGACGAATATGGGCCCGGCGGATCCAGGCTGTGTCACCATTTTCGTTCTGCACCTGACTCATCACATCATTTGTTTTAATGACTTTAAAGTCTCCTATCCGGAATAGGTTTGATGATTAGGCCATGGTTGATTTTGGCCAATGAAGTAAAACCTTATCGCCGACTTGTATTGGGTCCCTGTCGATGAAGCGGCTTAGGCAAGCTTCAAGTTTGTAATCGGCTTCGTCGTTCGCTAGGTCGACGCGATGGTGAACTTGCCTTTGTAGAGTATTTATTTGCATACCATAAGCTCCCGGATCATTGCTTGCAAGCTTCTTTGAGAGTAGTTTGGGCAAACCAATGTTGGGGTGACGACCAGTAGTTGCGTAGTGTGGTGATACACCAGTAGCGCTGTTGATCGTGGCATTCATGGATGAAGTGACGGATTCAAGTATGTCTGTCCGTTCACAGTTCCTATCCTCACATAGCATGTAGAGGGCGTTCTTCATCGTACGATGTTGCTGCTCGATGTTTCCGGAGCTTTGTGGCCGCCAGGGGCAGTGAAGTTCCTGTGTTATGGACATTTGTGCACAGAATTGTTTGTAGACTTCACCAGTAAAATGAGTGTCACGATCAGAAGATACTATGCGTGGTATTTCTCTGTGGCGAAGAAAGAATTGGTACAAACCGCGGGCCACATCGATTGCTCGATCTCTTGCGCATGGTATGGCCGTGAAGTGCCAACTGAAGCTGTTTAGAATGGTCAGGATGTAGCGCTTTCCTTTGGAGTTGGGCATTGTGACGAAGTCTATAAAGACGAGCTCAAATGGTCTCCTGCCTCGCTTGCAGTGACCAATTGGCCAACGCGTGTGCTTCCCGTAGTTGCCTTTACATTTTGCACATGTATCACAGGAATCGACATAGGATTTTATGTCGCGATTTTTGAATTCCCACCAGTAGTTGGATAAGAGTTCACACATACGTGTAATACCTGAGTGGTTAGTGGCCTCGTGTGCTTGGTGAAGGTATCTGGTGCGGAGCTTGTATGGCACGACTAATTTGGAAGAGTGATTACTGCCCCTTATCATTAGGACAGAGGTGCCTGGTTCCAGAAAAAAACTGGTTTAAGTGTTTTCTTATAAGTGCTGCTCGGTGGTCATCAGGATCTACATCGATTTCATCGAGCGAGTCGGATGATTCGAGGGCTCTTATGATCTTCGAGAAGGCATCGTCCTTCATCTGCTCGGCTGCGATACCAAGGTGCTTGCAAATCCTCTCAGTGGGGATGGTGGAGGTTGAGTGGTATGCGAAGAATTCGTTCGTGATTCGCTTGTGGTTGCGGGTGGTCTGTGGTGTATGAGTTCTGGGGATAAGTCGCAAACTGTCGACCTCACCGATACACCACGAAGGGACGTAGATGTGAAGGTCAGAGCCTTCTAACTAGTATGTTTTGCCTGCTGGGGTTTGGTCGCTGCATGTTTTCTCCTTCTTGTGTCTGCAACCTCTGCTGAGCATGTCAGCCCATACATTCGATTCGACCTCCACGAACTCAAGGATAAAAATTTGTAGCATGAGATTTCTTCCTGCCACCGCCTTATTTTGGCATTGTTGAACTCACGTTGATCCAGATAATTTAACGATCTGTGGTCGGTAAAGATGAAATGGCAGTTACGTAGGAAGTAATCGAATTTCAATATTGCCCATTTTATAGCGTATGCCTCTCGTTCTGTTGTGGACCAGTCTTGTTCCGTAGGTTTAAATGTACGCGAGGCGACTGCTATTATATTTTTCTTTCTGTTGTCGGCCTCCTGCATTAAGATAGCTCCACACGCCACATCACTAGCGTCAGTGTTGAGTGTGAACATCCGCGAAAAACCCGGAAAGGAGATGACAGGTGGTGAAGAGAGTCGCTTCTTGATTTTTTGAAAAGCTCTGTCGGCCCTTTCAGTCCAAGCGAATGGTTTGTTGGCTTTGTTAAGTTCATGTATGGGGCTCATAAGACTTGAGAACATGTTGTATCTGATCTGTTCGTGTATACGAGTCTCTTGGAATTGTCTGATCCACACTAAACGGCCAATGAGACTGTAATTCTTTCTTTGATGTTGGGGGCTTCATTTCTCTGATGGCACGGACGTATTCAGGGTCGGCCTTGAATCACTTGCTGTTTACTATGTGCCCGAGGAACTTCGCCTCTGATGTAAGGAAGGTACATTTGTCCGGGTTCAGCTTAAGTCCGAATTTGCGGAGGGCAATGAAGAGTTGCTCGAGAGTGGGTATGTATTTATCGAATGTTTTAGCGTGGATCAGGTTGTCGTCTATGTAGGACGATATGTTGTCACGAGATTTGACAGTGGCTAGGACTTCCGCTATGCAGCATGAGAAGATCTGTCCAGCTGAAGTAAGACCGAATGCTAGGCGTGTGTACTGGTAGCATCGGTCTCTCCATGTAAACGCTGTTTTGTGGCGATCTCGCTCGTCGATTTCGATTTGCCAGTAGCCGCTGCGGAGATCAATTGATGCGAAGTATTTGTTGCCTTCGTCAATCCTTTTGAACAAGTGATCGATCTGAGGCATTGGGTATGGGTCGAGATCGACAAGAACCTTGTTGAGAGTTCTTTTGAAATTGGTGACCACGCGGACTGACCCGTTTTTCTTGCATACGGCGAATCCTAGGCTATTGAAGCCTCTGGGGTTGGTGCAACTTTCAATAATACCCTCAGTAGGCATGCGTTTTATTTCGGCATCGAGGTCTGCTTCCAAGGCCTGGTCAACCGGGTGTTGTTTTTAGGCGCGAGATTGACTGTTAGTTGGTATACGGACAGCTCGGATGAATGTACCTTTGATGCCGTTTTCAATACCGATAATATCGGCGTAACGAATGAGTAGGTCTGCTGTGGCTTCCAATTCATCACGGTTTGGGTGATTTGGTAACGATGGACACACACTTCGTTTCAACCAGTTGTTTTTGATCCAGTGTCCGGATGTTGGGCTGTGGTCCGATGGTAGGTTGGTTATTGTTGTGGATAGTTAGGGCCCCATGCGCAGGACTGTGTGGTAATGTCGATGATGGAATTATTGGGGTTGTATGTACTGTGTAACCTGATGTGAGTGTACGTCTGAATTCAACTGTTCCGTTTTGGTTGTCAATTATGTAGGAATCGAGTATGTTGTGGGCGAGAATGTTCTGTCCGATTAGAATCGGTGTGTCTTGGGTTGTCATCACTACATTGATATCTTCAAAAATGGGCGAGTCACGGTTGATGTTACAGTGTAGCTCACCGAGAGCAGTGATGCTTCCATTAATTCCTTTTATGTGGACGTCAAAATGGGTCATATGTTTCTTGGCTTCTTTCGGCAGTCGGGAGATTGGTACGATGCGGGTGGAGCATCCAGAGTCTAACATTGCTACACCAGAAAATATGATGCCTTTGACAGTAAAGGTTGCCTTAACGAGTGGTGATCGGTGCAAGGAGTGTTTCTGAAGGTTGAATATGTGATGGCTAGGGTTGAAGAACAGATGACGAGCCATCATATTTCGTCTTGTTCGTATCGAAAATCCTGTTCCTCGATGTCTGTAGATGGTGTATCCTCATCGTTGCTGCCACATGGGCCTGAGCCTGAGTAGGATGTGGGTGATAATATGAGCAGTTGCATCTGTTAAAGCAAGCGACGCTCCTGGTATAGTCCCTGCATATGGCGGGTTTTGTGTTGCGGTTGTGCATTCTGTGCGTCTGATAATCACGGCCGTGTTTGCTGGAGCTGGACTGTTGAGAGTGCGTTGGTCGATTATTTGATCTTGGTGGTTGTTTTGGTTCCGTCCGTCTATTTATTCGACTCGATTACTGAGGTCTTCGTGCATAATATGCAGTGTCATGTGAGGTCGTGCTATCCATTTTTACACCTCAATCAACGTATTGTTGGGCTTCGCAGGCTATGCCAATCGCTGTATAGTGGCTGTCAATTGTCTTGACGAGGTGAGGGTATATGTTTGGGTTCCAATCTTTGACTTTCATGCTCATCAGCATTGCGCCCATGATTGAGAAAACCATGTCGACAGTCAAGTCGACCTTGTTGTCCTTCTTATATTTATTTTTTATGTTGACAGCAGCCTCTCTGATGGTGTTTTCGAGTCGGCCAGCAAAGTCCGTTAACTTTTCGCCATCCTGCCGTTGTAAGTCCCAAGCTCGACTTAGGTGCTGAAAGTTTGTCATCTAGCTACCGTGGGTTCCTATAAGATAGGTCTTCAGTTCTGCTGAAATATGCCTTGGTCGAGCAAGTCTTGGGCAGCCTTGACGAATTCTCCTTCCAAGCTGGGATAAGTGGCAAGTTCTGGTATGACGTGGATCATATAGGCCTTTTTGAAGGCGGTGATGAACTGATTGACGTAATTTCCTGGGTAGAATGTTTTTTTGTATCATTGCGTCTCGCAGTGACTGTTGTCGCATTGCCAGATCGTAGTTGTGGGCGTTTTTTTTTTTTTTTAGCTATGGACGGAGTCGTTATGGGGGTCAAGGTGGTCACCATGTTGTGTAAGTCGGCTTGTGTCTCTTTTATTTTCTCCTCAGATGGATGTGTCGAACCCGTTGTCATGTTGAGAAGTGGTGTTTTTGGTCTCTAATGAGGGTGAAAAGTTCGGAGCGGGTGAAGCTAGAATAGTTCATATTTCTCTTTCTGTACGCTTCTGACCCTAGTGTTATATACAAGTGTGTGGTTGCAAGAAAAATAAGACTGGCGAGAAGATTTAGTTTATTTTGTTTATTGAGTAAATAAGATAAACAAGCGGATGAGATATCTGGGTGGCTGACGGGTGGGGGGCGTCTATTCGGCGACAAGCGGTTGCTTTGGTCTGATCGGACGGTGTTGTCGAGTGATGCTCTTAGGACGGCCGTGATTCAACTGGCGTCTGACTTCTGCTTGGCCTATTTATATCTTCCCAACTTCAAACACCGGCTCCAGAAAATACTACTTGTGGAAACAAAAATGATTGGTTGAAAAATAAACCTTTTTTTATAACTGAGAATTTTCTGGGGATTTTGGATAGACTATGCGCAGAGTCTATGCGCAGAAGCCATGATTTTCTCAGTTTGACACTGGCCGTTGTTGGGTCAACATCCGGTAGCTGTTATTTTCTTCTACAGTGTCGATATCTGTGGGTCTGTGTTTTGTATGTTTTAGTAGTTAGGTGTGTGAAGAGTTAAGTGGGTAAATCAGAAGAGATTTGATGTATTTACTCTAACAGAAGCAACGTCATTTTTCTCTTCTATTCTCCGATTTAGTTGTGTGCTGTAGAAAATTAACCACAGTGTATATATATATATATATACTACCTAAGGAACCAGAACTTACCTACCTAGGTTTCACCTATCGGATCATCAGGATAATTTTGACTAAAGAAGGTTGGCCCAAACGACATTTTATTGATAAAACAGCCGCCAGAAGAAAAAAAATTTAAAAATTAGCATAAATTTGCTTGTGGATAATTTTCCAACAGAACAGATGTTTTTAGTCTTTTTTTTTATTAAATTTTTTCCCAAATTTTACTTTGTGTAATATTTTTTTATTTACAAATTGTATCATTGTTTTTTGTTTGTTTTTTTCCACACCGCCATAGTTATGGTATAGGTATAAAAATAGAATATATTAGGTGGCCGACCATAGTTGAGGACGACCCGAAGGCTCCCTTTTCAATAGCTACTACAGTCGGGGAGGGCGCTACAATTTTCCCAGGATTTTTCACTTGCCCTTGATCCTTACCTTATAATACTGAGCGCTAAGCAAGGCAACATCATGTACCATTTTTGAGTCTTTGGTATGACTCAACCTGGGATAAAACTCCGGTCTCCCAGACCATTGGCAAAGACTCTAACCATTATGCTCCGGTCCATGAACGGACTAAAAGGATTTTAGGAACATCAGTGAGTGAGATAGATTGAGGAAAGAGAGAATAAGATAAGAATTAAAAAATTGTCCTAATTTGTAGTTGAAAGATTTCGCCTATCAACTCAAATGAAAAGTATTCTTTTATTTTATGAACTGTTTTTTTAAATTTTTTATTCCTTATTTAGTTTTTACATTTATAATGATATAAAAAATATGTAACCCTATACTGGTGAGAGGTTTAAAACATTTTCATGATTATCTATTTATTTCAGTTTCCAATAAATTTTTATTTTTTACCATCAGTGTTCAGTTACAGAACAATTTTTAGTTAATAATTTTCGAAAAAGTAACATAGTTTCAAATTTTTATTTATCCTCTAAAAATTTAACGATAAAAGGATCTAAGAATTCACGTATTACAATATTCTTTTATTTTAGGAATTTTTTTTACATTTGAAATATTATTTTAAAAGAATGTAACCTGAAACTAACCCTAAAGTGGTTTGAAACATTGTTATAATTTAATTTTTAAAAGACATTTTTTTGATATAACAAAGATTTTAATTTAGTTCTTAATTGACTGCTGAGTTACAGCAATAAAAAAAATGTATTTGTTTAATTTATTTTCTTTTTATTCTATAAAAATTTAACAATAAAAAGAAGCTAAGAATTAAAAGTATTTTAGGTTGAAAATTTCGCGTATTAATACAAATGAAAGTATTCGTTTATTCTTAAAATAAAAAAAAAGAAACCCACAGTTTTGAGTTAAACTGATTAAAAATTGATATATTTGTTTTAAGAAATATGAAAAATATTCATTTAAAAAACCAGTTTTTGAGTAATCAATAAACAATGCTTTCGTTTAATTTTTATCCATTTTATTTTTACCCTATTTTATTTGTTGGTACAATAAAAACAAGCTAAAAAATAAAAATGTATCCAGACAATAAAAAGAAGCTAAGGATTAAAAGTGTAAAATTTTTCGTATTATAATTTTTTTTTCTTTAGTTTACATTTAAAATAGAATTTCAAAAAAAGATAATCCTAGATTTGAAGCATTTTCATGTTTTTTTGTTTTTTTTTTAGTTCTTCAAAAGATTAAGATTTTTTTTACAGCTACTACTAAATTACAAAACAATAATTTTCGAAAAAGCAAGCATTAACTTCAAATTTCGCCGATGGAATCCGTGTGATATTTTAGCTTTATGGGACTTAGAAGAGTTCCTCCTTTTTATACTCACTTATGAAGAACTGTTAAGAGCTCCACAAATCAATTGATTTTTAATTATTGAATGATATCATTTAATCAGTAAAAATCAAAAACTAAATTTTGTACTTTTCCTTATTATAAACATATTAAAGTGTGAGCGCGATTTTAATGCTCAATGAAATCTCTTTATGAGTTATCATGTTTCCTTAAAGTGCTTAAATTTTTTAATTTCATTTATAATAAATAAAGATCTTCTTCTTCTTCTTCTTCTTCTTCTTCTTCTTCTTCTTCTTCTTCTTCTTCTTCTTCTTCTTCTTCTTCTTCTTCTTCTTCTTCTTCTTCTTCTTCTTCTTCTTCTTCTTCTTCTTCTTCTTCTTCTTCTTCTTCTTCTTCTTCTTCTTCTTCTTCTTCTTCTTCTTCTTCTTCTTCTTCTTCTTCTTCTTCTTCTTCTTCTTCTTCTTCTTCTTCTTCTTCTTCTTCTTCTTCTTCTTCTTCTTCTTCTTCTTCTTCTTCTTCTTCTTCTTCTTCTTCTTCTTCTTCTTCTTCTTCTTCTTCTTCTTCTTCTTCTTCTTCTTCTTCTTCTTCTTCTTCTTCTTCTTCTTCTTCTTCTTCTTCTTCTTCTTCTTCTTCTTCTTCTTCTTCTTCTTCTTCTTCTTCTTCTTCTTCTTCTTCTTCTTCTTCTTCTTCTTCTTCTTCTTCTTCTTCTTCTTCTTCTTCTTCTTCTTCTTCTTCTTCTAACCCAGATTAACTAACATATACTGCAAAGGCAAGGGCAGTAGCCCTGCCACCAATAAAGGTTTCATAAAATGAAATGGGATCAGGCATAGTTTTGTGGTCGGAGGATCATTGCCACTAATCCAGGACAGCTCCAGCAACACCTTACCGTACAACTAGGATTTGTTGGCTTTATGTCACGGTGCAGGAGTTCCAGATTGAAGTCTCTTGATATATTTCCATTTTACTGCTGGTGAAAAGCTAAGTTTATTCAGTTATACAGAGATCGAGTTAGTTAATAAAACCTCGGTATCCGTTTTCAATGGGAAATATATTCATAATCCAACAGTTTTCACACATTGCTCTCGTTGAGCTTCGTAATTTTCTAGTTTATGTTAGTCAATATTTTTCTGAAAAGTTAACTTTTAACTCAATTAAATCAAAGTTTAATAAATACCTTATTAAAAAAATGAGAAGAAATTAGTCTTATAAATCATTCATGAATGCACAGAATTTTGAGCTTTGTGTCAGACTTACTGGACCTTCGGTTTGGTTGGTTTGGTTTGGTTTCTTTGTTTAATGGCATATCAACCTTGAGTTCTCTAATGTCAAAGCCATCTTTGTAGAAGAACAATAGTGGTACTATTTAACCTGTAGCTGGGGGATAATATGGTTTATACCTTTTACAAAAGTATTAGCCTGAAAGTAAACGCAATAGCATTACTGGGGTTCGAAGTTGTTTACTAGGATGTTACAGTCTAGCACGTTAACCACTACGCCACTGGAACTCACTCCTTTCAGGATTTTCGTCAATATCTTGTGACTGAGTAGTAAACTAATCTTGTATATCTTGTAGGTTAGGTTGGTTGGTTGGTTTTATGGCATACCAACCATTGTAGGCCATTTAATGCTAAATCCTGTTTATGCATATATTGAATATGTATAATTTATGAACACATTTTATTGATAACATTTTTAAACGAGCCCGAACTCATTTTTTCTTTCTTTTTTACACGCAGAGATTTTCAAGTATTTCTATTTACTATGAATCATTTGTTTGAACACAGTTAAATGGTTTCAGGTACAGCTAAGTGATCGAAACAATTTAAAATCAGTTATTTGTTTGCGCACATTTAAATAGATATACGTGGTGCATTCAATAAGTTTCCAGACTTTTTTGTACAGGCATTTAAAATTGTCGTAGACTCTTGAAAATTCACTATGTTATTGCTATACATCTTATGAGATGACTGACCAATTTTTATGATTTCACGTTCAAATGAATAGCTACCGCAGGAATTGGAATACACCCTACTAAAGCCTGATTGTCACTGCTGGTGAATTTCAAAAATGCAATCTGGACGTGAGGATACTTTAAAAGAACGATATGCAATAGAATTCTGTTTTAAACTTGGAAAAAATGCCGCCACAGAAACGTATGGAATGCTTCAGACTGCTTTTCGACCATCTTGCATGAATCGAGCATCAGTTTTTGAGTGGCATAAGAAATTCAAGGAAGGCCGGGAGTCTGTGAGGGATGATGAGAGGTGTGGGAGGAGTAAGGAAGTCAATACACCAGAGTTGATTGGCCAAAGGTTTAGGGTTAGACTTAGGGTTACTATGTTGAGGTTTTAAGGGAGTTCAGGAAGAGATTCCTAGGGAAGAGGCCAGCACTCTTCAAATCTGGTCAGTCGCATTTCCACCAAGACAATGCACCAATCCACAACTCCATCCTTGTCACAGACTATTTGACCAAGATGGGTATCAAGACAGTTCCTCAGCCTCCCTACAGTCCAGACCTTGCTCCCTGTGACTTTTGCTTATTCCCTAAGCTCAGAGGCTGTCGTTATGAGACAATTGAGGAGATGAAAGAGGCTGTGACGAAGTTCATTGACACGCTCACACAAGAGGACTTCCATGGGGCCTTCCAGAAGTTATTGGAACGGTATAACAAGTGCATTGCAGCCGGAGGAGATTACTTCGAAGGGGACTAGAGTTTCATGTGTGTACAATCAATAAAAGTGCCCATACGAAAAAATCTGGAAACTTATTTAATGATCCTCGTACATATGATTTGTAAGTGAGTAGTTGGTAATTTGTATTAGAACTAATTTGTTTACGCACTAACATTGCTATTGTTTATACACAGTTAAATAGTTTTAATTATTTCTATATAACTCTTATAATTCTTTTTAACATTACTCATTTGTTTGTACACGGGGAAGTGATTTCAAGTATTGCTATTTACCACTAATTATTCTTTTCAACATTACTCATTTGTTTGTACACAGTGAAGTGGTTACAAGTATTGCTATTTAACACTAATTATTCTTTTCAACATTACTCATTTGTTTGCACTCAGTGAAGTGATAACAAGTATTGCTATTTAACACTAATTATTCTTTTCAACATTACTCATTCGTTTGCACCATAAAATGGTTCCAAGCACTGTTATGTAGAACTAATAATTCAACTAAACATCAGTCATTTGTGTACACACAAGTTAAATGGTCCAAGAGTTCTATTTCTAACAATTCAATTTAGTTTAACTTGGTTTTGTTTTGTTTGGTTGGATTATATGACATATCAACCATTGTAGGTTATTTAATGCCAAATCCTGTTTATATATATATATATATATATATATATATATATATATATGATTCGTAAACACATTTTGTAGATATCATTCGTAAACGGGCCTGAGGTCTTTCTCACACCAAGTCAAATAGCTTTAAATATTGCTATATAACAGTCATTTGTTTGCACACAGTTTGTTCTATTTGACACATAGATAGGACCTTATCAGGTTCTACCATTCTAGGTCAGAGTTGACCTGGGAGCAATGACAATGAAGGGGTACCCAACAATCCTCCAAACTCCAGGACTGGGGCCTTACCATCAAATTGTTTAATGTCATATCCAGGGCACTCATTGGAGAGGGGTCTTACTCCTCTGCAGAGATGAAGTCTATGTATCCTACAGCCACCGTCGACTGGGCTCACATATCTTGTGATTGAATAGCACACAAGTATCGCATATCTTGTGATTGAGAGTAAACTAGTTTCGATT
>CAUZXS010005824.1:62500-96309 GCA_963585895.1 Sepioteuthis lessoniana | reverse complement strand
GCTCCCAACATGAATTGGCCTAGTGAGTAGAGTGTTTGCCAATGGTCCGGGAGACCTGGTTTCAATCCCAGGTCGCGTCATACCAAAGACTTTAAAAATGGTACTTTATAACTCCTTGCTTAACACTCAGCAGTACAAGGTACGTATCGAGGGTTAAGTGGAGCAATCCAGAGAAAGGAGTAGCGCCCTCCCCAACACTTCGGTGTAGTAGCTATTGAAAAGGGAGCCTTCTGTTCGCCCTCGACTACGGTCGCTAACTTTGATTTATTTACATATAACCGCATTGTAGGAGTTTCTTGCCCGCATTCTTTACCAGTGACCTGTTACTTCTTTCACTTCATCAGCATCGGAGACTAGCTTTTCTCTTAGTGCCTACTTCATAGATTTGCAAACATGATTAGGCCAGGTATTCTTGCCATATTCTAATTGATTATTCGTCTTTATTACATTGTCATTTTGCAAAATAACATCACTCACCTTAAAATGAATGTAGTGTTGGTTTTTCAAGCAACTTTGCCTCACCTACCCTACAGTCCTGATCAGGCATCTTCCAAATCAGTCTGGGAGCGTAAAGGAACCACATACACACACACACAGCCACACTCATATATATATACATGTGTATCTATCTATATATATATATATATATAAGTATAGCGTAGACACATAGTAAGTTTGTCGTATATGCATTCATTAGACTTGACACCGCGTCTAAGCCACCTTAAATTATCAGCATATATTCTATCACCGATAGGAATACTAAAGTAAAGATTGGCGACCTTAGTCGAGGGTGACCTGAAGGCTCCCTTTTCAATAGCTACTACACCAAGGTGTAGGGAAAGGTGCTCCACCTTTCCATGGACTGCTCCACTTTACCCTTGATCCCTACCTAATAATGCTGAGTGTTAAGCAAGGTGGCGTCAAGTACCATTTTTTGAGTCTTTGGTATGACTCGACCTGGTATTGAACCCCAGCCTCCCGGACCATTGGCGAACACTCTACTCATTAGACCGATAGGAATACTACTTATTCATAAATATACCGAATTCTGGCAACGCGACATTATATACATATATATATATATATATATATATATATATATATATATATATATATATATATATATATATATATATATATATATATATATATATATATAATATTTGAGATATTTAAAGATTCTTCGTTTTATTTGTATGAATAATTTTTATCTTTTCGAAGCAAATTTTGATTGGAATTAGGTTAGTGAAAAAATACATATTTTTCAATAATTCAATCAAATTTGAAACTTAATCAAACAAATAAAACCTCCATCTGAAAATCCGAAAATGGAAGAGCAGTATTATTGTTACCCGAATATTATATTTTTGATGTGTATGTGTAGATGGGGGCTCATACGTATACATTAAATTTTGTTTTGCAACGAAATTATAAATTGATGACCCATTTCCACGGGCAAAGTTAAAATGGAGGATGTTGACTCCGATTAAATTATGTTTTGTTCAGTTATTTTCTCGAAAATATCCATTTGGTTGCAGAGGAAGAATTAAAAATTATATTCATTTAAAACTGACCATGATTTCTTTTTAAAATTATTTTCAAATGAAGATTTTTATTCATTATTTTTTCTAGTTTTACTCCATTTTATTGTTTTCTAATCAAAACATTCTGATTAGATGAAGTCTTCATAATTATTTTATTGATAATTTTATTCCATCGTGTAAATATTTTTTTCATCCTATAAATATTTTGCTGTTTATAATAAAACTCACAGTTAAAATACTCTTAATTATTAGAGTTATCAGGAAAGAGAGAGAGAGAGAGAGAGAGAGAGAGAGAGAGAGAGAGAGAGAGAGAGAGACTCCCCTGGGGTAGTGGCTAACGTGCCGGACTACCACATGGTAGTGCGTTCGAATTCTAGTCGCGCTATTACGTTCTCTTTCGGATTAAGATCCTGAGAAAAGTATGAGCCATCTTATGGCTTGTTAAGTATTACCATTGTTCTTCTGCATGGTTGACTTTGATATTAAATAGTCCACGAAGGTTGATGTGTCATTAAACAACGAAAAGAAGCAAAATCAAGCACTAGGATGTACAGAGTCACCCCTTGTTGCCATTATTCTCTAAACTATACTGACCTGGAGGAGAAGTACCTGTTTGGGTAACGCCTATAGATTAGATTGATCTGCTTAAAATATAAATCTATAAAATTGGAATACTTAATATCATATAATTTTGTGCAACTTAAATGTATTAAGAATAGTTACTTGAATCTATTATTGTTCCAAAGGATTATTGATGTAACTTGAAAGTATTTAACGGTTTATAAACAAATGATTATTATCAAATAGAAGAATCTAATTGAAATTATAATTGTATATACATTATAATCAGTAAATATAAATATTGATAATACATAAATGTAGGCAAACAAATGACTTCAGAGAAAAATGTTGAATAGAAGATTGAAATTTTAGTCATAATTTTAAAACATTAAAATCTGAATCGAAGTGCAGCATTGAATAACCCATAAAGAGTTGGTATGACAATAAACAAACAAACAAAACGAAATCATTTTTATTGTGACGATCAAATGATTACTCGTTGTACTCCATATTATAATATTATATTTGTACTCCATGTTATAGGGGGTGTCCTCGTGGCGTAAGGGTTAAAGCGATGGACAGCCGAATTGTAGCACGCGAGTTCGAACTCCAGTCACGCTATTACGTTCACTTTCGAGCAAGTACCGTTGGGAAAGGTATGAACCACCTTATCCTCCCAGCTATGGGTTAAATAGTTCCACTACTGTTCTTATATGAGAATGGATTTGGCATTAGATAACCTAAAAAGGTTGATATGCCATTAAACAAAGAAACCAAACCATCCATATTATATTATTACTTGTTATACCCTATATTACATTATTAGCACATAAGTTTATAGTTTTATTCCCTTTAAGTTTTTGTTAATGACACATATTTTATTTATAGTTCTAGTCCATTTTTTAATAATAGTTTCATTTCCATTCAGTTGTTCTACTGACACATGTTTTATTCTCGCTCAGATTTTAGCTACTGACATACATTCTAATAATCACTTTTTCTCTCAGTTTTTCTTACTGACATATTTTTAATAGTTTACTTCCTACTGGTAGATCTTTTGATAATAATTTTATTTCCTCGTAATTTTTGCTACAGACATATGTTTAAATAATAATGTCCTACGCTGACTGCAGGCACGTTCATGGCTGTAAAGGTTTGGTTGGTTTGGTTTTATGGCATATCAACCTTTGTAGGTTATTTAACGCCAAATCCATTTTTATGTAACTAATAAGTTCTATTTCAAACCATTCAGTTTAGCATGAGCTTGTCAAAAATATTTCTATTTCGAACAATTCAATTCATTCAAGCGGTTATATAACACTTCAGTTTAGTATAAGTATAATGTCAAAAACAGTTCTATTTCAAATAATTCAGTTTAGCATAGGAAGCAATTCTCTTTTGGCATAAATATGTAGGCAGCATAAATCATTCCATTTACTTTTCCTCATTTATTTGCACACAGTTAAATTATTACAAGAGTTTCCATGTAACAATAATAATTTAACATCAGCCATTCGTTCGCCCACATTTGAATGTATATGTATGATATGTTAGAGATTAACAACTCAAAAAAGTGACTGAGCTTATAAGTTTGCCGACAGTTAAGTGGTTTCAAGTATTGTAGTTTTTGATTATTTCTTCAAGATTAAGGCTGGCAACTAAGCGGTCTGTGTTGCTATCCATACTCTCTATACTATACGTCCTTTGTAGGGGTTTTGTTGGTGGTTAAGAATTGGATGGTTTGGTTGTTATAGGTGACTTTGTTGTAGAGGGTATTTTGAATGTACTTCCTTGTCTTTCCTTATTCACTTTGGTGTTCATTTGTGTTTTCGTAGTTTGACTAATGGGCAGTTGGGATTTTTGTTTCAGTCGTTCAGGTCTTATGGGAGATAGGTTTTTTAGTCTATCTTTAATGCTTTTTGGTGTACGTATTGGTGATTTATGTAACGGCTGTTTTGATGGAGATTTTGCACTTTTAGGAGTAGTTCGTGTTGGAGTGATAGATCCTACGTGTGTTTTTGTTTGAACTAAAACATTGGATCTATTCCCATTCGCAACTTGTTGCTGAGCTCGTGCTTGGTAAAATTCATCCGAATGTAGTTTTTTCCGGTCCTCCTGAAACTTTGGCCAATCATTGGCTTCCAGTTTGAGCAATTTCTCCACAAGTGTTCTATATTTGGTGTCGTCATTGGTTCTATCCGCCCTCCATGCAACGGAGGCGTAGCTGCTTTCTCCCATATAGCTCCCTACAATTCTCCTAGCTTCCAGGAAGGAAACATTCCTCTTGTGTTTGACCTCAATAATTTCTTTTTCTTTTTGGTAAAAAGTACAAGTTCTTGCGTAAGCCGGATGATCTAGTTGGCAGTTTTCACATCGTGTTTCTTTTAAACAATCTTCCTCTGCATGGTCCGGGTCCTTTTCACCGCATTTGGAACATGTCTGTCGTCCTCTACAGGCTTCCGTGTGGTGTCCAAATTTCTGACATTTGAAGCACCTCAGGGGAGCTGGGACATACTGCTCAACTCTCTCAAGACAATAGCCGATCTTCACCTCTTTTGGAGTTTGGGGCTTATTCAATGTTAGGATGTAAGTGTTGGTTTGGATTCGTTCTTCACCTTTTTTAATGGATATTCTCTTTATATTTGTAACTCCCTGTTTTCCCCGGGCTGATGCTATCTCATCTTCCGTAGCCAATGCCAACTCTCTACTCCTGATAACTCCCTTGGAAGTGTTCAGTTTCTCGTGCGGATACGCTCTGCATTTGGTTGTATGAAACGTTTTTATCTTTAATATGTTTTCTGCCTGTCTTTGGCTGTCTACCTCGACAAGCAAGTTACCATTCCTTGTTTTCTTAACAGTTTTCGGACTAGCTCTTGTAGATATCACTTTTTCTATAAGGAAAGGTGAAAATTTGGCTAAGCATACCTCCTCCAAAGATTCAATAACAATGAATCTGGGGAAGTCTGCTGCCTCATTCTCCGAGTCTGATTCTGAGAGGTTCCGTTTAGTTTTTTTGTTTGAAGACGCCATATATGCTGTATATTTTTCACTCCACCCACCACGGAGTCCAACTTGTGTTGGGAATAAACCAAGGAGGTAACCCATTCGCCTTGGTTGAGACGGGGGATACGCAACCAGTATACTCGAATTGAGGGTAGGCTTCAGAGCCGTTGCCAATTTCTCAGCGCTGGTCAAATTCCTATTCTCAACACAATTGACCCTTAGCCACCGCCTTCTAGCAACTAACTGAAAAGGGTTGGGAACTTGCTGCAAGTGCAGATTTAAAAGTACGGTCGGGATAAAATATATAGATGCTAGGGCTTGACATGACCAGCCGATTGATCGGATCGGGCCCAATCCGACCGCCCGTCAGACCAAGTTAGGGCCAAAGTGATGTGTTGCAAGCCATTGACCACTCTGTCACCGGATCAATGACTGCTCAACCACCAGGGATCCGTCCTAGCGCCTTACGGGTCGCCACCCACGGCCAACAGGTGGCCTCATTGGTGGGGGTCTTACCCCTCTGCAGAGGTGCAGTCAGCGTATTCTACTGCCCCAGCCGACAGGGCGAATGGCTGTAAAGACCAATGAAAGAAAGGTAAGCACCGCCACGGTGGCTACAAATGAAGGTTCGGCCAGAGTTTAATGGCAACATTACGGTTCTTCCTCTTGTACCTTTTTCTTTGAGGGTGGCTCTTTAGGTGTTTTCAAAGAAGGAAATAATGTGGTTAATGGTTAAATGTAAAGTGTCGGGGTTCTCATCACGTATGAATCATCGACGATAGTCGATGTGACAGGCAGCAAGAGATTTTTCGAGCGGTTCCACAAGCGCTACCTAAATGCCATTCTCAAAATCGAGTGAAACGATTTCGTTTATAATAGGGAAGTCCTTCAACAGGCAAGGGTCATCAGTATGGAGGCCATGCTACTGCTACTGAAGTCTCATACACGCTGGACAGGAAACGTCTTCAAAATGAGGAATCATCTCCTACCCAAGATCTCACTGTACGACAAACTCGCCACTGACTATTACAAAAGAAAGGCACAAAAGATGTGATACAAGGACTGCTTCAAAAAGTCCCATTGGCTATTGACACATGTTTTAATAATCGTTTTAGTCCCTCTAAGTTTTTGCTATGAACAATATTTAACAGATAAATAATTTATCAATGTAGTAATAACAAAAACTGATGGCAGCAGTTTATACAAAAGTTGGAGAAACGTTTGAAAACATTTGTGGTGGAAAACCAACTGTTAGAACACAATTCAGAGAACGTTACTGGTTCACTTTAGAACTTCAGCAAAACAACATCTGGGCATTTATAGTGAAAACGAATCATTTGATTATACCTTAGTCTGTATGTATAGACAGGAGTGTATGTTTATGTGACCAAAAGCAGGACTGTTCGGTATTTACATGTGAGCCTTTACGTGTGAGTATGACTGTGGTTATATCACTGTATGAATAAATAATATAAAATAAATGATAATACGCGTTATTTGTAATTTTTTTGTCAAAACCCGGAAGAATATTTGGGTGTTCTGGTTAAGGAAATGAGGAAAACATATTTCATTCATGCACGAAAAAGAAAAAGATATTTCGTTTTTTATTCTCCATTTTGTACACACGCAGCAACATATGACTGAAACCTATCAATATTTATCACTGCAACAATATTAAAGTCACAGTTACGCACACACACACATACACACACACACACACACACACACACACACACACACATATATATATATATATATATATATATATATATACATATATATATATATATATATATATATATACATATATATATATATTCATGAATGCATGCATGCAAACCGGTGTAAAACTATATTTACATGACATATAATTTTTTGTAAATATGTGGTGAAGATTATATGAACGAATTTCCCTCCCGCCCTTTATATATATATATATATATATATATAGGATTAAATACACAAACATTATTGTTCATATATAGATGTAAATGTATATATATGTACTATATTTGTATTTGCACACGTAAGGTAGATACGTACACACACACACACACACACACACACACACACACACACACACATATATATATATATATATATATATATATATACTCGTTCATGTAGTCAAACATATGTAAAACTATACATAAATATATAATTTTTTGTAAATATGTATTGAAGATAATATATATCGACTTCTCTCTCTTTCAATATATATATATATATATATATATATATATATAATATCGACAGCCAAATGCCTATGTGTATATATGTATATGCACGTAGTCATATATATTCGTATTTGTGTTTGTACACATAAGGAAGATACGTGTGTGTGCGTGTATATATATATATATATATATATATAAATTCATCGGCCCACAAAGAGATTTATATTATTCTAAGTATTATTTAAATCTAAAAATGTGGAACGCTTCACGAATTTGCGTGTCAACCTTGAGCAAATGTCATGTTTCTCTTCTCTTTTCTAAAAGAATATAAATCTCTTTGTGGACATATTCATTTTTAAAATATTCATTTTTTTTCTCTCTTTGGACCAACAAAAATATAAATATATATATATATATATATATGTTTGTGTATGCATATATATAAAATCAACATATGCATATATATGTGTCTATATATTTATGTACATATAGGTATATGTAATATTGTATATAATATATATATATATATATATAGTATTTGTACATATAAGGCAGATACGCATATATACGCGGACACTCCCACACATACGCATATATATATATATATTTGTTTATAATTTGGTGATTGTAGTCAAGAGTCACCCGAAGGATTCCTTTTTAATAGCTACCATACCAAGGTGGACATGAAGACACTACTTTTTTCCTGGATTGCTCCAATTTACCCTTGTTCCATCCCTTAGAATTTTGAGTTCTAAGCAAGGCAGCATCAAGTATCATTTTTTAAATTGTTAATATGACTATGTAATTAAAACTTCCCGTTAAAACCTTTCTAAATCAGTAATATGCTGATGTCTGAATAAGAAAACAGAACAATACATTGACATTTCCTCTATAAAAAGTGTAAGGACACTAATGATTCTGAATTTCGCTTGCTTGCTCATCAGGTCATTTATTTTTTTATGGACGAGTTTGAAGTTCTGATTGAAAAAAGTAATTTTCGATAAATATTGTAGGCGTGAAGACAAACTTTTGAAATTTTTCCAGCATCCAAGAATAAATATCATCCTTTTTTTTATTTACATTTTCACGAAAATCTTAAACTTTGAGGAAAATATGTATTCTTTTAATCGGGGTTACTGACCTTTTTTTTTTTCTTTTAGATATTTTTCGTTGTATTTAAAAAGTTAATTTTATTCTATGTGAAGTCATCACCCTCAACCGCTACGAACAACGCTGGCTATATCTAAATATTTAAATCACGGTTATATTTCCGGTCAGTGTTATAAGTACACTTGTTTATTTTTAATAACCAAAAAAATATCTTCAAAAATTAATTTACACAAATAACTCTTTATTATCAGAATATTTTAATAAGATGTAAGTAAGCATGATAATATTTTTTTAACTTAAGTAATTTTAAAGAAGGAAGAGAAAATCGTACTTGAACACCAATAAATTCTTACTGATATATATGTGTGCATATATCTAAGTACATATATAGGTATATGTGATATTATATATATAATATATACGCACATTTAATATTTACGCACATTTTTTTTGTAATGATGATTTATAGACAATCCTGTCTTGTAGCCATTTTGAAATTACTTGCATCTCGTCTCTTTATTTTTTGGAATAATTTATTCAAAGCATTTATCATCATAGGAAATGGAATCGATGACCCGAGTTCAAATCCTGGACGAGGCAGCTTGTGTTTCAATTCATTGAAATGGCCTGGAGAAAGGCAAGGATTTATTTCTTCTACAGTTATAAGTAAATAGTATAAAAATCTGTGTTCTGTCACCTTGTTAGGAAGGAAGAAAAGTTTTGAATTTTGACAATGTTGACTCAGCTAAAATATTGACATTGTGTCATATTCTGTTGCGATAGAGATGTTGTGTAAATATACCCAATTCATTCAAACATTTGAATACTTGCAATATATCCTTTCTCATTGACCGGGAAAATCACTCTGATGTAGTGGCTAAAGTGTTGGACTACTACATCGTAGTGAGTTCGAACTCTAGTCGCGCTATTACGTTCAGTTTCACACTAATACCCTTGGGAATCTTATAAACACCACTATCGGTTGAATAGTGCCATTACAGTTCTTCTTCAGGGATGGATTTGGTATTCAATAACACATGAATGTTAATATGAAATGAAAAAAACAAAGAAAAAATAAAGCCCTGTGAGAGATTCCACTTTTCATCGAAAATTCACTATAGGATTGAGATCAAAATCAATTTTGTGCCACTTTGAAACAGTCCGTTATTTTCTTTTTCAATCATTCTTCCTTGGATCTTTACTTTTCTAGAATATCAATGATCTCTTCTGTAAAGCTTTTTTGATACACTGGGTAGCTAGTTTCAATCTAAAATCTCTAAGCAATTCTCTGATTTCAGGATTCATTCGATACGGTCAAGACATCCATTACCAAGAATAGTAAAGTAACCTCACAACATTATCGATCGACCATCATGCTTAAGTGAAAAGAGGATGTCCTTTTTTCTATAAGCTTCATTTTGTCGTCTATAATGGGAACTTCCAAATAGTTTTACTTTTGTTTCGACTGTCTAAAGAAAATTTCCACAGAAAGATTTTCGTTTGTCCAGCTGGAGTTAGTCAATCCTGTTTATATCGTTTTTTTTAGCAGTGGGGACCTTAACTAGTTTTTCCCGAATAAAGCTAGTACAGCTTTCAGCCCTTTGGACGTAACACAAATTGTTTTCCCACGTTTATAACTAACCACTGAATACATTTCTCATTTCGATTTTTATTTCCCTTCCTGCATGAAGGCTATTAACAGTCACACGCATAGCAAATGTCTTGATAACGTTATTCAGGGTTGGAACTGGGATATTAAAATCTTGGGCGATGTTTGTGTTCAGTGGTGGCTAGTCCCATAAATTTATGAGAGTACTGTTTCGGAAAATTTATAAAAATATATTAATATTGTGTAACACACATATTGAGAAGTACTATATATATATATATATATATATATATATATATATATGTGTGTGTGTGTGTGTGTGTGTGTGTGTGTGTGTGGATGACTATGGAGATATATACTCCCCTACCCCCGTAAGGTTGAGTTCTCTAGCGAAGGAGTAATCGTGTTGCCATTAGGGTTTATTGCAAGCCTCTTCATATATGAATTGAGGTCTCGGTAGCCGTTAAACGGATGTATGTAAACAATAGTAATTGTGATTCATAACCGTTTAAAATTTACTTTGCAGCTAATGGCTCCTCGTGGCTGAATGGTTAGAAGCTTGGCTTGGCGTTAGAGTCAACCGGGTTTCGATCCCAGCTACGGGAAACTAATGACTAGCCACACTAATGAGTTCTGATAGAACGAAACAGATCTGTCTGTGGATGTCTATATATATATATATAAGTAAGTAAGTAAAGTAAAGTTGGCGATCATTGTCGAGGGTGACCCGCTGGCTCCCTTTTCGATAGCTACTGCACCAAGGTGTAGGGGAGGGTGCTACTCCTTTCCTCGGATTGCTCCACTTTACCCTTGATCCGTACCTTATAATGATGAGTGTTAAGCAAGGAGGCATCAGGTACCATTTTTTGAGTCTTTGGTATGACTCGACCTGGGATTGAACCCAGGTCTCCCGGGCCATTGGCGAACACTCTAACCGCTAGGCATATATATATATGGGAAAACTGGAAATAAATCAGACAGTATGAAAATGTACTGAGATGGAAAACACAAGGTCTTCAGAATAAGATTCAATCAATAAAATCAACTTTTGAAGACCTTGTGTTTTATCATCTCTGTACATTTTCATATATATCTATCTACCTTTCTGCAATGTTTGATACGGAAATTTTCATCTAGATTACGCAAAAATAAAAATTACACTGACAACACATTCTATCCGATATATTTACAAAAATAACAAAAGTATTTTGAAATACAATGATTTTTTAAAGAAATAGTAAATGGCTTTAACCTCGGCCTTCAGACGACTTCGGAAACTCCTGAAAGCCTTTCCAATGATCCCCTTTTGTAAATAGTTAAATAGTGCCTTTATTCTTGCCCTTAGTCCTTTTTTGGTGTTATACGGAATTTTGTTGGTCTCTCGCTCTACCGTACCCAACATAATAATCAAGGTGATTGTAATATTGGAAGTAAAAGTGGCCAGACTTTAGGGGTGATGTGGTCACTCAAATTACTGGATTCTCTTGCTTGTGTGGAATGGCGCAGAATACTGCTACCAGAAGTAGGGTCTTCTAGCTGTCATCCTTTTGATCCAGGATGCACTACCTCCTCCAAGCATTTGATGCACACCTTCGTACTGAATCTGAGGCCATGTATGAAGGTGAATGGAGACATAACTTCACCGAGGTTAGTTATCACCCCAAACACGACGATGTTTGGGGTGATTATTTGTTATCAATATAAATATGAATCTGTACTCGATACCCAAACACTGAAATTTTCATATTGCTGCTTCAGAATATATATATGGTCATATATATGAAGGAGAGTAATGATTCCAAAAAGTATGATAAAATATACGAAACATTTATTTAAGCTCGCTGGTCTTTATTAATTAGTTCAAATTTTTCATCAATTCAAATATTTATACACAATAGCTTTTGTAAAAAAATACAAAAAATATTAACTGTATCAAATCATGTACAATCTATTACATCTCATCATCCTCATGTCGTGCCGCTTGCATGGATATCCTTGACCCTCTCTCACTACTGCTCCCTATCGTTCATCGCCTCCGGCAGGTCTTCAGGGCTACATCTCGTATCCTCACAAATCTGCTGTATGTATGTTCGAGCTGGTCGTCCTGCTTTTGCTCGGCCATTTGTGGAGGTCAATAGAAGTACATCATTTATGAGCCCATCTCTGCTTTTCCTGCAGTGTCCTGCGTGTCTGGTTCGTCTACCTTGGATAGTTTTAGTGATGGGAGGCAGGAGGCCGCATAGTTGGTGTCTTGTGCGGTGTTGCCACCAGGACTTGTTCAATATTGCTCGCAATATTCTTGTGTAATTGCCGTCATGCATCTTCTCCAGCCGTTTTGTTAGCGTCCAAGTGGTGCATCCATAGAGCAGTATCTACACGACCACAGCCTGGAAGAAACTGCGTTTCATTTTATCGGTCAGGTTTGATTTCCATATGATGATAGCTTATCGATAGCTGTCCATGCTTTCGTTAGCCACGTGTCGATGTCTTTTTTGGTTGATGAGACACTGCTTCCTTGGTAGGTGTATTTGTCTACCAGTTTCAGAGAGATTCCGTCTCGTGTGGGGATGTCGCCTGTTTGATTAAAGCACATATATTCAGTCTTGTGTGCATTGAAATGAAGGCCAATGCCCGCAACGGCTCGTTCCAGACTATGCCGTAGTATTTTGGTAGTGTTCGAAAAACCAGCTGGAGAGCTCAAAAAACAAAAAAAACAATTACATCTAGGAATTCAAATACTCTTGAATTAATATGGCAAAAAACATATCACAAAGCATCACTTATAAGATGGCACATAAACACTATCTCACACACTGAATAGCCGATGGGCATTGCTTGAGCTGCAATCTTCCGTCCTTGAACCCCCTGCCTTTTGAGTATTGTGCACTTCGTAGCAAACGTCCCATCACTAAAGCTTTTGATTAGGCAGTTAAATATAAAGGATACTGAGGATAGTAGTAATCTTTTTTTACAAATACAAAGAATACTTTCTTCTGTTTATATCGGAAGAAAATAGGTGCCCGTGGTGTAATGGTTATCGTCGTCAGAAATGGACTCGGCGACACGAGTTCAAATCTTAGACGAGACTGATTACATTTCACATAGCACTAATACCCTTGGGAAAGGTATGAATCCAATTATTCTCCCTCCAGCTATGGGTAAATAGTAGGACAGACTAGGTTCCTCAGCCTTGGTTAGGCATCTAGTCTAGGAGAAGGAAAACTGTGAATTCAAACCTGTTAAACTCCACTTAAAAATTGACCTTGTGTCATATCCTGCCCGAGCGGAGGGCTTGGTAAATAGGATATCGGAAGAAAATAGGAGATACTACAATTAGTTCTACAGCGACTACAGACGAACCGTCTATTGCGCATCATTAAGAAATTCTGTTCTTTGTAGTAATAACTTTTCTGATAAGAGAAAGCATTATTGTCTCTGGCACTAAGAAATATTCACAGAGACGATGATGCTTTCGCATATATTGACTAATTCAAGTCATGTACGCAAAGAAGATTTATCACAGGTGAGTCTAATTTCAAATTCATTGCAGGTGAGTCAAATTGAAAATTATTTGAAGAGTGCGAATTTCAGTGTTGTAGCAATGTTTCATTTTAGGATGTTATTGTTAAATTATTTGTTGTTTTGTAACAAAAATGAGTGTCCACAGACAAATGGTCTTTCACAAGATCTATTTCAGGAAATATTCTCCAAGATGTATTTATTTATTTATCATAGCACCAATAATATATATATATCATTTTTCTGTTATAAATATATTCAAAGTGTGTAGGTAAAATTGGGTTGGTCTTAAGCAATCCTTCTCCTTTATATACATATCAGCTATGGGGCTAAACGTTGGGATGGTTTTATATATATATATATATAGAGAGAGAGAGACAGACAGACAGAGTGAGAATATATACATATACATAAAAATAAAGTTGGAGGTGCCCGTGGTGTATTGGTTATCGTCGTAGGAAATGGACTCGGTGACACGAGTTCACATCCTGGACGAGACTGATCACATTTCACATTGCACTAATACCCTTGGGAAAAGTATGAATCCAATTATTCTCCCTCCAGCTACTGGTAAATAGTAGGACAGACTTGGTTCTTCAGCCTTGGTGAGGCAACTAGTTTAGGAGAAGGAAAACTGTGAATTCAAACCTGTTAAACTCCGCTTAAAAATTGACCTTGTGTCATATCCTACCCGAGTGGAGGGGTTGGTAAATATGATAAAAGTAAAGTTGGTTACCGTAGTCCAGGACAACCTGAAGGCCCCCTTTTCAATAGCTACTGCACCAAGATGTAGGAAAGAGCGCTACTCCTTTCCTTGGATTGCTCCACTTTACCCTTGATCCTTACCTTATAATGTTGAGTGTTAAGAGAGGAGGCATCAAGTATCATGTTTTGAGTCTTCGGTATGACTCGACCTGAGATTGAACCCCCGTCTCCCGGGCCATTTGGCGAACACTCTACTCCAATGGGCCAGTCTATCTATCTATCTATCTATCCCACCTGCTCGGGCAGGGTATGACTCAAGGTCAAATTTTAAGCGGAGTTTAACAGGTTTGAATTCAAAGTTTTTCTTTCTCCTAGATCAGTTGCCTCCCCAAGGCTGAAGAACCCAATCTGCTCTACTATTTACCCATAGCTGGAGGGAGAATAATTGGATTCATACCTTTTCCATGGCTATTAGTGATATGTGAAATGCAATCAGTCTCGTCCAGGATTTGAACTCGTTTCGCCGTGTCCATTTCTAACGACGATAATCATTACACCACGAGCACATACATACATACATACATACATCTATCAATCATTATGAAATCGAAAATAAATATCTAACAACAAATTAATTATATACTCACTTCCGGCTTGTTTGGTTACTTTTTTCGTAACACAGACAAACACTCACCCCCCCACATATATGTATATTGTCAGAGTATTTAGTTTTAATATAAAGCCACAAGCAGCTCATAACTGCCAAATCTAAAAAGTGTTTGAAAAATGATGCACCGCAATACAAGAAACTATTAACAGTTAAGAAGATAAGACACATTATTTACATTTTTCGGACAATTGTCGTCGTGTTTATCACAACGTTTCGGCCTTCTTCAGGTGTTTGGAATGTCGAACTTAACCCTTTATTTCGCTTTCACGGGTTAGACTGTTCTAGTTTATGGGTGTCAGCTGTCTCTTGTTAATTTCCCCTTTAAATGTCCTTTATTGCCTTCAGTGGGTATTGAACGCACACTCTTTGGGTATGGCACTGGATCTAATCAACGACTTTATCCACTGTGCCGTGCATGGTTTTCTGGGTATTATAAACCTAATGTCTTCAACAACCATTTTACCAGTGTTCATATTGCAATTTTGCTGTTATAATTTTTTTTACCAGAGCTCATATTGCAACTTTGTTGTTATTATTGCTTTGCTCTGGCACTCCTTATTACTGGTTCCCATATTGTATTAATTTCCATGCTTGGTTGGCTCAGGAGATTTTTGTGGCTTGGCATATGTGCTGATTTTTTAAGTTTACGAATTTTCCAATTGCGTTCTTTATCTATGATCTCAACCTAGTCCCACAGAGGGCGGTGATCTCCCTTCTCTCTATATATGTGGTCAGCCACGCCTGATTTTTTCACTTCCCATCGTGTTACGTCCTTCTGGTGTTCTTGAAGCCTCACCTTAAGGGGGCGGTCTGTTTCTCTTTTAAATTTCCTTCCGCAGATGCACGGAATAGGGTACACACAGTCTTTAGTCATGTTCTCCACGATAGGTGGGGTCTTACTCGGGAGAGATATTTGCGAAGTGTCATCAAGCTTTTGAAGGTTGTCCTAATGTTATATGGACCGCAGATCCTTTTTTTATTTTCCCTGATAACCCCTTCGCATAAGGCAGGCAGACTGTGTTTTGAGAGTTGTTCACCTTCTCCTTCTCTTGTATCCGCCTATCCCAATTTTGGGGGGCTGTTGCCATGTACCCAGAGTAGTTGTTACGTTTTAGGGTACTACTTATACTGACCAATTCCTTAACTAAGGTCCCTGGGTCGCCACTTATGACTTTTGCTCGGAGTTGTAAGCAGCGGACGATCCCTCTCTTTACGCTGTATGGACGGTGGATGAAGGCGTTGGTTTGATCCAGTGACATACCCAAAGAGTATGAGTTCAATGCTCGCTGAAGGCAGTGGAGAACTTTCAGAGGGGGAGATAACTGATTACTAACATCCATAAAACATGGCTCGTGGAACTTGAACAGTCTACTCCGGTAAGCGAAACAAAGGGTTAAATTCGATATTCCAACCACCTGAAGAAGGCCAGAGAGTACAACGGCCGAAACGTTGTGATAAACATGGCGACAAAGATAAGGACGATAGTCCGAAAAATGTAAATAAGATACATAATACCTCATCTCAGAAATATAGACAGATAAAATAAGATACAGTAATAACTCACGACCGTGAGTTTCACGTCTCCAATTATCAGATCAGTTGGTAATCCACGTGTCCGACATATCCAATGTTATTCACTTTTATACGCTTTTGTAGTCACGTGACTACGGTGTGGATGATATAAAAAACGTGTGATATAATTCGGTGCAATATGGTAAGTCGAAGAGAACGAGAAGCTAGCTTCTTGGGAGAGAGAGAGAGAGAGGGAGAAAGAGAGAAGAAGAAGAATGATGAGACGAAACAGTAGACGGTGAGTCTATGACATCAGGCGGCTAACCTGTGAGTGACCCAGGCTAAAGCGCTGGGTGAGGGTCTGTCGGCCACTGGTTAACGGTTGCGTTAGTTGAGGATGACTAGAAAAAACTGGAGGTCCCAAATCTTCTCCACAGGTGTGGAACCAGCGGATAAGGATATTTCTCCCGCTGACACCAGGCGAAAGGAATGGAGCGAATCAGTTTGAGGGAATTGGGTGAGGGACGTGATGAGGTAAAGAAGGGCAGTTAAACACTAGCCACAAAGATGTAAGCAGACGAAAATTTACGTGTCACGTTTTGGGAATATGCTCCGAAAAGAGGCCGTATACTAGAAGCAGCCCTGTGAAGACAAAAACCAACGATTAGAACAACAAGAAAATACAGAAAGAAAATTCAAGGTCGGTATGTGCTCTCTCTTTTTACTCAGCGCATGTTGTTTCTTTTTGTCTAGCTGATGCGCTTGACTGAACTTTCATACTCTTGTTGTTTCTCCTGGCAACTACTTATTAGTTGTAGTAGTTAATAAACCTTTATGTAGTGAACAAAGACAGAGTTTCCTGTGCTCGTTAACTTTTCCGATGGAGGGGGTTACAACAGGATCATATCGTATATATATATATATATATATAATTATCATCTCCATCACTGGATATCTGGTATAGTATTATTTTCAGGTGATCGTGAAAGTGTTAAACTGTCAATAGTAAGTTAATATGTAGTTATGATTTCTGAGTTATATTGCCTTTATATATATATATATATATATATATATATATATAAATGTGTGTATGTGTTGGAGTGTCTGCGGTATTGATAAAGAATACAGTTTTTTATGAAGTAGGCGTCTGATAAGATATCTCTTCTTATGCAGGGACTCATGAATATTTCATTTTTGAATCTGAATTTATTATTCTGCATAATTTTGACGAATATACGAAGTTATTAACCAACTTACAACTGTCAACGCACACAAGAACCAGTAGATAAGAATTTACCTGGAATCTAAACTATTACTTCCCCAATATATATATATATATATATATATATGTGTGTGTGTGTGTGTCTGTGTGTGTGTGTGTGTGTGTGTGTGAATGTGATCAATTTTTCATATCGTTTGCCAAAGCAGTATGCTTAGGTCGTTATAAATTATATATTTGTACATATTTTTTCGGCAGAATTCATAGCTTATGAATGTACTTACCCAATTCTTTCCCTACGAGCAGAGGTCAACCAAAGGATAAATTCTAAGTGAAGTTTAACAAGTTTTATTTCCGGGGTTCCCTTCAACCTGACCAGTTGCGATGCCAAAATTAAAAAGCTGAGTCGGCCCTATTATATACACCTAACTGGAAAGGGAATTGTAGGATTCCAATCTTTCCCAAGTTTATGAGCGCTATGTGAAATGAAAACAGACTCGTCAAGGTTTGAACACGAGTTACCGTGTTCATTTCCTAAGACGTTAACCATTACAGTACGAGTGTCTTATAGGCTAAGTAAGAGTTTGTTTTCAAATACGTTAAATCTTTGCTACTGTCAAAGTTTCCAACTGTGGAAAAAGCTTCGTTAGTGCAAAGGTAAAAATGGCAAAAAGCACCCATAAGAAATAAATAAATAAAATAAAACAATTACAAAAACAACAACAAAAAGCGACCATTACTCCTGACAGATTTGCTATTCGAATTTTGAATAACATTAGTTTTCCATTACGACATTCATTTGCATTGTGCATGAACAAGGTGAATCGGCAATTTCCCTAGTCGCTGGAATTAATTTGGAATCAAATTATTTTCCCCGTGATTAAGTGTACGTTTTTTCCCCTGAGTTGCAAATTGCAGGTATTTATTCTTTTTCATTGCTGTTAGAAAATGGAAACGAAAGATTGTATAGCCACGAGCATTGCAAGAGACATAAGAAAAAGTTAATGATAGAAAACAAATTCTTATTCATAAATCGAAAGAAAAATGCTTTATATTTAAAACAAAGTTATTTTTGATAAATGTATGAAATATATTTGTGTTTATATATTATTTTTTTACAAGGGTGAGTCAAAGGTTTTATACTATTTTTGTTCGTGTTAATTTACTTCGTGTATATCACGTGACTGAAGTTGTCCAAGTGGGTAAGTGAACGCGAGAGAGAAGAGTTGAAAGAAGGAACGCAGAAGGGCAGTGGGCAGTCGACACCGGACAGCAGAAGACACCAGTCGGCATGAGATAGAGTCCAGCATCAGTGAGGGAAGACCAGTCAAGATGAGTTGGAATTCCTAGTAGCTTTGGAGAAATTTCGCTAGAAATCCACGCTTGCGTTAGACTACATATGCATAAGGAATGCAGAGTCTCACAACTTAATCTTCTTGCACTTGAGTTAACCCAAGCCCATATTGTTCGTTTGTTCTTTGTTCCTTTTTCTCCCACACCCTTGATTGTATTTCTTGTGCCGTAAACCAGTCAGAACCAGTAGATGATCACCGGTCAAGATTGAAATGTTTCGAAGAAGTTGATGTATACGGGAGGCCGAGGGGGTATTGGCACAAGCTTAGCTTCTTACAGTCTCAGGTGGTTCGTCACCGACAGGATCCCAGCAAAAGCATCCAGAACTGCAAAATTATGCCTCACGTTACCGAAATATTACATTCTTTTTTCTTTTATTCAGGGAACACTTCAGACTTTACACATTCTTATGGATTGTACTTTTCTGTTTGATTTTGGCTCTGAATTTTCTCGGCTCGATAAATATCTTCAGCAAAGTTAGTTTTAAAAAATGAAGATCACACTTCGGTTCTTCTCAAGTACAATCTATAAAACTAAACCATTTAACCTTATCCTTAAAGCATATAGAAATGAGGTAATCTTTTGACTCTCTCTCTCTCTCTCTCTCTCTCTCTTTCTTTTTCTCTTTCGCCTAACGGTCTACGCATATCGTAAATCCTCAAAGCGACATCCAATGTCTGTAAAGTGCTGTCAAAAGTAAGTTTTTGCGGATCGGCCAACATTGGTATGTCTATACGTTGGAGTCCATAGGACAAAGTCGCTGATGAGTTCGTCCTTACTTTTTCAACAGTGTTCAGCATGTCTTGTTTGTCTTTCTTTGATGGTTTGGGAGATGGTAGGTAAGTGGCCGTTCACCTGTCATTTTGCTCGGTACTGCTTCCAGGATTTGTTCAAAACAGTATGCAACATATTTGTGTGTTTCTTTGTTGCTGATCTTCTCACATCCTGTCATTCTATGTAAGAAAAGTCTAAGAGAGATCTTGATGTTATATGTTTTATTACTAAATGATATGCTAATCACTGATTAGCAACTGGCAAGATATCTCTTGGGGAGTGGCTTTGTAACAAGTATTCTTACTGTTGCTTAGAAACGGACTGGGTTTCAATACAAACTGTAAATTGTAAGGAAGCCAATAAAAACATTAATTCAGAAAGACTGATGACGTATTCTTAGGAGATAATGTTCCGCCTTGGGAATTCTTATCCTGACTGTGAATCGGATTAGGATCGTAGACATTTTTTATTTTGTGGTGAAGGCATTGAAAGCAATTACTTGTCTGAAACAACAGCCTGATGATACATTTCACCAATATCTCACAGATATAGACGGATCAAGGGTTATTTGTTTTTAGCTAATATCTTTTAATAATCATTTGTATAAATCTTAGAAGAGAAATACATGTCTTCAATTATTATTTTAGTGTGCATGTCTTTTATGTCGTGTAAATTTTACTGTGATTAATAAAATTCTTTGTAAAACGAAGGACTGATTTAACAGCGCAGTAAAATAGATCATTTTCGAAATATTCAAATAGATAAAATTCTATGGGATTTTGTGACCTAGTATACAAAAAAAAATATTATTAATGAGGATAAGAAGACGAAAAAAAAATAGAAAGAAAAGAAAAAAAATCGTCGCTTAATTGTGGCATCCATCTTTATAGTCAGAATAAAATCGTAGGTTATATTAAAAAAAAAGAACAAATCTAAGAAATAGAATGATTCACAATTTTTTTCTCGTCCGCAAAAGATAAACCCCGTAATTCCAAATGTGCTTCAATGGTTCTTTCACAATCTGTCACTCCTCAACTTTTATTAACGAGAAAGATCAAACAAAAGAACATGATGATGAATTTCTTACAATTTGCATTTTCATCTCCCCTACTCCCACCCACACTTTTCCTATTTTTTTTTGTCTTGAATTATCAGTCAGAACAGTAAGTACATAATTTTTATTCTGAAATCCACCCAGAAATATGATCGACTGATTGGTTTTAATGATATACCAATCTATGTACATATTAAACTTATATATTATTTGTTTAGTTCTTTCTTAAAAGGTTTTTACACACATTTATGTGATATCAAGTATTCCTATTTTATACAAAAAATTGCGCCAAGTTATATGGTTTCAAGTATTCCTATCTAATATAAGTAATTTTCAAACAAATCCATTCGACCAATGAAATCCTAACAGTTCCGGGTCAGCATGTTGCCGTGTTTAATAACAATAAAGGTCGACTTCATACTCACCAAATCTCAATAACTGGATGCTCACCATCGGAGAGTTTGATGTCCTCCTAGGACATCCCTTTTTGAGGAGGTCTTAACCCTCTGCGAGGAAGACAATTAGCATATTCTTAGCCTCATCTACTGAGTTAGAGCAAATACGAAAATAATTTTAGATGTTCAGTTACCATATCAAAATTTCAAGACGCTAAATGTTCTTTAAGTAATCACTGTAACATGCTGGATGAAGAAACGATTTTTAATATATTTCTAATCTTAAGTTTTTTAAAGTATGATGGATTAACCAAAAATCTTGGAGAAAACAATCTGTTACCGATACAAAAAGAAGAACAGCAATACTGAGGTAAGGATTATCCTTACAAAATTGTAAGCTGAACGGTTTAATAGACGAGTATTTTTGTATTGTTTCCAAAATAAATTCTCGATAATAAAGTCACGTCAAAAATGGTAATCTTACTAGAAATGAGAGAAAGCCGTTACAACGTGAAATCAGATTCAGCTGAATTTCACTTCCGGCAGGTCCTGCAGTGGTTGCCGTGTTACTTCCGGTCATGGAGGCTGACATCCTATCACGCAATCTTTCCGGTGATAGACCGCTAGAAAAGTTATATTACGAGTTATTCATCTTTACAAATGTTTTGTGCAGACGATTCTCTCTCAATGAATGGAATCATAAAAGGCTTAAAACTTTCTCACGAAGGAGGAAGATTTGCAATTTTAGCATTTGTCTGTTTAGTAAAGTTTCAGGCTTAAATGCATAGTGTGAAGAGTTTGTAAAACACAACAAATATGAAGGGGAGAGAACCAGTGTCGAAATGCGAGCTATCTTGATGGACTTCTGGCTCGAAGTAAGTGAGTTCGAACCCAAGTCACGCTATTACGTTCACTTTCGGACAAATAACCTTAAAAAGGTATGAAGCCTCTTATCTACCAGGTATTGGTTAATTTATTTCTGATATTCTCTTGCAGAGGGGGGGGGGCTTTGCCATTAAATAACCGACGAAGGTTGATATGCCAACAAAATAACTAAACCACACCATTTAGAAAGGCATGAACCCGTTTATTCCACCAGCTATGTGTCGAATAGTACTTCTTTTCTTCTGAAAAGATAGCTTTGGCATTAAATAAACCATGATGGTTGATATGCCATTAAACAAATAAATCAAAACAAGCAAAAAGTGTCGATAATTCTCATATTGATAGGATTTTGGCCTGATCTGCTAGAATAGCATCGAGCACTGTTTTCATACAAAAAAAAATTTTTTTTAAGCAGAGTTTTAGAAGTTCGAATTCAGGGTTTACTTTTCTACACTGGTTGTCACATCAAAATTAAAGAACCCAGCCGATTTACTATTTACCTATTCCTGGATGCCTACTTTTCCAAATGACCGCATCTCTATAAGAAATGCAAACAGCCTCGTCCTGAAATTGAACCCGAGTTGGCGAGACAATTTCCTACTACGATAGTCATTACAGGCCAAATATCTGCCACTCTCTCTCTTTCCCTCTCTTTCTCTCTCAATATACTTGTATATATTTGTGATAATCCTGCTTTCAATTTAACTCAATTGTTTCTTAATTATTAATCTTCCATAAACCACAATCAGCTTACTGACTTAATCTTCTAAAATAACATGACTTAAGTTTGAGAATTATTTCATAAATATTCAAACATTAAAATTGTTCAACATATATATATATATATATATATATATATATATATATATATATTAAATATTTTACGAGATATTTTACCAGCTTAAGTCCTGTTATCTGAGGAGATTAACTCAGAAAGCTGTTTGGGTTTTACATGAATAATTAAGAAAGCCCCGCGTTAAATTAAAAACAGTTTTAGAAAAAAAAAACGTATAAAGAATTTTGAAATCGCGGAAATCTACAACTCATTTATAAAATAGCCATCACGGGAAATTATTTTTTCTTGAATTATTTGCAATTCTTATATTGAGATATTTACCGTTCTAGTTAAGGAATAATATGGGTATTGTCTATGTTAATTTTATTTTAAATAGGCGTTTAATGCTGTGCCTCTCTGAACATTAACTGATTTACAAATCTTATCTGCATCTAGTCAAAATCAGGTTTTTCATGAATAATTTAAAAAAAAAATTCAAATTTGTATCTTTACAGTTTCTATCAATTTTTTTTCATCTTATAGAAGCTGTGATTGTTTGAGAAAATATTGATATCTTGCGATTATGGAATGAATTCTAATATTTCGTTATTGGATTGGGAAGTAATTTCTTGCGAGATTAGCACTAAATTCTAATATTTCCTTATTGAATTGGGAACTAATTTCTAGAGAGATTACCACTAAATTTCAACATTTCCTTATTGTATTGAGAATTACTTAATAGTGAGATTAGCACTGAATAAATTCTAATATTTCCTTATTGTATTGAGAATTAATTTATAGCGAAATTAGAACCAAATTCTAATATTTCCTTTTTAAATTAGGAACTAATTTCTAGCGGAATCAGCACTAAATTTTAACATTTCTTAATTGTAATGGGAACTAATTTATAGCGAGATGAGTACTGAATATATTCGAACATTTCCTTATTGAATTGGCAACTAATTTCTAACGACTTTCGCACAAAATAAATTCTAACGTTAAAAAGCAGAATGATGGAGCAATCAGTAATATGACAAAATCAAGAATATTTTTCTTAATAATTTTGGATACACAACATTAACATTTTTTTAAAGGTAAGAGTTTGGTTAGGTTTCTTTGTTTTAATGACATGTCAACTTTAATGGCTTATTCAAAGCAATATTCATCCTTGTAGAAGAATAATGGTAGTCGTATTATTTAACTATTGTCAGAGGGGAGGATAAGTTTTTTTTTAATACCTTTCCCAAGGGTAATAGTTTGAAGGTGACCATAATCGCGTGACTAGTGTTCACACTCGTTTAATACTAAGTTGCATTCGAGCTTGTTGACTATTTCTCTACAGGACCCCGTCTCCTTTATTTCAGAGATATTACTCTTAAACAATTTCTCTGTAAATTTGTAGACGGCCCTCACTGAAGGGTTTCAGTAAATCTAACAACAGAAAAAGACTCACAAGCATCATAATTTCCAAAAATAACCTTTTTACTATTTTGCAGTCAGAAGCCGATGAGTTTGAGTTTATCAAATCTTCTTGTCCTAGGCAGTAGCTGTCCGGTAGTCAAAAAGAACAGACCCAGATTATAGACTGTTCAGCTGCTGAAGTAAATATATCAGTTCCGATTTTCACGACGATAATGAAATTTTATTGTCAAATGAATTCAGAAACGACACTCAAATAATCAATTACAAAGAACTCTAAAAACACATTTCTGTACATTAAAACACATACAAAGATTAATACCCCCCAAAAAAAACATATCGTGTTAATTATTGCAAATCGCCAAAACTAATACAAAAAGAAAATTCTGTTCAACTCAACCTCCTGATATTTGTTTTTCTTTTTGCTTGTTTTATTTCATTATTCATTTCAGCATAATATTTTTATTAAAGTTCCCAGAAGACTCCTCTGCTTTATTATTAATCTACATTTTGTTACAAACTCATGACAAATGATTAGCTAAAATCCATACTATCCACGTTACAAACTCACTATTTATTCCCCTATAACTGGAACGGGAGACCTGGGTTTAATCCTTGCTCGTACCATACCAAAGACTTTTAAAATGGTATTTGATACCTCCTTGCTTAACACTCAGCAATATAAGGTACGTATTAAGGGTAAGGTGGAGCAACCCTGGGAAAGGAGTAGCACTCCCCCTACATTTCGGTGTAGTAGCTATTGAAAAGGGAGCCTTCTGGTCGCCCTCAACTACGGTTGCCAACAACAACTTTATAACTGGAAATAGCAGTTTTGACCCTAAATTTATCCATGACAACATTTTGTAGCCTTGAATGTTAACACCTCTTATACCAATTTTCATCCTCAAGTTTCCCTTATATATAGATTTTCGTACAACCTAGAAATTGCTGACTTTATTAATATATTAAGAAAACTTACTATCATCACCGTGGTATGGACCGCTTCTTGTAATTTGATCTCATATGTTTTAAAATATGTTGAATATTCACACATGTATGTCATCTTTTGTAACACTGCAAATGATATCAGGATGTAAACACAAAGGTAATTTTTTAAAAATGTAAAAAAACCGACAGCCGGAAGATAGACGAGGTGACAAAGTTCACCATTTCGTCCGGTAGTCTTGGGGTAACAAGGTATATTTGATCTAGCAGCTCGAACCCGGACTGTAAATATCAGTTTACCATCATTTTTCGTGATCACCAGACTCGATCGACTGTGTAATTTGTAGTGGGAATGGGCCAAATGATTTTGAAAATAAAAGGCAAAAGTGGAGGTTGAGTGTGGTGTGAATTCTAGTAAAATAAGATGTGTTCATCGAATCGTATTTTATGCTGTTTGGAGTACATAGAGATAAGAGTTTGGTTGTATGGAGAACGAGGAACAGTTTCTAGATACGTTTGGATTTCTTTGGTTTGGTTTCATGGCATATCAACCATTGTAGGTCATTTAATGCCAAATTCATTTTTATACATATAAACAGTTTTATTTCAAACAATTCAGTTTAGCATAAGCACACATTTTAGTTATTTTGACCCACAGATAGGACCCTATAAGTTCCTACCACTCCAGGCCAGAGTGGACTAGGGAGCGATGGCAATTAAGGAGTACACCACATTCCCCAAAGCTCCAGCATTACTGGAGCCTCAGCATCAGATTGTTAATGTTATAATCAGGACACTCGTTGAGGGAGTCTCACGCCTCTGCAGAGATGCAGTCGGTGTATTCTACAACCCCAAAAGACTGGGCTATAGGACACTCGTTGGGGGAGTCTTACCCCTCTGCATAGAAGCAGTCGGTGTATTCTACAGCCCTCAGCTGACTGGGCCCTCACCATCCGATTGTTTAGTGTCATATCCAGGACATTCTTTGGGGGAGTCTTACCACTCTGCAGAGATGCAGTCGGTGTATTCTACTGCCCCTTATCTGATTGGGTCACAGGACACTTGTTGGGGTGGCTTACCCCTCTGCAGTAATGAAGTTGGTGTATTCTGCAGCCTCCGCGCAGCAATGAAAGATATGAGAAGAGTCAGGTCCAATTGAAAAGAACAATCTACCACACACGTTGCTTCAATTATCTATTTCCATTTGCTTCCACAGCCCCTGAAAATGAACTGAGAGAATAAGCTACCCTGGTTTAATTTTTGAGTCACTTTGTTTCTTTTGTGTGTTTCTTTTCACCATCAGACAATAAGCCATTATCGACAAAGCAATCGTCGATAACTACGCTTCTCTTTCCTTAAAAAAAACTCATTAAATAAATTTTCAAAATTATACAATAAAACAAAAACCTCATTAAAGAAAAAATCTAAATTTTACGAATAAATAAGTTCGATATTCTATAATAAATGAAATAAGGATTGATGATCGAACTTTGTACAATTTAGAATATTGTCTCCTGTGCTGCTCGGACGAGACAAAATCTATTTGGTCTATACATCTTTTTTCCTTTGATGTCGTCTTGCGATCGTTTGCTCTGTGTCAATAAATAAATATACAGAGAATATATTACATTTACGTTCTTGTTGTTGCTCGTCCGTTTATTTGACTTGGTCCTCTTTTTATAACAATCACTTAACAGATTTATAAGAGAATTTGTAAAACGACGAAGAAACGACAGAAAAGAAAAAAGGAAACGAAATAAAGAAAAATAAATCTTGGCGAATTGACGATTTCAAGTGTTTTTGAACAAAAAGAGAAAACATGATTTTTGATATTTTCATTGATCAATGAAGGCAAATATCCGCTTGCAAATAAAAACGTTCCACCAGGCGAAATTGTTGTTCAGAAGACGAAACGAAATCATATGAAATAAAAAAACGGAAATAAATATATTACGAAAAAAGCGCGTAATAGAAAAAAGAAACGAGAAATAAAATAAATAAACCTCCAAATTAAAAGTTATGGTAAACAATTTTTAACTTACATTCAAATATACATAAATCACTTAGTCAGACGGTTATCAATTGGAATTATTGAAGCGTTGATTGCGTCGCTTGGATTTTCCAATTATTTCACTGAAATAACATTATCTATTATTAATCAGAGATAAATCACAAGTCTTCTTATGGTTCAGTTCGTTTGTATTTGCACACACACACACACACACACACACACACACACACACACACACACACACACACACACACACACACACACATTCATGCCTAAAAAATAAAAGGGTCATTTATTCAACAAATGAATACTAATTTATCAACATATTCTCTTTCTTTTTTATAAATACGTTGTGAGAGAGGTAGACTGTCTATCTACTTTAATATTTATAATATAATTTGCTATATCTATAAATAAGGAGTGCTCAACATCGGCGGTAGAGTATTTATAAGTTAGGATAACCTAGGTACACAATCAAAAGCATTAGGTGACTTTAGTCTGATTATCACAGTGCCGAAAAAATTGGCTGTCACCAAACGCCGTTGAATGTGTCTACACTGACCTAACTTTTTATATATATATATATATATATATATATATATATATATATAGAGAGAGAGAGAGAGAGAGAGAGAATGCAAGTTAAAAGTGAATGAGATATCTATCTCACCTTTTAACGATGACAATAATTCATAGTAGTGCTAGGTAAATAGTTCATCAAGGTTCTCTTAAAGTGCTTATATTTTCTATAATTGTGACATGTTATAAATGTGTTATGTGTTCAAGCGACCGTTTCGCCCAGACCAGGAGGTAACACAAGGTGTTCTAGATGCTAGTGTGTACAGAGAGATCCATGCCTCTTCTGAGAGCATTAGCATGAAATGAAATGCAAACCACCTCGTCCAGGACTTGAACTCGAGTGGCCGACTTAATTGTCCTTTATCGATAACCATTACGCTACAGTAATGTGATATTTTTGGTGGGTCTGACAAAGGAAAGAAGCAGAAGATACCCCGCACAAACAATTATGGACACGGAATACGCTGATGACATGGCGCTTCTGGCAAATACACCAGCCCAAGCCGAAACCCTGCTACATAGTCTAGAACGAGCAGCTGCTGACATAAAACTCTATGTCAACGCACACAAGACGGAATACATACGCTTTAATCAAAGTGGTGACATCTCCACACTAAACGGTAGATCTCTGAAACTTGTGGACAAGTTCATCTACTTAGGAAGCAGTGTCTCATCAACCGAAACAGCCATCAACACGCGATCGTATCGATACTGCTGTATGGATGCACTACATGGATGCTAACTAAACTTATTGAGAAAAAGCTTGACGGCAATTACACAAGAATGTTGCGAGCTGTATTGAACAAGTCCTGGAGGCAGCACCCCACAAAGCAGCAGCTGTTCAGCCACTTACCACCCATCACGGAAACTATCAAAGTTAGACGAACCAGTCATGCGGGACACTGCTGGAGAAGTAGCGGCAGACTCATAAGTGACATACTGCTGTAGACTCGTTCACATGGCCGAGCAAAGGCAGGATCACCAACTAGAACCTACATACAACAGCTCTGTGCCTATACAAAATGTAGCCTTGAAGACCTACCGGGAGCGATGGACGATAGAGAAGGGTGGGATGAGATGGTCAGGGAGATCCACGCTGGCGGCGTAACATGATGCTGATGATGAATGTGATATTTGTCAAGCGATTATTCACATTTATTAAGATGACATATGGAATGTGAAAAACTGGAATTTTGTCAGTCATTTCTCGACTCATTTCGGGATAAGGCAAATAGAAAGGTTATGTGATAAAATGTCTCTGAGAGCACAACCTCAAAGACAAGCACACACGTGCTTACACATCCACACACTCACACTTGGTTTCGTTCCTAAAGATGAAAATGATATTTCATTTAACATAACAAATTCTAATTTATCAACGTAACATTCGTCTTATTTTCAAAGCACTTAAATCTACTTTTCATAATTTACTCACATCAAACATTATACAGTGATGTATACAAACAAAATAATTCGCTAATAATTGAGTAAGGTTTCAAATTTATTAATGCACATTCGTGTGTAATTAAGGGTTTCAGTAAAAAAAAAAAAAAAAAAAAACATGCTGGGGAAATATTTCAAGGAATGTTTGTTTATTTGATCGTATAACTGTTTCAGGTTTTCAAAATATTTCATTGGGCTGTTTGTCATTAAACCGTCAGAAAAATATACTGGTACTCGCACGCACGCAAGAACAGGCTAATATAAAGAGGGAGCGTTGATATATATATATATATATATATATATCTGTGTGTACGTGTGTGTGTGTGTGAGCATTTGACAAATTCAAAGCCTGAAAAAATAGATCCCTTTTTTATTACAACAGTATTTGATTTTAAATCGTAAACAGAAGTCTTTAAAAACTTAAATTAAAAAAAAAATACTTATGACGTCGCCATTATTATGAAGTTATGCTTTCAGCTCGGGTTTTCCGAACACTCTCTCTCACCATCCGACCCTATCATCCATCTCTCTTCTTAGGTCATCCGGACTGCATCCAGTGTCCGCACAGAGCTGATCTATGTAAATCTTTGCTGCTCGGTCAACACTGGCACGTTCTTGTGTAGGAATCCATGAGAGAACGTCATTATGAGTTAGTCCTTGCTTCCACAGCAATGCCTCACGTGTGTTGTTTGTCTTACTTGGATAGTTTATGAGATGTTAGGGGAGGTACGAGGTCGTATAGCTTTTGTTTTGAGGGGTTTGATCGCAATATTTATTCAAATCAGCCCAAAGCATTCTTGTGTAGTTTCTATCTAGCGTTTTGTTAGTGTCTAGATGGTGCATCCATATAGTTACTGATACAGCCACAGCTTGGGAGAAATCTCGGCTAATTTTATCAAAGAGATCAGATGTCCCTATGCTCAATAACTTGTCAATAGGAGCTCATGCCTTCGCATGGTGCATGCTGACATCACTTTTAACAGATGAGGTATTATTACCTTTTCCGGGCTGTGCAGCGAGGAATCGGATTGAACTCTCGTATTTATGAGAAGATTAAGATCATTTATTTAGTCTGTGTCTATCAAGAGCTTCTGTGGAATGTCGTCTACTTCCTACTTTTTCTGGTTTTAAACCCTTTTCTCATATTAGATGTATTAACATATGAAATACGTAATCTTGGCAGATTATAAAAATGTGGCGCTAATGTTTTTGGTTGGTTTATCAGTGATTTTAGGAGGCTTTCCGAACAGATTCTTGAGATACTTTTTCTAAGTCAGAAATATTTCTTCTCGACTGGTAGCATTTAGTTTTGTTTTGGAGTTGCTTTCTTATCACTTTATTTACTGTCTGCCCTGTTCATCATGATTGTCTTCAACCGAATTTCTGATTTTATTTATTTGACCTTGAATGTATTCCAATTGTTCGTTTTGGTATATGTTTGTTTTCTCTGGACTTTCTAAATTTCTTTTCGTTGGCATATGTTGTGTTTCTTTTAAACAAGTAAAGATGCTTTTTAGATGTCATTTTGTTTTTTCTTAACTGTGACTGACTTCTATAGAACTATATGTTTGGCTCTTATTTTTTTTTTGTATCCACTCTACTGCTGCGTCAATATGAACCTATTTACCCAACACCTGCGCTCAGGCAGGATATGACACAAAGTCAATTTTTAAGCGGAGTTTAACAGGTTTGAATTCACAGTTTTCCTTCTCCAAGACTAGTTGCCTCACCAAGGCTGAAGAACCTAGTCTGTCCTACTATTTACCCATAGCTGGAGGGGGAATTATTGGATTCATACCTTTCCCAAGGGAATTAGTGATATGTGAAATGCAATCAGCCTCGTCCAGTATTTGAACTCGTGTTGCCATGTCCATTTTCTACGACGATAACCATTACACCACAGGCACCTCTATATGAACAGTAAAAAAGTTTTCCTGTTCATCATTCAGCGTATATATTTCAGATGTCTCCTGAAGATTATCGAACTTACAGTTACCCTATGTTGATTTTTAATATCACTATTGGCTTGTGAGGAGCGGTTGCATCACGAGACTTACCATATTTATTTCTTATTTCTGCGTAGACTTAGGTGTACCTTTGCCGACGAAATTCTGTCATCGAAAGTTACTCCTTCAAAAGAAAAGTATGTCTCATAGTTCAAAGCAGTATTTATCTACTTGTCTGTGAATATATATTCTAGCTGTACTTTAGAGGCATAGATAGGTATTGGTCCATAGTTTCCCTCCTCTTTTCTTTTCTTTTTGTTTTGAATTTAGTGTTTAGGCACGCAAGCCTGTTCTGGAGTAAAACATCTGTTAGATATTCAACATTTCTGGCTATTTGTGTTAGTATTATTTAATACTTCTATCTTTGCTAATTCGCACATTGATGTCTCTCCCGCGAGTAGAACTTTATGTTTTGGAACGTGTCGGGCAAGGGAAGATAGTTTCTTGTAGAATGTAGTGGTATCCGTTTTATAACTGTGGTTGGTAGAACTGTAGTTAGAGACAATTGTTGTGCAGGATTTGCTATTAAATTTAGGAAACATAATTCTCGGTTGGATTATCTTTAAGCTATTTAGTGATTTTAAGGCACGAGGAAGTAAATTGGGTTTGGGTTTTAGCTTTGTATCAACTTTTTCAAACACTGAAGCCAGAGATCTAGCCTCTGCAGAAAGCACCCCCTTGTTTACGCGAGTGAATGTGTCTTGTTGGCATAGTTTGAATTAGAGGCATAGTAATATTTCGTTGGTTATTTTTCTCTCATCAACGTATGCCACATTTAGAGATGAGTAGAAGTAGTTTCCAGGCTGAACTGCTAGATCCTGGCTATTGATCCATGAGGTTCATCCACCTAGTATCTGGTGAAGTGCGCCATTAACTCTCCTATGTGACTCGTATCGTAATCTCCCTCTGAGATTTTCATTCAGTGACAAGCTGGGACAGGATATGGAAATGATCTTAGAAGCATCAAGATTGAATACTACAGAGTTTGACCTCCCCGATTTGATAGAGGTTTTATAATCGTAGAGTTGTACATCTGTGCTGCTACGTTTATAAAATTTTGATAATGCGATTTTTCCTTCACAAAAGAAAAAAAAACCGATCCTTTTTAAAAAAAAAAGTTTTAAGTTGGTTAAAGTCCAACAATCCTATTTTACGTTGATCTGGTTCATATGGGATTAGCGCATTCTATCATTATGCTTAGATAATTTTATTCTTGTGAATTGGAATCGGAGTTTCTTGGATTTTTTTTTTGGAGGAGAAGGAGGCAAGGAATTTTACCGTTTAAAACTTTTCATTCGCTTCTTCAAAATGGGTAGCATGAAAGCCGGGAATATTTTGAATTCACCAAATTTTCCATGGAAAATAAAATGAGAAATTTATTCTTCTGCTCAACTTGTATCAGCTTGAATGTGTTTTATGCCATATCAACTCATGTAAGTTATTTAATGCCTAATCGTGTTATGTCTATTTACGATTTGGAAACAGTTGGCCGGAACTCCTTTGCAAACAGTAAAATCGTTTGGAATTTACAAACACTATTAGTTCTACTTACACATAGTTAAATAATATCAAGCTGTACTATCAAATAGTAATAATTCAATTTAATATTAATTATTTGTTTGCACATAGTTAAATGGTTTTAACTAATACAAATGATTAAAGTGTTCTATTTGACCCATACATAGGATCCAAGCAGTGGACCTCGGAGAATTGGCAATGAAGGAGGTTGCTACATTCCCTAAAACTTCAGGATTGGAGCCTGATCATCGAGTGAAGTTAAGTGTCACTCGTTGGTGGGGGAGTCTTACCCCTTTGCAGTGATGCAATCGGCGTATTCTACAGCCAATCGGACAGTCTCAATTTGAATTAACTACAAATCTGTATTGATGATTTTCCTTTTTTATTTCAAGTCGTTAATAATATAAAATGAAATAAATAAATAAATCAATGAATATTCCTATCTTTTATTTTTTTTTATTCTCGTCAGCGGTCGCATTTTTTGGGTTGGCGTTTTTCTTTTGGATGGGTGGCGGCGAATTTTAATTTCTACCCAGTTTGAGACATGCGTATTAGTGTGTGGAATAAGGAACACACACAATCTGATTTGTAAAGGTATATGGTGGGCAAGAGTTACAATGGGTATAAGTAAGGTTATATTGTGTCGTAAATATGTTGGTGTAATATTTACGGGGGGATTGTATTGTTATATTTTGACCTTTTGACCCAGCCCAAAATGCCATTCAAGGTCATGCACCGGAGGGAGGTGACACATTCCAATGGCAGTTGTGAGAGGAAATCGCGTGGGCGGAAATTGGCTGATGAAATTGGACGAGCTAAAAAAATTCCCATGGTACACTCATAGATTGATGCACCGGAAGAGAGTGACCTGTGAACTGCATGACAGTTATTTCCGCTTGATGACGATTATGCGATTTCAAAGATCGAGTGGGCGTTGAACCATTATATATAACTCAGTTGAGTTCGAGTCCAACTGGCAGTCCGAGTTCAGTTGAGTTGCGGGGAGTTGCCAGTAGAGTTCCA